>CM067220.1:63971652-64291740 GCA_034190945.1 Octodonta nipae
AAAACCTAGGACAGTAAACAAACAGAGGACAACTATAAAGCTTTTCTACATTTTGTAGAAGAAGAACCATACAAAATCTGTAAATCTATAAGTTATTTGAGAAACATCGTAAGATCCGAACTTTGTCCATAAATTAGCCATTATTTCGAAAAATGTTTCACATAAAAGTTGTATCGTTTTAAGTGTCATTAAAATGACAATTTAAACTCTGAAATGTTTTTTTGATGGAAGTGCCCCATTTTTACCATGTCAAGAGATGACTAAAAACATCCCGAAATGTCCAAACTATTGATGAAATCAAATAATTGGCATGAATAAAGATTGGCTACCTCAACAAAAAAACACTCAGAAAAATTCATTTCCTATCCAGAAAGAATTTTGTAATATAGGCCCATAATCGTATAACATTTATCTGAACTTTTTCCAAATTAGTGGAATCCACCCGAAAATAAGGATTAAATATAATTTTACAATCAAGAACAAAAACCATTTAGTTTTCCTTTCTCTATTGAAATCCATTGCAATAATTTGGAATTTCCATAGAAAATAATTTAGTCGGAAAAGACCACGTTCTGTCCAAACCGGAAGTGGCAATAGAGAACATTTGATGTCCCTCTTGACAACATGAATAAGTCACTTTTTTTCGAAATAACGGAATCCACTCGAGAAATTACCTTGTCTCAGTATAAGTGCCCCACCCAGTATGCATACACACATTTTGTATATTCCTATATATGTAAGCTAGATGAAATTAAAACATGAGAGGGATGAATGATTCACATAATGTGTATGGTTTATCCGTATCTGTGTTTTTAAAAACTAATTAGTGGTTTTTAAAGTTAAAAATTGAATTGGATCCAAGCGCACTACTAAATACAAAAAATCACCTAGTATTTCTCAGAGGGTTGTGTGTCCGGTTTTATATAAGAGCGGAATTATTTGAGTTTTTCTTAAGTGCCTCCATATTTTTGTGCATTGTGAATATTTAGTTCTAGTGTAGCTTCAGGAGCAGATCCTGTTACCAAAACTCAAAATGAAACAAATTTACAAGTAAGCAATTATGCGACAACAAATTTGTTTTTAGTTCGTTTTCACTTATTTAGTTCAGGAAAAATAACGCTTAGTCAATTTCTTCCCCTTCCGAAATACTGTATAAATACATTTCTTGTTACTTTATATTAGTTTAGTATTAAATTTTTGTGTTTAATCAACTTTATGAACAGTTTCTATACATTAATAGACCTCTTTACTTATCTTCCACGGATTAATCATTACATCTTCTACCCAAGATACATAGCGAGATCAGAATTTCCAGTCTAATTTGAGAACTTTCACGTTTAAGTAGTAATCTCACCAATTTGCGAATGTATAACTTAAATCCTTCATAAAGAATCTTCAAAAGTAGTACAGTTCGTATTAACAAAAACTACACTGTGTGCTAAATATTGCATAATTTATTACAATAAAAACACTATTATTTTTCAATGCTAAGTAATTCATCTCTGAAAAGTTATTATTACAGAGCAACGACTACAGTTCCAAAGTTTAAAGGAACCGAAACAATAGAGTAATTCCTCAACATGACTTAAATGAAGCAAATGCGTTAGCAACTCCTAAAATCGTTTGCAGCCAGCCTTATCGTTTTGGGGGAAATAGGTGAACGGCTGAGAGAGTAAGCATTCGACAAACGAATGTCACGTAAAAGCTTTCAAAGCTGCCTCCGCCATAGTTTTATTCTGCGAGTCGTCACATTTGGAACGAACAAGGAGTGACATTACTGAGACGCAGTCATGAAAACTAAACGGGATTGGCAGGGAAATAAATTTACTCTTTCGACCTCTCCACTTGAAACTGGAAATTGTTATGAAATTGATGCTAGCAGCTTGGGTTGATTATTAATTATCATTGAATTATATCGAATAATAGAGGTAAATAATGTATGTAGTATGTGTTTAATGTATAAATAACTGTCAAAAGCTGGGATGTAATGTTTATGTTTTAAATAAAAAATATCATTTTTAGTTAATCAGCTTTGTAAAAATTTGAATAACTCAAAGTTTAAGTCTGTACTGTGAGTTACCATTCAGAAGTAGTTCTATATAGAAATATCTTGAAGCACAGTTGGTTTCAAAATATGTGAGGATGTTCAGCTAATCTTCAGTTATGGTGATTCACGTGTTGTGAATTTTTATTCAAGTTCTCATTTGCGTCAAAATTAGGCACTTATTAGTAGTACTACTAAAGAAAGCGTCTCCAGTTTTACATATCTGAGTTAATTAAACCCGTATACTGATATATCTCGTATATTTTATTTAAATTTCATTAAAATTAATATTTCTCGAATATAGAATTTTTTTAAATAAAAAATGTGTCCCAAAAGTCAAGAATTATCATTACACATAACTATCCAGAATGACCAGCGCCAGAATAACTAAACATGATATCAGTAAAAGAAAGATAATAATCGTTGGCTGTCTATTCATTAATGCTAGTTTATTTCTGAATTCTCGATTATTGAGGTGTGCTCGGAACCTTTCGTTGTACAATTTACCTGGAGCATAGTCTTAAACAATATATATGGCATACTGATTCGTTTTGATACAAAATACCACTCGTTGGAACGAATGACTTATTGGGATGTTGGCATATCGTTCAATAAGCTTTGTCCTTTGATTTCAATTAACTTTTAATTATCAAAATAGAGGTTTGGCAATGTTAAAGTGATTAGTAAACCTATTTGATTTGTTTAGTAGCTACGTTTGAAGTCAGAGAAGAGTTTTCAACTTAAAATTGTCTGTTTATGACTATAAAAATGAGGGTGAAATTCTGTTATTTTTATCAAACTATAGCTCGTTTTACAAAATAATAAAGTTCTGAAAGAGAGATATATAGCTAAGACAGGCATTTTGTTTCACAGCCAAAGCAGTGAAACATTGTTGCTTTATTATTTTACATTTTCTGTCATTCTAAGATAGGCCTGTTATACGTGATTGAAAAGCTCATTTTTGCTATTCAATGATCTATAAATCCAAAATGGCGGCCCTATGAACAAAGTTGGATATGGTTGCGAAAAATCTAAAAGGCCTAGAAAAAAAATGTTATCATCTGGGTATTGATCGCAGTCGCTAACACAAAACTACCGAATTACATCAAATTACTTTACAAGAAAATTTGTAATTTGTCGAAAAGCACAATTTCTTATTTTTCTTGATATTTCGAAAACCCCTGTAGATATTTTTAGTCTCGATACAGCACCTGATGGCTTGGAATAGCGCAACTGTATATCTTGCCGTTTCATGTATATATATATATATATATATATATATATATATATATATTAATATTGATTTAATTTTGAATCGATTGAAAATATAAAATAGTGACTAATTTAATTTCTCAGGGTCCTTTTTACTTGGGGGTTCACAATCGTCAAATTGTAATAAAGGCAACGTACTTATCTGTTCATTATCTTATTCTTTTCCTGGTATTTCTTTCTTGAAATTCACTGTTCCTCTGTCCACTTTGTCTTTTAAATTATTTCAAATATAAATGAATTATTTTATAATGTATTAATGAATGAATACAAGACCTTCAAACTTATTTAGACTTTATTATTTCCCTTCCAGAACAAATTATTATTGCTGAAAATAAACTTCTAAATGTTTCTATTATCCTAAATTATTAAACAACAATCAATTTATTGTAAAAACCCTAAAGATCATAAATCTTGTAGAAAAATAGAAAGCAGTTGAGTGCTAAAATCCAAGACAAGTTGTATTTTTCAATAGTACATAGTAAAAACAATTTCTTTTGAGATTGGCTAGTCAAAACACATCTTTATATGAAATTAACAGTAGGTAAACATACTAAAACTATATTAGAATATAAATTAGTCCTGAATAAAAGTTAATATGATAGAACAGTATTAAAAATATCTAAATTTAAAATAAACAAATATGACATGTTTATTTAAAAAAAAACAACGTCCCAAAATATAAAACAAATAACATTAATAGGGTAAAATATATGAAATTCTGAAAGTAGACAACAGAATCTGTAGCATATAGCGCCATTTTTGCATATGTATTTAAGTGGACTGTAATTTATATGAGGTGTTGATTCAAGTTATACAATTTTGGAGAAGTTAAATTTTTATAGTGCATAGAATGTTTCCAATGTATAAATATGTAACGGTACAATTTACAATTATTAAGATAAATTAGGCAGACTTACCGGAAAGGTAAAAGGGTGTATGTAAATACTATATGTAGATCCAGTATGTAGTTACGTCCATAAATGTGCACATATGTCACGGACCGTAAAATTATATTTTCGAACTGTTCGGCACGAGAGACGATGCGAAAGTCCTTGTTGACCCATTCAACCACGAAGTGTGTGGTTTTTTATTCCAACATATAGTACAGGAAAGGAATGAATATAATAGGAATTTAAGGATATCAAACCTAATTCCAGCAAATAAATAAATAATACATTCAGTCTAATGCACTTGAATATCCAATTTATATAACCCGCAAAAAACTAAATAAATATTCATTAAATAAACAATGAAGACGAAACATTCTCCCCCACATAAAAGGGTATGGAGCCTTTTATCCCTTTGGTAAAGGACAAAGCTTGACTAAAGGACGTGTGACTGTTCCCTTAGTTGTATGTAAAGTTGCAACTCTAACTTTGCCATCGGCACCTGCATGAGTTTTAATTATACGTGCTAATGGCCATTTAAGAGGAGAACTCAACTCATTCTTTATAAGTACCAAAGAACCCACTGAAGGTGGATGAATTGAATCCTTATACCACTTTGCCCTTTGATGAAGGGTATGAAGATACTCCTGTTGCCATCGCTTCCAGAAGTCGTAATGTAAACGTTGCAAAAGTTGCCAACGAGAAAGGGTATTAATTTTTAAATCCGCATAGTCTGGATCAGACAACGCAGTCAAAGGTTCCATAGTCAAGAAATGACCAGGAGTTAAAGCATTCAAATCGTTGGGATCCGTACTAACTGCACAAAGCGGTCTACTGTTAAGAACAGCTTCAATTTGAGTTAAAACAGTATATAATTCTTCGTATGTAAGTATCTGTTCACCTACTACTCGCAACAAATGAGTTTTAACAGATTTTATGCCTGCTTCCCATAGACCGGAAAAATGAGGAGCAGACGGTGGATGAAATTTCCATTCAATGTTTTCTCTATCACCCACGGCGTGCCTAATACTTCTCAGATATTTGCTAGATCCTACAAAATTAGTACCGCAATCCGAGTAAATTGTAGAGCACCGACCTCTTCTAGCTATAAAACGCCGAAGAGCTGCTAAAAACGCTTCCGTAGATAAGTCAGACACAAGCTCGATATGTATCGCTTTTGTAGAACAGCAAACAAAAACGCAAATATACGCTTTAATAGATTTGGAACCGCGCAGTCTATTCATAGTGATAGGTATAGGACCTCCAAAATCGATTCCAACGGTTGAAAATGGTTTTAATTGCGAGATACGAAACTTTGGTAAAGAACCCATATAGGGCTGATAAGGTTTTGGATTAGTTTTCCAACAAGCAAGACAATTGTTAAGAACTTTCCTAACATATTTCTTGGCACCAATCAACCAAAAGTTTTGAGCAAGTATATTACAAGTGGTTTGTATACCAACATGTAAGTATTTAATGTGAATTTCTCTTATCAATAACTTTGTAAAATTGCAATTATTCGGAATTAATAAAGGAAATTTTTTATTAAACCCTAGTGAAGTTGATTGAGATAATCTTCCACCAACACGAATTATACCTTTTTCATCTAGAAAAGGATTGAGTTTTCTCAACCACTTAGTAGTAACATTATTTTGTGTTATTTGTTTAAGTTCGTTTTGAAAATGCAGCAATTGAACTCGTTTAACTATAACAATGAAAGCATTACTCAGTTCCTCTGCACTTATAAAACCTAACAATTTGTTTGATTTGTTTCTAATGTTGTATGCAAACCGCAGAACAAAAACGACAATTCTTTTGATTTTCAAAAGTGAAGAATGATTGTTTAATAAGGAATCAATAAAACTTTCAGCTAACGAAGCAATAAAAACATTGATTTTTTCTTCTAACTGAATATCTGAATTTTCCTTAAATTGTAAAGTAGGCAGGTTCCAACATTCTTGTTGTAGTTCAAGAAATTTAGGTCCATGCCACCAAGTAGAATTAACTAAAAGATCATTTGGAAATAATCCCCGTGATCCGTGATCCGCAGGATTTAATGAAGATGGTATATAATACCAATTCTTTGGAGCGACTCTGTCTTGAATGTAACTCACTCTATTGCTTACAAAAGTTTTCCATCTATAGGCTGGAGATTTTATCCATGAAAGTGCTATAGAGGAATCCGACCAAGCAAATACAGAATTAATTTTATCTTGGTAGATATATAATACATAAGCAATTAATTTAGAAAGCAATACAGCAGCAGATAATTCAAGTCTTGCAATGGATAGTTTTTTAATAGGTCCAACTTTACTTTTCGAACATAGTAAATATGTTTTTGCATTATATTGATTACTATATGAAATTCTCAAATAAACAATTGCACAGTAAGCTCGTTCTGAGGCATCACAAAATCCGTGTAAGTCACAGGAAACCATGTCATTGAAATTAATATAACGCGATAATTGCACACTTGTAATCACGTTAATTTCAGACAAGAACTTTGTCCAAACATTTATGATACTATCCGGAGGTTTGTCATCCCAATTTAAACCCAGTATCCACATTTGTTGAATTAATAATTTTGCAATAATTATAGAAGGTGTTAAAATACCTAACGGATCAAATAATCGGGCAACCTGCGATAATATTTTACGCTTGGTACACTCAGAATCAAAATGTTTAATTGTAAAAGAAAAACAATCAGTTTGTGGATTCCATTGCAAACCTAAAATTTTTATTGTATTTTGTGTATCCTTATCAAAGGATGATGATGTTTGTTGAATATCATTAGTAGATATTTCCTGTAAAATATCTGGTGTGTTACTAGCCCATTTTCCAAGTTCAAAACAAGCTTTATCTAGAAGTGTAGTTAATTGACATTTTAAATTCAATATCTCGTTAATTGTGTTAGCTCCAAAGTATATGTCATCTACATAACTATGGTGTAAAATAATTTCAGAAGCTAAAGGAAAATCAATTTCGCATTTAGCCAATTCGTATAGTGAACGAATAGCAAGAAATGGTGCAGTGCTGACACCAAAAGTTACAGTAGTTAATTCATAATCTTGAACAGGATCTTCGAGCGATGAACGCCAAAGAATTCTTTGAAATTTCCTTTGTTTAGGATCAACCAAAATTTGATTATACATTTTCTTGATGTCTGCAGTACAAACAAATTTATGTACACGAAAGTTAAGTAGAATTTTTATCAAATCATTCTGTAGTTTAGGACCTACATACAACGCGTCATTTAGCGACGGAAAGTTTTGTGCATGATGAGAAGCATCAAACACAACTCTTAAAGGAGTTGTTGTAGATTCATGTTTGATCACACAATGGTGTGGTAAATAGAAACAATTATTGTTGAAATTAGAAGTTTCATTAATAGGCATTAAATATCCTTTGTTAATGTAATTTTGAATAAATTCGTTATAAGAGATTTTAAGCAACTCGTGTTTTGCAAATTTGCGTTCCAAGTTATGGAACCTTTGTAAAGCTAGAGCACGTGTGTCCCCGAAGCTAGTATAATTTTGTTTAAATGGCAGTGAGACGATAAAGCGACCGTCTGCATTTCTGCGAGTAGTTTCACGAAAATAGTTTTCGCAATAAATATCATCTGGAGATTGAACATTAGTTTCTGGAACTTGTTCAACATTCCAGAACATTTTCAAAGTGTTATCTAAGTCAAAATCATTTTGTTGTACGAAAAAAGATTTAACTTCTTGTGAAAGATGTTGTCCAATTTTCCCCATGACAACCCAACCAAAGACCGTGTTGAGCGCGCAAGGTTCGTTAGATCCTCCCTGTATATAACCAGAACGAAGGATATATGGAAACAGTTCTGCTCCTAAAAGAATATCTATTTCACCCGGGCAGTGATATCCGGGATCAGCATATACTAGATTATCTAAGTGTGTCCATTGTTTTGTGTTAACCTTCGTGGAAGGCATATTAGAACAAATTTTGTCTAGTATAATAGCATTGATCGGAAAAGAAGGCAGTTCCTTACCGACTGGTAAGATTTCACATTGTATAGTATATTTAGCAAAAGTACGCATCGTATCTAATCCTTGTATGGATGTGGATATATGATGCTTGTTTAAAGATAATTTATTTGCACAAGATTTGCTTATAAAATTAACTTGTGAGCCTGAATCTATCAATGCTCTACAAGTTAAAAGGTTACCGTATTTATCACGGACCTGAAGTAAAACAGTAGACAATAAAATTGTAGTAGTATTTACAACGCTAGATAAACTAGCAGGTATTTGCATAGTATTTTCCGATCGATCATTTAGTTCAGAATAAGACGCATTTTCCCGCATAGGAACGTCATCTGAGCGTACAGTATTATTTTCAAAATGTAGTATTGTATGATGTTTTTTGTTGCATTTCTTACAACGTTTGTTTGAAGAACATTTGAAAGCCGTGTGCCCAAGAGCAAGGCAGTTAATACAGCACTTTCGTTGTTTAACAAACTTAAATCTGTCTTGAGATGATTTATTTAAAAATTCAGAACAGTTAAAAAGTAAATGGTCTGCATTACAAATTAAACAATTTGGTTTACGGGATGTATTAGCAAAAAGAGAAGACGTTAAACGAGAATTTGGTGAAGTATGTTTTCGTGAATTAGTTTGAATATGTGAACTCTTGGAGCCTTTTGCTCTAACAAATGATTCAAGAGCCGTACAATGCTTCAACAAAAAATTATACAAACTGTGATATGTAGGTATTTCATTTGAAGCATGGTGCAATTCAAATGCCTTTTGAGAATTATAATCTAATTTTACAAGTAAAATATTCATCATTACAAAATCCCAATCTTCCGTATTGAATCCCATAGTGGATAAACCAGCTAAATTTTGACCAAATGTATCTAAGAGTTTTCTTAAAAATTGTGGATTATCATTAGTTAATGAAGCACAATTAGAAATCTCTTTCCAATAACTCATTACAAGTTCTCGATTATTAGAATAACGTTCTTTTAAACTGTTGTATGCAGTTTGGTAGTTGTCCGCTATGAATCGATTCCGTTTAACCAATTCTAAAGCAGGACCCGTTAAAACCGATAAAAGATAACTAAATTTATTCATTGTTGAGATATTTGCATCGTTGTGAATCAACGTATCAAACATGTCGATAAAAGTAGGAAACTCACTTATATTTTCACCAGAGAAACATTTAAGGTTAATTTTCAGCAAATTTGCTTTTACATTATATAAAGAAAATGTATTGCTTTTATTTTCATTAAGTAATTCTACCCGATTGTAGTATAAAGATTCAATTTTATTGAAACATAGTATAAACTTCCTTATAATTATTTCTTCTGCATTTAAATCTGCATCATCTTTAACAGCAATTGTGTTTATAATTTCTAGATGATGCTTATCGAATTCCTTTTTTATATTATTTAAATTACGACAAGCTACGATAAAATTAGATGAATCAAGTTCTCCTTGTATGAATTTATCTGCAATCTCTTCAATTGAATCAAGTTTATTAATTTCTAAATTTCGTAAAGCGTACAAACGTTTTAATTTATTATCGGCCATTGCAACATATAGTTAAGATATTTTATTCAAATCGAAACGAATTCGAGTTTCAAATTCGTAAATATATCTTCCAAAAAACAAGAGGTAAAAAGACACCAATCAACAAAGATGTCGGTAAGAAAAAGTTTTCGTCTTCGTTCGACGACAACAAAGCGTAGATTATAAAAAGTAAATGAGTAAACAAAACCCTTATACAGCTCAAATAGAATATTCGTAAATATATAAATTGTTACACAGTGCAAAAAACGGAATGTTTTCGCGCACACTGGAAACACCTTTATAAACCTTTAACTTCTATAGGATAATTTGTGGCTTTATAAATCAATTATCAATAGCTCGACAAATTATTTAAATAGTAAAATAAAAGCGTAATCTTGAGTTGAAGGGACAAAAAATGTGGTATTTGAAGTTCTGCAATCAATTATATAATTAGGACCAAAAAAAAAATGATATAATCTAAATCAATATAATCGATTGTACAATAAAAACAGCGTAATCTTGGCTCGAAATGACCAAAAAAAATGGTGCATTTGAAGTAATGCACTCAATTATATAATGAAAGTAGCATATCCGGCTCGAAGGACCAAAAAAAATGTAGCATATAGCGCCATTTTTGCATATGTATTTAAGTGGACTGTAATTTATATGAGGTGTTGATTCAAGTTATACAATTTTGGAGAAGTTAAATTTTTATAGTGCATAGAATGTTTCCAATGTATAAATATGTAACGGTACAATTTACAATTATTAAGATAAATTAGGCAGACTTACCAGAAAGGTAAAAGGGTGTATGTAAATACTATATGTAGATCCAGTATGTAGTTACGTCCATAAATGTGCACATATGTCACGGACCGTAAAATTATATTTTCGAACTGTTCGGCACGAGAGACGATGCGAAAGTCCTTGTTGACCCATTCAACCACGAAGTGTGTGGTTTTTTATTCCAACATATAGTACAGGAAAGGAATGAATATAATAGGAATTTAAGGATATCAAACCTAATTCCAGCAAATAAATAAATAATACATTCAGTCTAATGCACTTGAATATCCAATTTATATAACCCGCAAAAAACTAAATAAATATTCATTAAATAAACAATGAAGACGAAACAGAATCAATAGATAGATAAAGATATAGGTAGATTGATAAAGACTAAGGGGGTAGAACACTAAAATATTAGATTCAAATATAGCATGGTTATCGAACAAGAAAATTGTAAAATTATGATAGCAAAGGGATAGGAAACGATTTGGAAAATACTTGCTAAGGGTTAAACAGTAAAATGTAATCAAAAGTAGGACAATAAAAGTTAAATAAACTTAAATTTTGGGGAAATAGAAAAAAAGTAAATGCCAAATTTTTTTTAAGCGATATTGATCAAATAAAAAGTTTTCTGGAGTGTACAATATTATCAAAAGGAGTAGGAAGACCAAAAGAATAGATTTCAAATGAAAATAAAAACGGGTAACTTGTTTTAGAAATCAATAAAGTCAAAGAAAGAATATTATATAACCTAGAAATTCAAATAAAAGTAACGAGACAAAGACTGAATTGTGAGATAAGTGTAATATATCAATGAAACCAGTTTTTTCTCTAGATTTTAATGTTGTATAATACAAAGGATTTAATGCAAATTTTATTTTCATAAAATGTGTCAATAATTTAAGTTATATCATAGCATTCAGATGTTTTAAATTTATTATATAATACCTGTCAGAGAAAGTGATATAAGGACAGTCATAATCCATCGGTGAAGCAGTCCACATAGATAATTTTCCCATTGTTAAATGAATCAAGTTAACAGTGAAATTAACAAAAGTGCATCGTTAACATTGGCGCCATGTTGGCATAAACGGAAGTGAAGGTGAAAACTGACAGAATAAATGAGTGACAACGAACCGAACGATTTGTACAAGCAACATTATGATCGGAATTATACGAGGGGAGTTCAAAATGAACAAAAATTAAGTAAAGTAAATATTAAAGTGCACGTAAAAAAATCATCAATCAAAAAGATGAATTCTGAAGCAGAGTTTCACTGCAAATAATAGACAATAAGAGGTATGCAGCAGACAGAAAAGATCACAAATGAAAGATCTTCAGAAACCACTGTAGCAGAGTCGAGAAAGTTTTAGAACACCACCAGAAAAGAGAGTGCAGCCGGACACTTAAACAGAGTGAAAATAAGGTATTTACAAAAACAATGAATTTCAATAAAACTGATGAGTTGTGTGTTTAATTTAAAATTTGTATATATGTTGATTTTTGATGATTTTATTATTTTGATGTTTGATGATTTAGTAGTAAGGTTTTGAATAATAATAAGTGATATGGGTATTTTTTTGGAAACTCCACATTTCTGAGAAGTTTAAATTGATTAAATAAATAATGATTCATAGAGAAAAGTTAGACAAAGTTGTTTGATTGTTCATGATTGAAATTGAATTTAAAAAATAAAATAGTATTGAAAATTTAAAAGTTTCATTTCAAGTTAATTAATTTAATGAAAGTGAAGATAAATAGCCGATCAAATAATAAAATTAAAACAACATAAAAACAAAACAATTTAATCATAAATATAAATAATACAAAGTTAAAATTACAAAAAAAATATTTCACAAATTCACACCATATCAATTGGCTTAGCGCAACGTGGTGCAAAGTGATAAAGATGAAAATAAAAATTATTAAATAAATTCACTCCATATTAATATATATATATATATATATATATATATATATATTTGTTTTTAAGTTTTCGCGGGCACTAAATGTTTTAGGCGGTTTCCGGGAATTCATCTGCGTAGTTGATAACTGATCCCTGCCGGGATCGATGGTAAAATGACGACGTTTCGGCAGAGTCACATCTGCCCTCTTCAGGTCGGTTCGCATAATTCTCGTAGATTCTGCTTTCGCTTCTAGTTACTCGAATACTAAGATTTTCTGAAGCGAGCGCGCTGTTATATAGTCGCGACTCGGCGCCTATCGGTTGACACCGTGAACGGCTGCGTGTGATTGGCCCTTGGCGCTCAGTGGGCACGGCTCCATCCTGCTGATTTGTTATTTCCGGTTGAGTTGTTATTGGACGGGTACGGGCCGGTACGGTGTTTAATAGGATTTTTCAATAATTCGATAAGTTCTGGACTCATTGGGTGCGTTTAGACTGTGAGGTCTCTTCGCTATTTCAATTGCCTCTCTTACGAGTCTTGATTTCGGGTGTTCTATATTTGCCAGCACTCTGGTGTTCTCAAAGTCTATTCGGTGTGACATCGTGGTGGCGTGTTCCGCAATGGATGTTGTTTTTTCCTGCTTTCTTACAGCGTTCTGGTGTTCATCACGTCTAGCTTGAATTCTTCTATTAGTTTGCCCCACATAGGTTTTATGACAGTATGGCACATGGAATCTCGTATACTCCCTGTTGTTCTAAGGGGATCCTCGTCTTCGGAGTCCTCAACACCGTGCTTATTTTTCTGTCTGTATTGAAAATAGTATCGATATTGTGTCTCCATAGAATTCTCGCAATACTGTCCGTGGTACCCTTGACATACGGTAAATAAGCCTTGGTTATTGGTGTCTCATGCTCCTCGTCTGTTTGTCTCGCTTTTGACTTTAGGGCTCTTTGTATATTTCGGTCTGTAAATCCGTTTTGTCTCAGAGCTGTTTTAAACTGTCCATTTCCTGTTTCATGTTATCCTGGTCAGCTAGCCTTTGTGATCTGGTTACTAAAGTCTTGACGACGGCTTGTAGTTGGGCTGGGTGGTGATGAGAATTAGCATGAAGGTATCTGTTGGTGTGAGTTGCTTTCCTATATACTGTATGGCCAAGGGTTCCATCTTGCTTCCTACTGAAGCCTTGAAACAACTGCGCCTCAATAAGGACATTGTCATTCTACCTGCCGATAAAGGAAATGCGACTGTAATTTTAGATACAGCGGATTCAAACAAAATTCAAATATTACTACAAGATCCAGCTTATAAACAAATTACTACTGACCCAACAACTTATCTAGAGAAAACAACCAAGGCCAAAATCCCAGCAAGTAGGATCGACAAAAATCTCCAACTGCAACTCATTCCGCGTGAAAAGTCATCGAGATGTCCGAAATACTATGGGTTGCCAAAAGTACATAAAGAAGGTGCATTTTTGAGGCCAATAGTAAGTTCAATTGGATTCCCGACACAACACCTAGCCAAATACCTAGCCCAACAACTTCAACCGTTTGCAGAGGGGGCAGACTCATATGTAAAAAATTCGACACATTTCATCGAAATTCTTAGAAAAACGGTCTTACAACCAAAGTGTCTTCTTGTAAGTTTTGACGTAGTGTCCCTTTTCACCAACATCCCTATCGACGAAGCCTTGGATATCATAATAGAAAAATACA
This sequence comes from Octodonta nipae, assembly GCA_034190945.1. Classification (NCBI taxonomy): domain Eukaryota; kingdom Metazoa; phylum Arthropoda; class Insecta; order Coleoptera; family Chrysomelidae; genus Octodonta; species Octodonta nipae. The sequence goes on from CM067220.1 coordinate 63,985,801, forward strand.
AACCACCTCAACACCTTGTAGACTTAACAAGGCACTGTCTGATTAACACCTATTTTGTTTACGAGAACCAACGATACAAACAAGTGGGAGGAGCTCCAATGGGATCGCCACTCTCACCAGTTATAGCGAACCTTTTTATGGAGAACTTTGAGGAGTTGGCACTAAGAACAACAACTCTTAAACCCAGTTTGTGGTTGCGATATGTGGATGATACATTTGTGATTTGGCCTCATGGGAGGGAACACCTCAATACTTTTTTAGATCACCTTAATGGTATCCATCACAAAATAAAATTTACCATGGAGGTTGAAGCCAACAATCAACTGCCATTCCTTGATGTTCTCATAAATAGGAAGCAAGATAGAACACTTGGCCATACAGTATATAGGAAAGCAACTCACACCAACAGATACCTTCATGCTAATTCTCATCACCACCCAGGCCAACTACAAGCCGTCGTCAAGACTTTAGTAACCAGATCACAAAGGCTAGCTGACCAGGATAAAATGAAACAGGAAATGGACAGTTTAAAAACAGCTCTGAGACAAAACGGATTTACAGACCGAAATATACAAAGAGCCCTAAAGTCAAAACCGAGACAAACAGACGAGGAGCATGAGACACCAATAACCAAGGCTTATTTACCGTATGTCAAGGAGACCACGGACAGTATTGCGAGAATTCTACGGAGACACAATATCGATACTATTTTCAATACAGACAGAAAAATAAGCACGGTGTTGAGGACTTCGAAGACGAGGATCCCTTTAGAACAACAGGGAGTATACGAGATTCCATGTGCAGACTGTCATAAAACCTATGTGGGGCAAACTAATAGAAGAATTCAAGCTAGACGTTATGAACACCAGAACGCTGTAAGAAAGCAGGAAAAAACAACATCCATTGCGGAACACGCCACCACGATGCCACACCGAATAGACTTTGAGAACACTAGAGTGCTGGCAAATATAGAACACCCGAAATCAAGACTCGTAAGAGAGGCAATTGAAATAGCGAAGAGACCTCACAGTCTAAACGCACGCACTGAAATCCAGAACTTATCGAATTGTTGGAAAATCCTATTAAACACCGTACCGGCCCGTACCCGTCCAATAACAACTCAACCGGAAATAACAAATCAGCAGGATGGATCCGTGCGGTGTCAACCGATAGGCGCCGAGCCGCGACTATATAACAGCGCGCTCACTTCAGAAAATCTTAGTATTGAGTAACTAGAAGCGAAAGCAGAAGGCTACGAGAATTATGCGAACCGACCTGAAGAGGGCAGATGTGACTCTGCCGAAACGTCGTCATTTTACCCTCGATCCCGGCAGGGATCAGTTATCAACTACGCGGATGAATTCCCGGAAAACGCCTAAAACACATATATATATATATATATATATATATATATATATATATATATTACTTTCATTTTACTTTCTGTTAAATACTGTACTCTATTCATTTAACTTTTACGTTAAAAAAAATCACTTGCCACAAAACAATTACAAAATACTTTATTAACAACTCTTTTAATTTAAATCTTATATATTAATCTTTCAATGCTTTCAATTTTACTATTCTACTAATCTTATTTTCTCGAGAATTCTCTTTTGAATTATCTAACTATCATCCTTAACTAACTAAACATAAACAAACATTCGATAAATCTTTACATTACTATGTACAATTTTAAATCACAAAATTCTTTACCTTATTTAACTTTGGTGCTTAGTCTTTCTTTTTCTGGCAAAATTTCCATTTTTCCTTCATGTTTTCTTCTTTTGTCCATTTATTTAAATTATCCATTTATTTACATAATTTTCTAAAATTCCATAATTTCAACAGTTCATATTTTCCTGACCATTAATCAATTTTGCGGTTTTCTTCTTGTTAGGCACATCATTCACCAATTTATTTAATCTGTTTTATGTGTTGCATATCACTTCACTTCATTTTAGTTTACAAAAATCGCAATATTCTCTATTGATATTCATAACCTAACAACTTGGTTATGACTTACGTCAAAACTTCAAATTGTTGTACTTATATGCCTACTTGATTTTAGAAGAAAATTTTCGATTGAGAGTAACATTCACCACGACGGTCGAAAGTTAGCGTGTTACCTATATTTATTTCCTCGGAACAATTGATATCGAGCTTTGAGGTACACCGCCAATTTGATGTATGAAATTTATAACCAATAATTTGAATAAATTTTGAATTTTAACTATATGTTTTGAAACTTGTCTCATTTTAAAGCTTATTTAATTTTGAATAAATTGTTTTCTATTGACTATAGCTCTATTTTGCTTTGTAATGAAGATTTTGGCCTTCGTATATTCAGGCAATCATACATTTTCTTTTCCAGTTTTCTTCCTAATTATACCTTAAAACTAATATTTATTTAACAGTTTTTAGTCTATATAGTTTCTTATTATATGAAGGTTTCAGTCGTACGGTGTTTATATTAGTTCTTTGCGAATGTCTATCTTAAGGCATGGTTTGTTCACTATAGGTTCACTTTATACTGTTTTTATTTGCTTTAGTTCACTTTTTGCACTACTTATTTTAGTGTTTTTATATTGTTCTCACTATTAACTTTACTAATTACCTACTTTATTATCTATTAGAACATATTTTTGACTAGTTAAGTGAATGTTCTTCTTTAGCTGTCTCCTGCTTTATATTTTTACATTATTTACTTGTATAACTGTCTTTTTACCTTATGTATTTGTTGGGTAACGACATCTAGTAATTAATTTTAAACTAATTACAGATGCTTTATTGATCTGATATCCTGTTTTTTTTTGATAAAAAAAAGTTGACAGTTGTTTATAAAAATATATTAGTGTCATATAAAATGAAAAGTTGGTTTTAAGTTTTTGTCTGTATTATTATAAAATACATAATTTAATAGTTACAAATAAATAATTATTTGTACCACTGCACAACAGGTTATGGACACAGAAAGTAATTAAATAATTAATTTAATTTTTCAAGTCTGAAAGTAAAGAAATTTTAACCTAAAAATAATTACACCAACTGTACAATGGATGCTAAATTGAATTTGGACAAGTTGATCATAGTGACAGAAATGGAAAATCAAGTTGGATTTGATATTAAAAATGAAAAATTTGTCAGAATATGTTGCTGGTAATATTGCAAAACCAGATGAAGCAAGTGTTAACTATGGAAATTGGATCAAGAAAGACATTGAGGCTCAGACAATCATTGGGCTAAATTTTGATGAAAAAATTGCTTTAAAAATTTCTACCTGTAAATCATCACATGAAATGATTACAAGATTAGAAGGATTGTATGGTCAGAAAAGTCAGAAGTCTACAGCAATGGTACATCAACAGTTTTTCAGTTATAAATATGATGAATTGAAGTCGGTTGCTGAAAATTGTTTGTTAATTGATGAACTAGCACAAGATTTACGATCAAATGGTGAAGAAGTAAAACAAAGTTATTCTCTTCCATCCAAATTTAACCATTTTCATGCAGCATGGGAATCAGTAGCTGAAGCGGACAAATCATTAACAAAATCTTCGTGATCGTCTACAGTAAGAAGAAATAAGATTGCAAAATCGTGAATCTAGTATTGTTGAAAATGCACTTGTCAGTAAATTTAATAAATTCAAGAAAGAAAATAAAAATCATATAAAACCACAGAAGAAAGTCGAAAATACTGGTCAATTTAAGTCAGGAAGAATTAAATATTTTAAGTGTGGAGGACTTGGTCATATGAAACGTGGCTCTACAAATAAACCTTGTGTTGAGTATGTAGAATATTGTAAGAAAACGTAAGGCTGTAACATTTGTCATCAAAAGGGTTATTTTGCAAATGAATGTCCAGATAAGAAACAAAATCATTCAATTGAAAAAAATGATAAAGTTAATTCTTTTGTATCAGTTGCTTTATCATCACTGTATTTTGAAAAGTCATCAAGTAATCGTGACGTGTGGATACAAGACAGTAGTGCAACTCATCATTTAACTGGAAATTTAAAATAGTTATCAAATATACGTTCATTGGAGACTCCAATTTTAGTTGAAATGAAACGCATATGATAAGGAAAAATGGTATCCTATTGTATTGCGTGATGTACTATGTTCCTGATCTCAAGTTTAATCTATTTTCTGTAACAACTGTTCTTGGTAAAAGATATACACAAAAAGCCACAGGAGAAAATTCAATGATAATGGAAGGAAATAAAGTTGTCTTAATAGCTGAAAGTATCGGAGGATTATTGAAAATGTATTTTCATCAAACGGAAGAGTACAGTGCCACAGTTGTTGGTTTAAAACTGTGGCATGAAAGGTTAGCACATCAAAATATTGGTCATGTTAAAGAAATTTTATTGAAAAATTAAATTAAATATATTGATGACTGGAATAATGTTTGTGAAAGAGGTGTATATGGAAGCAACACAAAATATCTCATCCAAGAAATGATAAAATTGCTAAAGATGTTTTTGACAAAGTTCATGTTGATCTAGGAGAAATGAATGTTTTATCTCTTGGTGGAGCGAAATATTTGTTGTTATTTTAAGATGATTTTAGTAAGTTTAAAACATTTTATTTTCTGAAAAAGAAGTCTGAAGTAATTAAAAAGCTAGAAATATTATTAAATTTGTTTGAAAATCAATTTGGAAAGAAAGTGAAAGTTTTAATGTCAGACAATGGATCAGAAATTAAAAATATTAAAAGTAAAGTTATTTTTGAAAAATTAGGAATATTTAATGAAAGGTCAGCGACTTATACACCTCAACAAAATGGGAGAATTGAAAGAGAAATGAGAACAATAGTAGAAGCAACAAGATCAGAGATTTATGCCAAGCATCTTGTTCCAGCGTTGTGGGCAGAAGCTTTAAACTATTCAGTATTTACAATTAATCAAATTGGAACAAGTAATGTAATTGACAAATCGCCTGCTGATTTGTGGTTTGGTCATCGAGTAAATTTAAAAACTATCAGAATTTTTGGATGTGAATGTTACATGTTAATACCAGATTATCAACGTCAGAAATTAGATAAGAAGAGCAAGAAAGGTATTTTTGTTGGTTATGATTTGGAAGAACATGATTATAGAATTTATTTACAAAATGAAAGGCAAGTTGAAGTATCGTGTAATGTAATTTAATTATTTTATCTTGGAATGGAAATTCATCTAAAAGAAAATGGAATTTTAGTAACACGAGAAAAATATACCAAGACAATATTGTTGAAATTTGGATTTGAAAATTCATATTCAGTTACTATACCTGTTGAACCTCGAATGATGACAGAAGATAATAAAATTGACAAACCATTGAAGGGTATGCCATATCGAGAAGCAATTGGGAGTTTATTGTATTTATCTACAATATCAAGACCAGATATCAGTTTTGCTGTGAATTATTTAAGTCGACAAATTAGTAATCCAAAGATGAGACACTGAAAATGATTGAAAGAATTTTTAAGTATGTGAAAGAAACAGAAAATTATGGTATATTCTTTGAGAGACAATTAGAATTGAAAGTATATACCGATTCTAATCGTGGAGGAACTGAAGAAGACATGATTTCAACCAGTGGAGTATTAATTGTATGTGGTGGACCTATTGTTTGCTTGACACAAAAACAAACAACATCTTCATCATCAGCAGAATCTGAATATCGAGCTGCAGTAAGTGGTATTCAATAAATTAGTTGGATTAGAAGACTTATAGAAGAATTAAAAATAATTAATTTGAATGGACACATAAATACGTATATTGATAATTAAGCGGCTAAACATATGTTGGAAAATTTAGAAGAAGGAAAAATAACAAAAGGAAAGAAGCATATTGAAATACCAAGAAAGTTTATTAATCAACATGTAGGAAAGACAGTGAATTTATTTCACTAAAAATCAGATTGCTGGTATATTGACAAAAGCAATATCTAAAAGACTTTTTGAATATTTACCTTTAAAATTGCTTAAGGAGGAGTGTTGGGTAACGACATGTAGTAATCAATTTTACACTAATTACAGATGCTTTATTAATCTGATATTAATTTGATACAAAAAAAGTTGAAAGTTGTTTATAAAAATATATTAGTGTCAGATAAAATGAAAAAGTTGGTTTTTAATTTTTGTCTGTATTATTATTTAATAATTACAAGTAAATAATTATTTGTACCACTGCACAACAGTATTATACTTTTTATGCTTTATTTACTTTATTTCATCTATTTAGCTAGTTTATAACAATAGCAAACTATTCTGGTGCAATTCGTGAGTCAAGATTTTATACTGCTTTGCTGTGCATGTATCTATGAAGATATTTATAAAAATGATAGTAATTAAAAAATCCTTTGGACTAAGTCATGGTAAGTTTTATCCTATTTTATACTTTTGTAATTATTGTGCATGTCTTATATCAATTCTTTCTGGTATTAGATAGTTTTGTTACTGACGCTTTCATTAATGTATGATAATATATTTCCTAAGAGACACTGGCTTATTTTGTGAATTCCTACCCAATAAGTACGGATTTCTGTTCAAGTTAACTGATTTGATTCATTGTTATACTGTTTTGCTTTATTCATTGTTATTTCTGATTAGCTCTGTCTGTGTTTACATGTGTCTTATTCTTAGCAAAATTGTCAAATTTACCAAAAACATGCAAATTAAGTATATAAATATAAAAAGGGTTGAAATTGGAAGGCATTTCTGCCATAACCAAAATGAGTAGTGTTAGTTTATTCTTGCTGATGTGGCAGAAAATGAAAAACAATGTTAATAAAATTAAAAGTATCTGACATTAGTGACAAAGATAAGTAATTTAAACAAAAATAGGAAGTAGGAGACAACTATAAAAAAAAATCACTTAGGTAGTTAAAAATAAGTTGCAATAGATAATAAGTTATGATAATAATTAAGTTAAGGGAATAAAAAAACTACAGAGACTGAAATAAAAAGTGACATTGGGGAAATAAGACAATTACATTAAAGGAAAGCCAGCAAATATGCATTCTTAAATAAGTGATATGAACATTGTGCAAGTAAAAACTTCATGTGCTTAGGATATATGAGATTAAATATAGTAGAAATTAACGATTAGATAAGTGTTGTAAGCTATATTTAGAAAAAAATAGAAAGACATCGGTGTCAAACATTCAAAGTTCAAAATATCAATAACGAAGCAAAATTGACCAAAAATCAATAGGAAACAATTTATTTAAATTAAATGAGCTTTCAAATGAGATATTATTTAGAACATATAATTAAAAAGTAAAAATTTTATTAAATTTGTGGGTAGAATATAGCGTCATCAAGTTAGCAAGTACAAGTGACACGCCAAAATTGGGAGATTCGTCGATTAACCAGCGTCTCGGATGTTGCAAATTTGTTGATAAATAATTAAAGTAAGCCATTATTTGGATATTCTGAAATGAAGAGCAATAAAGCTCAAAATAGCAAATTTTGTGAAATAAACTAAAGTGAATATACAAGCAACACTCAAAACAAAATTCAAGTGGTATGAAAATTTCCAAAGTAGTGGAAAGTGAACTTTTTAATTCAAAAATGGAATGACTGAAATGCAAAAGAATGGATAAATAAAATAAATATATTAAAGTAATGGAGAAAAGTAGAAAAGATAAGGAAGATATTGAAATGGTGTTTTTAGAAAAAGAGAGACACAGAACCAAAATTGAACAAGGTAAATAATTTTGTAGTATCTAAAATTGTATGTTGTTATAAAAGGATAATGAATGTTTTGTTTATAAATTTAGTATTTTTTTTTATTTTGGGAATTCTTTACTAGTGAAATCGTCGAATGTGTATGAATTGAGTTCAAGGCCACTGACCGCTGTAAAGCCTAGAATTGTTAAGACTGAATACATTTAAATAGTTCACATGAAAATATTATAAAATACTTATATAAGGCGAGTTAAGGTTTGGTCGAGGGTTTGATCCGTTATTAATACCCTCTAGAAAAATATTCAGAAAATAATATTAATTATCACATAAACAATTAGGAAAGTTCTAGAAAGAAATAAGGAACAGGGAATTTCATATAAAACTGTCTGTCCAACTAGCGAATATGTCTCTTATTTGTTCATAATTTTAATTTACTTTGAAAGCGAGTTCTTATCGCCGAATGAAGTGCTGGAAGTGCATTTAAGATGTTGCGCAACCGGCTTTTTTATTTGGTATTCTATAACCATAAAATAATTAAAGTGTATGTATGTAATGTATCACCCTAACAATGAACCTATTGTAAAACGACACTATGCAGTTAGAAATAATTATTAATCATTTAACCTAGTAATGACTTTTCAGTAACAAACAGGAAACACCTGCAATGTAGCAAAATCAGCACTACGTAGCGTCTTTACCCACGCCTAGACAAGGGAGTATAAATAGGAATAATAATTGATTTACCGAGGATTTTTGAGTTAGTCTGTAGTTAGCTTCCAAGCAATCATTTTAGTGTTTAAACATATAATTATTTGAATGGTTAAAGTTATAATTAAAGTAGAGTCAGTGAACATTTATATTTTTAACTTCGAAATAAAAATATTTTTTAAAAAGAGTTTTTAAGTCCTAAATACCCAACAATTTGACGCAGTCAGCACATATACAGAAAAACCAATTGAAATTGACGAGCAAAAACCGAAGATCCGGTCACAGGGAAGCGAAAATTTACCAGACCAGATTTCCAGAAAGCAGTCAACAACGAATTGGGTGACTTCCAAGTCTTTAAGCTACACAAAGAATCAACTACGACAACTCAAATCCCCAGGGAATAATCAAACGTGAGTCAAAAGATTTTTATGGTGGTAATTGCTATATATATGTATATCCTCATATCCTTATAATAAATATAAGTTTATATTCATTGAACAAACGGTAATACAATATCTTCGAAACTTCCACAAAAGGAGTTAATTTTTGTGTGAACGTAAATCAAGCAAAAGTATAATCCGCGAGTTCGTCTTTGAGCGCAAATGTTAGAGAATTCAAACAAACGTAATTGAAGGTTTGCAGTTAGATTGAAGTGGAAAACAAGAATAATTTAAAACTTAAAAAACTACTATAACATTTCCAATATGAGCCAAGAAAATATATAAACCTGAATATAGGTTAAGCGAGTTATGTCAGATTATTCCTGAGCACGACGGCGATTCAATTCTTACCACGATTTTAAACTCCTATGATGCGGTATTCGACGTAGCAAATAATCAGCAAGCGTACCTCCTCACGATACATTTAAAAACCAAACTTAGAGGTAAAGCCTTGCAACTAATAAATTCATGCTATTTAAAAACTTGGGAAAGCATAAAAACAATACTCAAAATTCCCGCGACTTATCAAGTCTGATATACGATCTTCAACAAATCAAACAAGGCACAAATGAAAATACGCAAAATTACGTACAATGAACCAACACCCATGATTCTAAATTATATGCAGCAATAAATCAGCAGTTAACTTTAACTCGTGAACCAAAAGATGCACAGCAAGCGCTTGTCGATAAAGTTGCCTTACAAACTTTATTAGTAGGTCTCGACGCAAAGGTAGGCGCGATTGTACGGGCCTCATGTCGTGCAAAACTTTCAGAAGCAGCGAATATTGTAAATACGGAATACCAGCAAAGTTATCAAGAACAGCGAAAACCAATCTAAACAAAAATAAAAAGTTCTGTAATTATTGAAAAAAATCAGGGCATACAATTAATGTCGACAAAAACAAAATAACGAAAGATTCAGAAATTCACACAATAAGCAGAGTCAATCTTATCAACGCAATTTCAATCAAAACTTTCAAAGAAATGATAATACAGGTTATCATTCTCAACAAAGATACGACAATAATTACAACAGATGTGATAATACTGCTTATCATAGTCCGAGATTCGAAAATTCAAATCGACCACCAGGTAATCAAAATCAAAATCAAAATCGAAATGTTCAGAATGGATCACAAAGAAGCTACCATTTAAATGAGACGAGAGCAGGAACAGAGGCTGGCTCTTCTGCTCAAGGGGCTTCAACCAGCCAAACGCAAACCTCAAAGAAACAAAGAGAACCGAAACAAAATATAAAAATACCGCAACACACTTCTAACGAAAACAACTTATTTTATATAAAATCACGAAACGGAGAATTAAAATACTTATTAGATTCAGGAGCCGGAAACCTAAAACTACATTTATTTCCTAAAGATTCAATTAACAATCAAACCAATACAAGTACACGATGTAACAAATCAATATATCGAAATAACACAATCGGTAAGAAATAATTTTTTCACAGACGATGAACAAGATGAAATGAAAGTATATCTTTACAACTTAGACATGAACTTTGACGGAATATTAGGGATAGACTTTTTTCAAAAATACGAATGTATCATTGGCATAAAGAATCGTAAATTAATTACAAAAACAAAATCTGTACCGTTGTATAAAGAAAACGAAATAACACTCGAGCCGCGAGTTGAACAAATATTCAAATTAAAATGTGATCAGTTAAATGTAGAATTAATTTTAAAATCACAAGTTAAAAATGGTGTGATAATTTGAAATTGATTGATAAAAAAACGAACGAGAAAGGTGAATTCGACACCTCAGTCCTAAACAAAACCGAATAAACAAAAAATGTAATTTTCGACAATTTAATTTTTGAACCCTTCATCGAAGAGAAGAATGAAGACCGAAAACAAACTTCAGTGTTCAACATAAAAACCCAAAATTTCTATACAAGGCAGCAACTAGTGGAAAAAGCTCTAGGAACCGACCATTTAAATGAAGAAGAAAAGGATGCTATAATCCCTTTATGCAGACGTTTCACCGACATCTTTTATTTAGAAGGAGACGAGTTATCATTCACAAACAAAGTGAAACATAAAATAGATACGGGACAAGCGAAACCAATTCGTACAAAAATATACAGATATCCGTATATTCACAAACAAGAAGTGATAACACAAATAAATAAAATGTTGGGACAAAAAATAATACAACCTTCATCATAGCCAAGGTCCTCACCAGTTTTGGGTAGTACCAAAAAAGCTAGATGCTAGTGAAAAACAAAAATGGAGAGTAGTGATTGATTACAGAAAGCTAAATGATGTAACAACAGATGATAAGTATCTATTACCAAATATCAACGATTTATTGGACAAATTAGCAAGATGCAAATATTTTATGTCATTGGTTTAGCGTCAGGATTTCATCAAATCGAGAGAGATAGATCCTGCAGACATTGAGAAAAGAGCTTTCACAGTGGAAAATGGACACTACGAATTTAAAAGCATGTCATATTAACAGGAATTCAGAACGAACGAGCAATTTATATCGATGATATCATATCATAAGCATCATCACTTCAGGAACTTATAAACAGATTAACAGAGTTATTCGAAAGATTAAGAAGCGCTAATTTTTGAAAAAAGAAGTGTCTTACTTAGGACATATGTCACAGAAAACGAAGTAAAACCGAATCCAGAGAAAATAAAGCCAGTAAAAAATTTCCGATTCCCAAAATTTCCAAAGCTATAAAAAGTTTCCTAGGATTAGCAGGTTACTACAGAAAATTCATCTAAGTCTTCGCAAAAATAGTAAAACATCAACACAATTACTATAGAAAGATGTAAAATTTGACTTTAACCAAAAGTGTATCGAAGCATTTGAAAAACTAAAAGAAACTCTAACAAATTTTCCTATACTTTAGTACCCAGATTTTGAAAAAGAATTTAATATCACAACGGATGCAAGCAATTACGAAATCGGAGCAGTCTTATCTCAAGTTCCAATTGTGAAAGATTTAACAATAGCTTACTCATGACGTACCCTAAACGAATATGAACAAAATTATTCAACGATTGAAAAAGAGTTACTTGCAAATAGTTTGTATCCCAATATCCACATATAGACTACGGCAGAACCTTTAATTTAATAACCGATAATCCCCCAATAACATGGCTTTTAATGTCAAAGATCCAGGTTCATGATTAGTCAGATGGAGACTAAAACTTGAGGAATACAACTACAAAATAATTTATAAACCAGGTAAACAGAATACAAACGCAGACGCTTTATCAAGAATACGAATTAATCACGTTCAAAATATTAAAAAAATATTCTACGGAAGTGTCAAAGAAGAAGAAGAAGAGGAACAAGAAAATGAAGAACGCTCATATACACCTGATAAAGAAATAGCTTAGGAAACAATCGAAAATGAATTTAACATTTTCAAAAACTTAATAGAAATGAAATGTTTAATCGATTATTCAAAATGTACCTTCAGGAATGAAAAATGAATCAGAAACAAATACTTTCATTCATTAAACCAGGACAATTGACTAAATCTCAATTCAAGATAGCTGATGACATACTTGATATAAATAGTTTGTATGAAGAGCATGAAATAAACGTCGTAGCATCAAAATGAAATACCAGAAGAAAGTATTTTCTTATCATAGTTCCGCATATAAACTCAATGCAAGCAATCTTCGAAATACTTTATTACAATAAAGAAGTACTGTTAAGAAATAACTGATACTACATGGAAGAAACGAAAGTTTTGCCAGTTGCAGAAATGTTATCTTTTATCTTTTCAGATAATGAAATCGAATTTATCACTTGTAATCCCAACATAATTATCCCAGACGAAGAACAGAGACCGATAATTAGAGAAGAAATTTATACCGGAAAATTAAATATGCATCGAGGTATTCATGTAACAATAACGGGAATTAAGAGGACATATCAATGGAAAAATTTAAATAAAGATGTAGAAAATTTCATAAAAAATTGTGAAACATCTAACAAAACAAAACATGCATAAAGAACTTAACAAATACATTAGTAATAACCGAAACACTAAAAGTACCTTTTGAACTCATGAACCTTGATATTTTAGAAATATCAGAAAAGAATTATATTTTAGTAATACGAGACGAATTTTCAAAATTCACTCAAGCTTATCCAATAGAACAAAAAACCGCAAAAAATATAATAAATACCTTATTTTATATTTCGTGCACTACGGCACACCCTCAAGAATTCATTGTGATTGAGGAAAAGAATTTGACAATCAATTATTAAGAGATTTATGTACCCTTTATAACAATCAATTAACATTTTCGTCAATCAACCACCCACAAAGCAACGGATCAGTAGAAAGATTCTTGAGCACTTTATTACAAATGATCAGAGCTACGGTAACCGACAACCCAGAAGATCATCCCTTGACATGTATGCCATACGCAGTAATCTATATATATCTATACTATTATAAAATTGTAAGTTTGTTTTTTTGGTTGTTCGGGCATCACATAAGAACTACTTAACTGATTTTGCTGAATCTTTTTTGTTGCGAAGCCTATAGTTTGACATAAAATCTGGTAGATATTTTATCTTTCTAAATTAACAGAAACGTTAGATATAGCGAAACAAACTTCTACCATGTTGGGTAATTCAGTTACTCAATTGGTTTTTTTTTTATTCAAAATTCGGAATGTGCAAATGTAACATGTTTCGATTTAACAAAAATCAACATATATCAAGCCTAATTTTACAGGGTGTTCTGTATATAGGAAACTCAGAGCGGAGTAGACTTACATAGATTTAAAAAATCTTAAAAAAGTTATATTTGGTGTCCTATAAGCAGCTGGATATATACGATGTGGTGGAAATAAGGGAGAGTGGAATTAGTTATATGGGGTGGTCCAAAAAAGTTATATTGAGTGGGCCATAAACAGTTCCATATACCAAGTAGTTGAAAAAGGGTAAAATATTTATACAGTTAATAAAAAAAGTTAAAAAATGTCTTAGGTAAGCAGTTAGGATCTTTGAATTATGTTCATAAGATACTATAGTTATGAAATGTGTTAAAGAAATGTTAGAAGCAGTTGTTTATACAGGGTGTTTGAAATATAAGATGGAGTGGAATTATATTTTATGTTGTGGTTAAAAACTTGTTTTATATCCACAAGTATTTACATATATAGGATGGTTGAAATATGTAGCGCAGTATAATTACAGCTATACAGGAGGGTTTAAAAATATTTTAAAGTAATGGTATGTTCTGCAAGTTGTTCCATTTACCGAATGGTTGAAATATAGTGTGGGGTAGGATTCTAATGATTCAGGGTCGTACAAAAATGTTATATTTGGTGGAAAATAAGTAGTTGCATATAAAAGGTTGTTGAAACATAGGGTGGCTTACAGTTAGAATTATACAGGGTGTGTAAAAATTGCCAGAAAAATTTTGTTATATAGCACTACTATATAGAGTACCTGAAGTATGGTAAAGTAAAGTTATAGTTATACAGTGTCATTCAAACAAGGTTAGAAAAAGTTGTAAATGAAGGGTGGTTTACATGAAGTGTGGAGAGAAATTATACTTTAATATATCTTTAAAAAATATAAGGAAAAAAATGAGAAATAGCATAGTTCATAATAAGTTGCAAAGATAGGATAGTTGTAACATAGGGTGAAGAAGTGTTATGATAATTATTTAAAAAATGTTATATTGGTTGACCAATAAGCAGTAAGGTATACAGGGTAGTTGTAATACATACAAGGTGATTCAAAAACATGTTGAATAAAATTGTTATTTTCGGTGCCCCATAAGCAGTTGCGGTTTTGGTGAAATATATTTGGCATTGATGGATTTATAGACAAATTGGCAGCGCTGTATGCAGGATGGTTTTAATGTAGATGGAAGTAGATTTAATTATACAAAGCGGTTAAATTTTTTTTCAATAAACTTGTTATATAGGGTGGCCAATAAGCAGTTGCAGTTTGGGTGAGGGTTTAAATAAAAGTTTGGTGTTAGGGTGCAAAACTGTGTTTTTATATTTGTGATTCATGAAGGGTTCCACATCATTTCCATTAGGATGGATCAAAAAAGTTTAAAAAAATGTTATATAGGTTAGACCATCAACAGTTGCATTCTACTATATGGAATATCTGAAATATGGGGAGAAGCAAGATTATAGTTTTAGAGTGTGTAACACAATTTTAGAAAAAGCTCATATAAGGGTTGATTAATATATAGAGTAAAGAGAAATTTTACTTTAAAAGGTGGTTAAAAAAATCAGAAATAATTGTTATACAGGGTACACCATAAGCAGTTCCATAGCTGAAATATAGGGTAGAGAAAAGTTATAGTCAGGTTTTCAAAAAATTATATTGGGTGACAAATAAACAGCATAATATACTGGATGGTTGCAATATAGGGTGAAGTAGAGTTACAGTTATTCTAGGTGATTCAAAAAATGTCATATAAAATAGTTATATCGGGTGGCCCATATGTACTTGCGGTTTGGGTAAAATATATTATATTAAGAAGGGTGGTTCAAACAAGTTAGAAATTTTTTTATATAGGATAACCCATATGTTTCATAAGTTATTTCTTTTTACGAAGGCTTGAACATTCCGTACGCGGGTGAAACCGCTGATAACGGCTAGTGCTATTATAAAATTGTAAGTTTGTCTGTTTGTTTGTTTGTTTGTTCGGGCATCACGTAAGAACTACTTAACTGATTTTGCTGAATCCTTGTTTTTGCGAAGCGTATAGTTTGACACAAAATCTGGTAGACATTTGATCTCTCTAAATTGCTGAATCCTTGTTTTTGCGAAGCGTATAGTTTGACATAAAATCTGGTAGACATTTGATCTCTCTAAATTGTCAAAAATAGATATAGCGAAAAAACTTTCACCATGTTGGGTAATTCAATTACTCAATTGGTTCCACCGCACGCACTAAATATTAGATACTGGCATCAGCTTAGCTTTTATTCAAAATTCGGAATGTGAAAATGTAACACGTTTAGATTTAACAAAAATCAACTGATATAACAAGCCTAATTTTACAGGGTGTTCTGTATATAGGAAACTTAGAGCGGAGTACAATTACATGGATTTAAAAAATCTAACAAAGTTATATTTGGTGTCCTACAAGCAGCTGGATATATACAATGTGGTGGAAATAAGGGGAGTGCAATTAGTTATACAGGGTGGTCCAAAAAATTATATTGACTGGGCCATAAACAGTTCCATATACCAAGCGGTTGAAAAAGGGTAGAATACTTATACAGTGAATAAAAAATTTTAAAAAATGTGTTTGGTAAGCAGTTAAGATCTTTAAATTATGTTCATAAGATGCTATAGATATGAAATGGGTTGAAGAAATGTTAGAAGCAGTTGTTCATACAGGGTGTTTGAAATATAAGACGGAGTGGAATTATAGTTTATGTTGTGGTTAAAAACTTGTTGCATATGGATGGTTCAAATATGTAGCGGAGTATAATTTCAGCTATACAGGTGGGTTTAATGAATATTATAAAGCAACTTTATGATCTACAAGCTGTTCCATTTATCGGATGGTTGAAATATAGGGTGGGGTAGGATTCGAAGGATACAAACATGTTATACTTGGTGGCAAATAAATAGTTGCATATAAAAGGTTGTTGAAATATAAGGTGGTGTACAGTTATAATTATACAGGGTGGGTAAAAAATGCTAGAAAAATTTTGTGATATAGCCGTTGCTTACATGAAGTACTTGAAATATGCTGCGCAGTAAAGTTATACAGCATCATTCAAACAGGGTTAGAAAAAGTTGTAAATGAAGGGTAGTTTAAATGAAGTGTGGAGTGAAATTATACTTTAATATGTCTTGAAACAATATGCGGAAAAATTGTGAAATAGCGTAGTTCATAATAAGTTGCAAAGAAAGGATAGTTGAAATATAGCGTGAAGAAGAATTATGATAATTATTTAAAAAATGTTATATTGGTTGACCAATAAGCAGTAGCGTAATAAGCAGTTGCGGTTTTGGTGAAATATATTTGGCGTTGATGGATGTATAGTTATATAGGGTGGTACAGAAAATGTTATACTGGGTGGCCGATAAGTAGTTGCAAATACAAGGTAGTTAAAATAGCGGGTGGAGTAGATTTATACTTAAACAGGTTTGATCTATTTTTTTGTAGGATAGAACATGAGCTGTTGCATATATGCATGGATCGAAGTAAAATTATAGTTCATACAGTGTGATTATAACAAAGTTAGAAAATGCTGCATATAAGGTGTAGTTGAAATACAAGGTGGAGACAAATTATAATTTCAAGAGTGGTTCAAAATGGTTATATAGTTGCATTTATAAGATAGTGAGTGGACCAGAGTTATAGTTAAGTGTTTAAAAATTTAATATTTGGTGGCCCCTAAGCACATATATGGTGGTTGAAATAGTTTGTAGAGTAAAATTATGGTTATACAGGGTGGTTCAAAAATAAGTTGTAATGTTTGACAAATTGGCAGCGGTGAAAACAGGATGGTTTTAATGTAGATGGAAGTAGAGTTAATTATACAAAGCGATTAAAAAAATGTTGAATAAAGTTGTTATATAGGGTGGTTAATAAGCAGTTGGAGTTTGGGTGTGGATTTAAATAAAAGTTTGGTGTTAGGGTGCAAAACTGTAATTTTTTATTTGTGACCCGCCAAGGGTTCCACAGGCATTTCCATTAGGATGGATTAAAAAAGTTAAAAAAAAATTGTTATATAAGGTAGACCATAAACAGTTGCATTCTACTATATGCAATATCTTAAATATGGAGAGAAGCAAGATTATAGTTTTAGAGTGTGTTTAACACAATGTTAAATAAAGCTGCATATAAAGGTTGATCAAAACACAGAGTAAAGAGAAATTTTACTTTAAAAGGTGGTTCAAAAAATATCAGAAATAATGCATAGACCATAAGCAGTTGCATAGCTGATAGCTGACATATAGGGTAGAGAAGAGTTATAGTCAGGTGTTCAAAAAGTTATAATGATTGACAAAAAAAAACAGCAGCATATACAGGATGGTTGCAATATAGTGTAAAGTAGAGTTACAGTTATTCAAGGTGATGCAAAAAAATGTCGAATAAAATTGTTATATAGGGTGGCCCATACGTACTTGCAGTTTGGGTGAAATATATTCGGGATTGGTGGATTTAGAGTTAAGGAGGGTGGTTCAAACAAGTTAGAAAATTTTTTATATAGGATACCCCATATGTTTCATAAGTTATTTCTTTTTGCGAAGGCTTGAACATTCCGTACGCGGGTGAAACCGCGGTTAACCGCTAGTAGGTTATAATAATTCAATTAATAGAACACATGGTTTTACGCCATATTAATTAATTTTTGGACATAAGAATTCCAGACCCCCAGAACAGGTATATAACTAAGAAGAATTCAAAATACATGAGAGAATTGAAAAACAGAATACCTTACGTTTATCAAACCGCAAGAGAAAAAACTATTTTGAAGAAATTAAAAGCAAAAGAGAGACACGTTGGAAAATCAAAACCCAAAGAAAAACATTTTGAGCTAAATGATTTTGTATTTATAAAGAAATCTCAAATTAAAAATAAACTTTGTAATAAATCAAACAGACCCTTTAAAATAATTAACGCCATAAGAGTAAAAGATATCGAGACAAATAGAGAATTTACAATAAATTCAGACTAAATAAGTTCATTCGTAAAATAAAACTTTTTCTCTGTAGATGCAAGAGTTCATCATACTTGCAATACTTTACTCAATTACAATAACAGTAAGTGATACCAGTGATTTCAAATTAACTACCTTAAATATCACATAAGGAACCCAATACTATCATGAATACGATTTAAAAATCTCAAACGAAAAATGGAAACTCATAGTATTCAAAGATATAACACTTTTGATAAATGCATATCAAAATAATATTTCAATTTTAAATCATATTAAAAATTTAATTGAACAAAACACACCAAGAATGATATCATTCTATTCTGAAATGAAA
Organism: Octodonta nipae; assembly: GCA_034190945.1. Taxonomy (NCBI): domain Eukaryota; kingdom Metazoa; phylum Arthropoda; class Insecta; order Coleoptera; family Chrysomelidae; genus Octodonta; species Octodonta nipae. The sequence continues at coordinate 64,004,621 of CM067220.1, forward strand.
GCGCACATCACAATGCTAAACAAAATGATTATGACAATGGAGAGAAAATTTAATGAAATCAAAACTGACATAAAACCTTATACCTTACCATTAAATAATACAAGATTTAAGAAAGGAGCATTTAACTTTCTAGGTTTAATATGGAAAGCAATAACAAAAAATTTAGATAGGGAAGGCGGACAATATTATGATAAAGTAATGCAAGAAGTAGTTATTAAAAATTTCAATTATACTATCAGAAAACTTCAAATTGATGAAGAAACTTTAAATGAAAACCTTCAACTTATAGAAAATGCAATTTATAATATTTCAGATAAGCAAAACTTTTACGAATCAAAACTACATTTAATTACTATTTGCGAACAGTTACTTGAATCATTAATTTTAATTGAAGATAAACGTATCGATATAATCAATTCAATCACCTTTGCTAGATTAAAAAGCATACACCCCTCACTCAGTCATTCAACACGAAGACCTTATTTTTCAACTAAGAATAATTTCAACAAGTCTCAGTTCAAATAATTTACCTTTACGACCAAATATAGCCAATATTGCTAAATACTTTAAAATAATTGATTTACAAGCTTATCAATCAAATAACAAAATTAAATATTACCAATACCATTAGTCGAACCAGAGGAGTATAAACTTTTTCATGTATATTCACTCCCCATATTCAACCCAAAAACCAAACAATCCCACCTAATCATCAAATCACACAAATATATAGCGATTAGCAGAGATAACAATCTTTTTATTATCCTTGGAACTCTCGAAAAGTGCAAGAGCCTAAGCGCAGAAACTCTACTATGTTTTAACCAAATTGCATATCCAACCGATGAAAATTGCCCATGTGAAATCAAAGTTACCAAATCTACAAGAATCCCAGAAAACGGCAAAATCATAGATGTACCAATCGAAGATTACAAAGTCCAACTAATTTCGGACAACGAATGGTTAGTAGTTACAAGTGTAAACATACCAAACCGTATTCAGTGCAAGAACACAAAAACCGAAACCTACAACGTACTTCGGAATTCATTCCTAAAGCTTCAACCCTATTGCATAGCTTACATAGGTTCAATATGAGTCCAGTCAACCAAAGGCTGCACATCGGAAGACACAAGTATAATCGAAATGCCGAACATACCCCGCGAGTGCTGTGAAAACGAAAATAGTGCAAAAAATCAGGTGATCAAACTAAAACCCTTAAAAATTCAAAAACAAAAGCTTGACGAACTGAACATCGCAGAACATAATATTCAGAACTAATAAACCGACCTTTTCTTCAAAGACACATACACATTGGTTAACAATATTTTGTATAGTTATTATAATTATTATAATATTATTTTTCATATTATACAAATGCAGAAGAAGATGCACGAAAGTATACCCTGCTATACTTTATCCACCACAACAAGACGAAGTACAACCATCAAGAAATCTATTCAGACGATTTCACCCAAGAAGGAGGAATTCAATAACAGATGAACCAATAATGGGAATGAGAGAAGCAACTCCAATTTAATGTGAGAACTTTTAATTCCAATTTTGTGAACTTTTCTCATTTAAATATCTATATATATATATGTTATATAAGTTTATACCATGAACTTAGTACGAACTTATATCGCAACGATAGTTCAACACTCCCAGCTGACTCAGCGACACGTGTGGTGTCATATTACGGCGCCGCCAACATCCGTGGGAATCGCAGCGTCGACTTTGCTTATTCGGCATATTATATGTTATAAATTGTAAAATTGCTCTAATGTTGTATTCACTATTACTCAGTAACTCTGTCACTTTATATCGTTATTTTTCATTTGTATTTAAAAGTTATTATTTTGTTTGTTATTAATAAAAATCTTTTTTAAAAAGTTAATATTGAGAAGTGTGATATAACTAATTGGCGCAGTCAGTAGGATCCGTCAACGTTACTAGAACACGAGCTTAATTCTAACTGGTAGCGGCGGATTCCTATCCCTCAACGGAGCAAAGAACCTGGAAGAAGTCCCAACTGCGATAACAAGGAGAACACGGATCTTCCAATGTTCCTGTTGATGTGAGTAGTAGTGAATCGTCTAACGTTTAAGGTTTTAACAATTTATTTAATTGATTTGATTGATATATTTGATAATTTGATTTTTATTTGATTGATTATTTTATTTATTTGGTAATCTTGATATATTATTTTGAATTGATTTATTATTTCATTATTTGAATTGAAACATTTATTTGATATATTCTGATTTACGTTTAAATATTTATTTTATTACTCCATTCTTTACTGTTCTATTATCCAAAATATCGTTTATTCCCCATTTACATACACTCTATTAATATTTTTTTTACTTTTTATACAATCCCTCGTTTGTTTTATTTTTTTTTTCTGTCAACTTGTTTACATTTTTAAATCTAACAAATCACAATGGCACAAGCAACAAACAACGTTGTTTCCGATGAAACCGAAAAATACCGGTTATCGGAAATATTTTCAATCATTCCCGAATTTGAGGGAGACCAAATCTCCTTGGCCACCTTCATACATGCTTGTAACTGTGCTTACAACATGTCTACCGCGGATCAAAAATACCTATTAGTGATCCACATTAAAAATAAATTAAGAGGCAAAGCGGCGCAGTTAATAAACTCTAGAAACCCTGCGTCGTACCTTGAGATTAAACAGCTTCTCACGCTACACTTCGGAGATTCTCGTGATCTTTCCTCACTAATACACGACCTTCAACGGTTAAAACAATTATCCAATGAGTCTCCCTTAACATTCTATAATAGGCTTCAAGTATTGAGTGCGAAAATGCACTCATGTATCCAAAAAGCTCCTAGTCTAAGCACCGAGCAGAAAGACGCTCAAACCACTCTCGTTGACACCATGGTTTTAAACACATTACTTACCGGTTTAGAACCTCGATTAGGCCAAATTATCCGTGCCAGTAATCCGAAGGATCTTCTTGAGGCACATTCACGGATAAGAAGAGAACTTCAACTATCCTATTTTGAGGAACAAAAGATACATAAATCTGTTCCACCTAAGCCATCTTTTCAGGCTAGAAAACCAACTTCACCTCCTAAATGCTTAAATTGTAGGCGATTAGGCCACATTGCTGCGGATTGTCGCCTGAGATATCAAAATAACCCTCAGCCTTTCAATCAAAATAACAGACCAAATTTCGTTGGGCCGAATCAATCTTCGAGGCCAAATCCAATCAATAATAATAACAATCATCAAGGTCAACAATTCCGACCAAATAATTTTCAAAGACCTCCTTTCAAGCCTAACAACTTTCGACCGTCTGTAATACAGACAAACCCAAATTATCGTTCCGAAAGAACCCACCATTTTAACAACCATCATAATGTCAACTATCCCGAATATTCTGCAAATGACTATGATTATTATACTGATAATAACCAGCAGAATTTCGATTATAACGACCAAAACTATGAAAGCCCTGAGTTCGACCAAATAGTAGATGATACCCCTGTCGAACCTTTCAGTCCTCACGAATACCAGGATTTTCTAGCGCTTCCGAGCCTAGATCAGCCCCCCGATTCGACAACTACCCTCTCAGAAGTCCAAACTCAAATACAGAACTTGAATTTGGAAGACTTCAATCCCGATCTGAACTTCCCAGAACAAACATTTCTTTAAGTCCCCTTCTGACAGTAAATTCCAAGAACCTCTATTATATCAACGACGCTTCTGGAAAATTTAAACTACTAATTGATACCGGAGCTGGTATCTCCATTTTCAAAGAAAACACTGTCAAAAACTTCTCACAACGATCTCCCGAAAGAGTAACAATTCAAGGCATTACTCATGAGAAAATCCCGATCTCACAATCCACCCTCATTCCTTTCGCTCTAGGCAATCCACACAAGGTCTTTATCTACGATCTAGATATTGAGTTTGATGGGATATTAGGTCTTGATTTTCTTGAGCATTATGAATGTATCGTCGACTTAAAATCCAAACAATTAATTACTAACTTTAAAACTATCCCCCTACATAAAGTGCCCGATCACGACCAATCTAATACACAACCAACAGACACCCCCAGTACTAACGCACACACTCATATTTATAACAATCAAATAACAATCCAGGCACGAACCGAACAAATTTTCCAACTTAAATGTGAACTTAGAAATACTGACGCAATTTTACCGACACAAGTAATTGACAAAGTACGACTTCCCAACGCGGTTGTACGTGTTGATTCAAAGGGAGAATTTCTGACTTCGATAATAAACGCGAACGCAATGCCGAAAACTGTTAACTTTTCCAATCTTCATTTAGAACCCCTTGACCATACACACCCTCTCTTAAATCTGAATACACACGATTACTGTGAATCTACAAACTTAGACAGAAACTTTACTATCAGGGAACAAATTCGGACAGAACATCTTAACGACGAAGAGCGAGAACTTATCACGAATCTCTGCTTAGAATTCGAAGATATTTTCTATCTCGAAGGCGATGTTTTGACGTTTACTAACGCCGTCAAACACTCTATTGACACCAATAATGCCAAGCCCGTTTTCACGAAATCGTACAGATATCCTCAAGTGCATAAGGAGGAAGTAAAAACCCAAATTTCCAAAATGCTTGATCAAGGCATTATCAGGCACTCTTCTTCTCCTTGGTCCTCCCCCGTATGGGTCGTCCCCAAGAAACTCGATGCTTCTGGTAAGCAAAAGTGGCGAGTTGTTATCGACTATAGGAAGTTAAACGAACTAACTGTAGACGATAAATATCCTCTGCCCAACATTTCTGATCTCCTCGACCAACTTGGTAAGTGTCAATACTTTTCGACACTGGATCTCGCTTCCGGGTTTCACCAGTTGGAAATCCTTGAGGAAGACATTCCCAAGACCGGTTTCTCTGTTGACAATGGCCATTACGAATTCGTTCGTATGCCATTTGGTCTGAAAAATGCACCTTCTACCTTTCAGAGGGTCATGGACAACATTCTTCTGGGCATCCAGAATGAACGTTGCCTTGTTTACATGGATGACATTATCGTTTATTCTCCAACCATCCATGAGCATATGTCCCGTTTGACAGAAGTCTTTAAGCGTCTTAGACAGTCAAACTTGAAAATTCAACCTGACAAGTGTGAGTTTCTCCGTAAGGAAGTTGCTTACCTAGGTCATCTGATCACCCAAGAAGGAGTAAAACCAAACCCTTCAAAGGTTGAATGCATCCAGAATTTTCCTCAACCCCAAACTCCTAAAGATGTTAAATCTTTTCTTGGTCTCGCCGGTTATTACCGACGTTTTATCCCCAATTTCGCCAAGATCTCAAAGCCCCTAACGAAACTCCTGCAAAAAGACGTCAAATTCATCTTCGACGCAGATTGCAAGTCTTCCTTCAACGAACTGAAGCAAGCCCTTGTATCTGACCCTATCTTGATCTACCCAAATTTCGAAGAACCATTCCTGCTCACTACTGATGCTAGTGCTTTTGCAATTGGAGCGGTTCTCTCACAAGGCCCCGTAGGAAAAGATCTTCCTATAGCATATGCTTCCCGTACACTCTGCGCTGCAGAAACTCGATATTCCACTATCGAACGGGAACTGCTAGCCATTGTTTGGGCGGTCAAGCACTACAGACCGTATCTTTTTGGGAGAAAGTTTACACTCCTGTGTGATCACCGTCCGCTTACTTGGCTCTTTTCGATCAAAGACCCTGGCAGTCGTCTAGCCAGATGGCGCCTCAAACTAGAGGAGTATAACTATAAAATCGAATACAAGCCCGGCAAGGTAAACTTGAACGCAGACGCTCTTTCCCGTATCAAAATTAATCACTTCAAACAATGCACCGACTTTATTTCTAAAATCAACATCTTTGCAAATAACGAAACCGACCCAGAACAACCAGATTCCGATAATGATCAAGAACCCGATGATCATGACGAACGAATGACAAGAGAATTTAATCGATTTGTTCAATTATATAAAACCGAGTCGATAATCGATTACTCAAAAATAGAAATTTCTAACGCCCAACTCCTAGACAAATCTCACAAACGAATAGTCACTTTCTTCTGGCAAAATAAACTCAATGACTTGCATGACAAAATCATCGAAGACATTTTCGAAGAAGACCCAAATTTCACTACCGACACATTAAACATTCTAGCCAGCAAATCCGTCCGGCATAGAAAATATTTAATTGTCCCTTTACCATTCGATCCCGAAACTGTTGTCTCGCATCTTTTTAACATCCTCTATAATAACCAAGATCAGTTCGACGAATCAGAAACCTTCTGCATTGAAAACAACGTCGAACTACCTATCCTCGAAACACTATCTTTCATACTCGCAGACAAAGACATAAAACTAAAGATTTGTCAAAACATTGTAACAACCCCTTCTCAAGACGAAATTCCCATAATACTGCAACAGTACCACTGCGGCAAAAATAACCTACACCGTGGAATTAATGAGACTATTCGACGTATTAGGGAAAAGTATAACTGGAATGGACTAATCAAAAGCGTAGAGCAATTTATCAAGTCTTGCGAAACTTGCCAAAAGGTAAAGTTTTGTAGGAAAAACTTAAGTGCTCCTTTTGTCATAACCGAAACACCAAAAACACCCTTCGAACGTATCAACATTGATATTTTCGAATATCCAACGAGAAACTACGCACTGACTATTAGGGATGAACTCACCAAATTTACTCAAGCTTACCCTATTGGTGACAAAACAGCTAAAACAGTCGTAAACACCCTCTTAGTATTTTTCCAACATTACGGTACCCCTCTTCGCATCCATTGCGACTATGGACGTGAATTTGACAATACTCTAATAAGAGACCTGTGCGAACTATATGACATAAAGTTATCCTTTTCAAGCGTCCACCTTCCCGAATCAAACGGTTCTATCGAAAGGTTTCACGCGACTTTAGCGGAAATGATAAGGGCAAATACAGCTGAACATCCGGATGAACATCCATTCAACGTCCTCCCTTACGCAGTTATCTGCTACAACAACACCAAAAACAAGACTACTGGTTTCACGCCCTACGAACTCATCTTTGGGCACACTTCTAGTAGACCCCCCGAAACAATATACGATCAGGAAAAACTCATTTCCAAATATGTTAGGGACCTTAACAACAGAATGAACTACTATTATAGACTTGCCCGCGCAAAAACCAACAAAAACAAAACCTAAAGTTAGATTTGACAAACATGTTTCGACTAACCAACCAGAATACAAAGTAGGCGACAAAGTTTACGTGAAAGAGTCTCAGATTAAAAGCAAATCTGAAAACAAATTCAATGGACCTTTTGAAATCACCGCGATTAGAAAAAACTCTGCCACAGTTATAAACTTACAGACTAACCAAATTAGTAAAATTAACTTTGACAGACTAAAACCATATTTTGAATGAATCCCTTCTTTTCAGATTCTGTGGACTGTTTTCAGTCGTGAACCTCCAACAATACTCTCTTACACCCGTTAACAATACAATAGGAGTTTTCTTCCATGAAGAAGGCACACTTAAAATTTCAAACGACAAATGGTCACTTCTTGTCTTCAAAGACCTCAGCCCTTTCAGAGGTGCTATTTCAAATAACGACGCCATACTAAACCGAATTTTAGAGACAATCAACGAAAACACAACTAATACGAAATCATTTAAACCAAAAATACAAACACATGTTAGCCTCTTGAAACAAATTTCTAAATCCGTTAACTCTAAATATACAGACATCTTCGCTGACACTCAAACTTACCCTACTAACAGAAGAAAACGCGGACTTATTAACGGACTGGGATCAGTTTGGAAAGCTATTTCAGGAAACTTAGACGCAACAGATGGTGAATACATAAATGACTGTATAACTAAAATTACTAAAGACCAACACCAAATTCAGGACTTAGTAAAGAAACAAATATCTGTAACAACCTCAGTCATTACGAGCCTCAACAAAACTTTACAAAAATTTCAATCCGAGGAGAAATTATTCTCGAATAACATTGAAAAAATAAGGCAGTCAATTTTATACATTTCAAATGATCTTGATTTTCATGAATTTCAAATCAATATCTTGGATCTGTGTGAAAGCCTAATGGAGAGTTACATATTTATCGAAAACACTCTCGATGATGTTTTAACTGCAGTCTCTTTCGCCCGCTTAAAAATTTTACATAGTTCGATCATAACCCCAGTAGATTTGGTCGATTCCCTTCAAAAGATTTCTCAATCACTACATGAAAATAATTTACCACTTCCTATTTACAGTTCAAATGTTGCTCAGTACATTGATTTGATAGAATTGGAAGCTTTTCAAATCAACACCAAAATCATTTTTGTACTCAAAATTCCTTTAGTTGATCCTGAGATTTACACCCTTTACCACCTTTATCCGATCCCAATTTTGGATGATCGAACAGGGTTTCATCATATACTTTCAATAAAGACAAAATTTATCGCGAGAGATGAAGATTCGTTATTATACACATCCTTCGAAGACCTGGGTGACTGCAAGCCCTTAACTAAACATCATAAGATTTGTTCCAAAGCTATATCACATCCAATAGACAAAGATGCCATCTGCGAAGGTCAGCTTCTCAGACAGCCAGTCACACTTCCAGACACCTGCAAAAGTTTGATATTATATGCAGCAGACTATAATATCCAAGAGATTGACGTAAACTTTTGGTTGATCTCGATTTCAAGACCACTGGCCATCACCATCAAATGCAAAGGGCAAGATGTCGTGACACAAACCATATCGACAAATTCAGTGTTGCAAATCCAACCCGACTGCAATGCCTTTATCGACAACACAAGGGTCCATGCTACAAGAACTTCTAAAAATGTCCAAAACATCACATACAGAAACCACCCAGTGGACATTCCTTTCAACTGCTGCAACGGCATGCCAGCCGCCAATGAGATGCCAAACCTGACACCCCTACAGCTACAAGAATTAGACGTACAAGACCTAGATGTTGCCAACCATAAGCTCTCCCAATATTCTAAGGAACTGGAAAAGCTGATGGAACAACCACCCTTAGAAAAGCATACGTCCTGGCTCACAATCACAACGACCACCTTAGTAGTAATTGTGATTATCCTGCTCATAATGAAGTCAATCCAGAAGAGGTTCAAGGATACCACTACACCAAGCTCCGCTGTCCAGCACACGCCACCGACAGCACCACCAAACCCTAAGCCCAAAGGAAAGCTACACAGCCTCCTGAATCCAACCGACGATACAGAACTCCAGAACTTGACGTAAAAGTTGATGCTGTACCATCAACTTTTTTATATGGATGGGAGTTGTTATATAAGTTTATACCATGAACTTAGTACGAACTTATATCGCAACGATAGTTCAACACTCCCAGCTGACTCAGCGACACGTGTGGTGTCATATTACGGCGCCGCCAACATCCGTGGGAATCGCAGCGTCGACTTTGCTTATTCGGCATATTATATGTTATAAATTGTAAAATTGCTCTAATGTTGTATTCACTATTACTCAGTAACTCTGTCACTTTATATCGTTATTTTTCATTTGTATTTAAAAGTTATTATTTTGTTTGTTATTAATAAAAATCTTTTTTAAAAAGTTAATATTGAGAAGTGTGATATAACATATATATATATATATTCTTAAGTTAATTTATATCCTATACAAACCACATATTATTCATTTATATTAACCACATATCTTTTAACCATATTTATAATCAAAACTATGTATTTTAATTTAATTACTTATTTTTGAAAAATTTATAATTTTTAACAATTTTGAAAATTTGCGTCATTGTCTAGAAAGCATTTTTCCTAAGGAGCGAAGAGTAAAAAAACACTACGCAGAAATAATTATAAATCATTTAACCTAGTAATGACTTTTAAATAACAAACAGGAAACACCTGCACTTTAGCAAAAACAGCACTACGTAGCCTCTTTACCCTTTACCCTCGCCTAGACAAGAGATTATAAATAGGAATATTAATTGATTTACCTAGGATTTTTTAGTTAGTCTGTAGTTAGCTTCCAAGCAATCATTTTAGTGTTTAAACATATAATTATTTCAATTGATAAAGTTATAATTAAAGTAGAGTCAGTGGACATTTATATTTCTACCTTCGAAATAAATATATTTTTTAAAAAGAGTTTTTAAGTCCTAAAGACCCAACATGTATTTTTGTATGGAATAATTTTGATGGCGTTTTCACGAGTAGGTATTGAACGTTATAAGAACGACTACTTACTCATCATCCTAGAAAGACGGAAAACTAATTCCTGGGAAGGAAATATTGCATTTACCATATTACAATAAATGAAGGCATAACTCATATAAAATTGTAAATGTGTTGATGAGAAGACAACTGCTAGTAAAAACAACAGATATTTTTGTTATAAGTTGTAGATTATGTAGTTTCACATTTCACAGTGTTTGTATATTGCTGATGGAATCTACAATGGGAATAAAATATACAGGTTACTGTACGAATATCCTTGTAAATTCACTCCGGTGTCCGTCTGTCTCTCTGTCAGAGGTTTTTCTCGAGAACTGTTTGACATAGAAAATTGAAGTTTGGGACAGTGACAAATTCTGATGAGGATATAAATCGCTCATCAATAAGAATATTTGCATTTTTTGTATAATATGAGGGTAAGCTTGGTGGTGTGTCCAAATGTTACCTGAATTTATGTGTGCCTCAATATTCATGTTTAATGGATTAAATTTTTTGTGTAAGTGAACCAATCGAAATTTCCAGCGATCACTAGTTTTTTGCCCTATTTTGCCGCATAATTAAAATTATAAATATTAGTGTTAGAGGCCCGCAAGGTATGACTTTTCTTCAGAAACTTTCTGCTAATAAAGACTCTTTTTTGGGGTTCCGATCTCTCAATAGTTCTTGAGGTATCCGTGAAAACGAGAACCCTGCTTTTTAGTAATAAATTGTTTTTAATTTTTGTAATTTTTGAGCAAGACTTGGATTTTTTTCAAAATAATGAATCGATTGAAACCTTGATCATAATTGTCGATGCAGGCAAACTCGAATTCGAAGAACTGACACTTGTTGATTAGACTAGTATGACAAATTATATTATCAACACAATAGAAACATATTTAACTCTTATTTATTGACGACGCAAGATTAAAAAAAATGTTTTTTACTTTACCCAGGCGATAATTTCTACATTTAAGTCCCATTATTTAATATAATTTACGAAACAGCAGCATTGAGTGCTACTTGAAAATCAAATTGATGACAATTATTGCTAATCATATTAACAATATGAAGGATGCCTCATGGAATCTAGTTTGGTTTTTTGCATGTAACTTGTTAACTTGTAAATTTGTGAAATTGAAAATATAAATTCTTAAAAAGAATAAATTTCCAGTAATAATATCTTACCCCTAGAACTCAATATATAAGCCATTTAAATTAAATATTGAAAATATGGCTCCATACGGTAAGTATGCAGTTGTTATTGTGCTTCAAAACTGACAGCAATAAGTACCACATTTAAAACCGTTAAAACATTATGGTAATATTTTGACACTTGAAGAACACAAAATATCACTAATTGTTCATAAAATCAGCCTAATGTTACTCAACATTTTTTTAATTTCAAGTAGGGTAATTGTTAAGCAAAAGCTTTTAAAATTATTTCAGTCGGCAATTTTTTTGATTTCTCAAATTTTAAAAACTTTTGAGCTATTTCCAAAAACAATAAACATCTTTGGGTTGGGTTTTGATACTTCGGACCTGCCAAAAATGTACTTACATTTCAAATAAAATTTTGTAACTGGCGGTATAATATGTGTCACATGTGCTAATAAATTGTAAGAAAAGTCGATAAATAAAAAAAATTAAAATTCATTGGGACATTTTGAAAACCAGTGTTTATCCAAAAAGAGACATAGAATTCCAAGGTAGTTGTAAAAAAATCTGTCTTAAATTTTAAGGCTAGTCACTCTCCAAAAGTACACTGGAGAATGGGAGTTCAGAAACAAAGTTGAGATATTTTATTTGCTTACTATATTATACTAACCAAATTTCAAAATTACATTTTGAATGTAAGTACATTTTTAGAAACCCAGTTGAATTTTGTTTTTTCAATTTTATGTTTTTTTTTCAGTTCAAAATTTTGCATACTTTTATAGTCGTCAGTCTGAAGCCCTCAGTCATACGTAAACTACCAATAATTTCTAAAATAACAATTTATATATCTACTAAATAACTATACTGCCGTCAGGCGGAAAAACATGATACCAATGTGACATCTTTTCAATATTGAATTTTTTCTATATTCTGGTTTGTTAGCTCAAATTCTGCATAAAAAAACAATTTGTAAAACTGTTGACATAAAAAAAACAATTAAATTAAAATAAGCTGCACCTTATGTTGCCTTAAGTTGTAACAAACGGCTTGTATTATTAAGTATTTTAATAATCCGAAATTTTCGATAAATCGGAAAAATTAAAAATAACAGGAAAATTATGAAAATTGAGTGTCAGACGTAGAAAAACGCGTAGAATTCCATAACAACTGTTCACAAAAATAATCTTGATTTTTGGGGATAGTTACCCCCTCGACCCCCCGGCCGGGGTGGGGTAGGTCAACCAAATTAAGAACGTTCTTAGTATAGGTGGTGCATGTTGCGCTGCCGGAATTTCATAATTTTATCTTGAATAAAATTCGGCTATTCGCCCGAAACGTAACCTAAAATAGTATATTCACTGCAAATACTATTAAGAGCCTCTGGAGGATATACCGGAAACTAAAAATCTACGAATCGTGCTATGCTGAACCATACAATATTTAGCCGTAACAACTTACCCTATCTTTTAACCGAGGTAGAAATAATATTTAAAGAGTTCTCAATATCCAAAAAATCAGATTAAGTCATAATTGAGATAGCAGATCTCTCTTTTACAAGTTTAATATCACAAAACAAACCTGAACCAATATACTGGTTCAGGTTCTCGAGGCTGGCTCAGTATTGATAATTCAAGTTACTATGTGTGGTTCAGCATTGTATGATCACTATATATATATATATATATAATATATATAAACAGAATTCTGTTTTCAGATTTCAACTTTTGCATATATTATGTGGTGTAAAATTATAATTATACAGGGTCGCTCAAAATATGTTAGATGGTCCATAAGGGTTGCTATGCAGGATGGTTAAAATATAGCGTCAAATGGAATTCTAGTATGGTTAGAAAAAAACCAGGGTATCCCGTAAGAAGTTGTAAATTAATGATAGCTGACATACAAGGTGGAGTAAACCAACTGTTATGCAGGGCCGCTAAAAAAATGTTAATAGAATGTTGCACCTATAGGGTAGCTTATTAGCATTTGGATTTACAGGGCGGTTGCAATATAGGATGTACTGGAATTACAGTATTGTATGTTCCGAACATGTAACTATTTCATGCCTCCGTCATAATTTCATAACATTATATTTTTATAGCTAGACATTTCAAGTTTTCAAGGTGAAAAAATTGGCACGCAGGCAATTTTTGGATGAGTAAGATTTCATGATTTCTCAGGTTAATTTGATGCATATAATATGAATTGGTGGTGTAAAGTTATAATTATACAGGGTCCTTCAAAAAATGTTAGAGTTTTTATGGAGGATGGCTAAATTATAGCGTCAAATGGAATTATAGTATCGTTAGAAAAAAGCGAGAAAATATAATTGTGTAGGGTACCCCATAAGCAGTTGGAAACTAATGATAACTGACAAACAGGGAGGAGTAAAAGGATTATTTTGCATGTCACAAAAAAAATGTTAATAGAATGTTATACCTGTAGGGTAGCTTATTCGCATTTGCATTTACAGGGTGCTTGCAATATAGGATGTACTGGAATTATAATGATACATGGTGGTTCAAAAAAATATAATAGGTGAAATAAGAGTTATACAGTGTGATTTAAAATGTTATATTTGGTAGCCTATAAAAATTTGCATATATAGGGTGGAACGGATTTATTTATTTATTTTTTTTATTTAGCGTATGGCTTACACCACAGTACATTTATAATGATATTAATAATAGGGTACATATAAATATATAAAATTGTATATGTGGACATTACTTAACAATTAAATACAAATACAAATACTTTGGACCAATTCACAAACAAATGTCTAGTCTTGATATATAATCAATTGCCGCCTGTGTTGCCATCAGGAAATCTTCTGGATTGCCTGTATATGCCCTTATTGGGCAATCTTGCACTATATGTCTGATAGTCTGCCTGTCGGCCCCACAATCGCATGCGGCTGAAGCTCGTTTGCCCCACCCGTGTAAGGGGTCGGCGCATCTTCCGCAGTTGGTTCTGATTCGGTTAAGAGGGAGATCGAATCCTGTAGGTTTGTTGATTATACACGGCATATTGTGATACATTGGAGGTACTTCACGTTCCCATCTCTCTCTCCATCGCTCATTTATGTCAAAGTTGTTTTGGTGAAGCACATGAGCAGTCTTCAATGGAGGGTGTCTCGATCGAAGTCGATTTCGCTGGATGTCCGGAACATCATTATGAACTTGAAGCTGCGGGTTTCTCATAATTTTAACTCTCTAACCAGGGCATGTTCTCGGCGCAGATTGGGAGGAACTATGTTGCTAAGAATAGGCAGCCATATTGTATGGGTTGGCTTTATTGTCCCTGATATAGTGCGCATAGTTAGGTTTAATTGAGTGTCGACCATATGTGTGTGTTTGCTATTGAGCCACACTGGAGCACAGTATTCTGCGACTGGATACACTAAGCCCAGTGCAGAGGATCTCAGGGTGGATGCGGAAGAGCCCCAAGTTGTAAGCGACCTGTCCAGGGTAACACCGAGATATTTAGGATGTTTGTTGTGAGTGAGTAATTTGTTATCCATGAACACTCTCAATTCTCTCTTTGCCAACTCATTGTTTAGTTGAAAGGCAGATACCTTTTTGCATTACTTGGTTGGAGTCTCCATTTTTTAAGGTATGCGCTGATGTTTGCTAAGTCTCTGATAAGGATATCTTCAGCAATCTCTATCTTCCTGTGTCCCGTTGCCAAGGTCCAGTCATCCGCATAGCCAAACTTGCGTGATTCGGTTGCAGGCATGTCCGCGATGTACAGGCTGAAGAGTATTGGGGCAAGAACTGAGCCCTGTGGGAGACCATCATAATCACTTGGGATGTTCTATTTGAGAGCATGTTATTAATGAGATTGGTTATTCTTGTACAGGGAATGATGCGAATCAATTTAAATATTAGCCCCTGCCTCCAAACGGTGTCATAAGCTGCTGTTAAGTCTATAAATACGGCAGATATTGAAAGTTTCTTCTGAAATTCAGCCTCTATGAATGTTGTCAGTGTCAGTACTTGATCTGCACAGCTGCGATGCGGGCGGAAACCTGCTTGTTCAGTGGGGATGATGTCTATTATCTTTTGGCTGATTCTGTTGAGGAGCAATCTTTCTAATAGTTTATAAACCATGCTTAATAAAGCTATGGGGCGATAGTTTTCAGGCCTGTCGTTTGTTTTCCCTGGTTTCAGTATTGCGATGATTTTTGTTCGCTTAAGTGAGTCGGGGATATTTCCTGACCGAAGAATATCAGTGAAAAACTTTGCCAACCATTGCCTCGCGTAGGGTCCACAGTGTTTAAGGAACTCTGGATGGATGCCGTCAAAGCCCGGTACTTTACCATATTTCATTTCATTTAGAGCAATTATGATTTCTCCAATTCGTATGTCCGCTGAGTATTGAGAGTCTACAGCACAGGTTTTCTTCAGGGCCTTGAGTTCCCTTTTAACTTTAGTTGTATGTGTTCGATCTCGAGGGGCTTTGGATGTAGCAACTATACATGAAGCAACACTGTTAGATGATATCTTATCCTCTCTACGTTTAGTAGGTTTAGCAGCTCCAAGTTTACGCAGCAGGGACCAGGCCTTTCGGCTTGATTTTTTTAAGTCAAGGCCTTCAACAGTCTCGGTCCATTTTTGTCGTCTATTTATGTCGATGTTGTGTAATAGATCGTCAGCTATTTCGCGATCTCCACTTTGAAGGAACTCTGCGTATAGTTCGTCGCATGTCTCATTCCATCCAGGTATGTATTCCTTGCGGTATCCCCTAGGGATAGCCGCCTTCGCAGAACTGATTACCGCTCTCACAAATCTCTTATAGCTTTTTCCAACTGGAGGAATCCAGTTGAGACTGTAGTCCAGTCGTTCAGAGAATTTTTCCCAGTCGGCCTTATTAAGGTTCCATCTAGGTCGGGGATGTGATCGGATTATCGGTATAGATAGGCCTATATTGATGAGCACTGGGCGATGTTGACTGTGAGGGAAATCCGAAAGAACATCCCTAGAGGTGGCCAGTGGTCTATCATTGCCATCCCTCAAGACAAAACATAGATCAGGATTATACTCCCGTCTCCATGCGGCTGATGTAAATGTACCCCGATCCTTGGCGTCAAAAACGAGGTATGTGCTCTGTTCCTCAGCCCCGCGCCAAAGCTTCCCCGTTGTTGTCGTTGGCACTATATTTCCACATTTCGTGGTGGCTATTAAAGTCCCCAATATAGACGCTTGGGTGTTGGTGGGTTTTAATCACTTCGGGAGCCCAGTTAGTAGCAGGGGGCTTGCAGATGTTAACCACTGTAACTTCTCCAATTCTGGTTATCACTTGATAGATGTTATTTTGGGTGGAGACATCAAGAAGGGCAGCATTCTCTACATCGCTTCGCACATACGTTGCAACGCCGTACGCTCTATCATATGTGGCTCCCAGTAGGTCGTATCCAGATATCTTTCCTCTTGTCTCTAGTTGTGCTTCATCTTCTGCATGAGTCTCCTGTATGGCTACCAGGTCAATTTCGTTCTCGTACAGGATTTTCTGCAATACCTGGCATTTTGATTTACTTATGCCTTCGAGATTAAAATGGCAGATTCGGATCCAAAATCTTTAGTCAATTGGTCCCTAGAAGGACCAGTTTTTGCGGTTCGCATATTGAATCTGTGATGTGGCAGAGATTTCTTTATTTGTCTTGTTCTGTTCTGCCGCCTCTTGTGTTAGTTCATTTAGCGTCACCCAGGGTGCACCACGTGGAGGCGAACTAACTCTACACCCCAACGGAATTATAGTTATACTAAGGATTTACAAAAATTTCAGAATAAAAATGTATTATAGCGTAGCTTGCAACTACTTGCATAAATATAGGGCGAGGTACAATTATAGTTACAGAGGGTAGCTGAAAGATATTGGAAACAAAAGTGTTTGTAGAATGACCAAAAGCGGTTGTTGGAATATTGAATCGAGTGGTATTGTAACGTAATTTAACAAATGTTAGAAAAAATGTTTCAATGGGTTTTTCATAAGAAGTTGCATATATCGGGTGGTTGAAATATAGCGGGAAGGAGAATTGTAGTAACACCATGTAAATAAAAAATGTAAGAAAAAATATTTTGTTAGGGAGTTTAAATTAGTTTACATTGCAAATGTGCGATTATTTGGATATATGTACGTTTATGAGAAAACCTTGAATTTACGAGTGAAGCTCGGTCACCCATGTACAAAACATTGTACAAGTATATCTTCATGTGCTTAGGATATAAGAGACTAGAGTAGAAATTAAGGATTAAATAAGAGTTGTAAGCTATATCTAGGAGAAAAATAGAAAGGCATTGGTGTCAAACATTCAAAGTTCAAAATATTTAAATTAAATGAGCATTCAAATGAGATATTATTCAGAACATATAATTAAAAGTAAAAATTTTATAAAATTTTTGTGTCGAAAATAGTCATCAAGTTAGCTGTTTCAAGTAAAATTTGACGTCTCGTTAGTCATTTGTTCCTGCCTTATAAGTACATGTGACACGCCAACATTGGGAGATTCGTCGATTAACCAGCGTCTCGGATGTTGCAAATTTGTTCATAAGTACTCAAAGTAAGCCATGATTTGGATACTTTGAAATGAAGAGCAATAAAGCTCATAATCGCAAATTTTGTGAAATAAACTATATAAATAAATATAGAAGCAACACTCAAAACAAACTGATGTAAGTCAAGTGGTATGAAAATTTCCAAAGTAGTGGAAAGTGAACTTTTAAATTCAAAAATGGAATGGCTGAAATATAAAAGAATGGATAAATAAAATAAAAATATTAAAATAATGGAGAAAAGTAAAAAACTTAAGGAAGATATTGAAATAGTGTTTTTAGAAAAAGAGAGACAATAAACCACAATTGAACAAGGTAAATAATTTTATAGTATCTAAAATTGTGTCTTGTTATAAAATGATAACGAATGTTTTGTTTATGAATTTAGTTAAGGAATTATAGCTTAGATAAATAAAGAGAATTTTCAAAAATAGTAAGTAGAGTAGGAAAGATTAAATAACACTAGAAAATTTATTTGATTTAAAATATGTTGATAAATAAAATATGTTAAATTGTTATTATAAAAAGTGAATTTTTTTAAGAAGTTAAATTGGAAACTATAGATTATTTAAAAAAATAAATCATGAGTTTAAATAAGTACAGTTAAAAGAAAAACATCAATTAAAGTTTTTTTTTAATAAAAAGTGAAATTGATATTTAGATAACAAAGAAGTTAAGAAAATTTGAAATAGGAAAAGAGACTGAGAAAGGTAAGATAATGAAAGTGTCTTCTAGGAAAAGTTGCCGAAGCCAAATGACAAACTGAACAGTAAGTACAAAGATTTTTTTAAAGTAATTGATTTGATGTTAATTTTATTTAATATGAATTTTAGAAATGTTGATCTTGATTAAAATATGTATAATATAATCTAAAATTTTCTATAGCCTGTCCGTTTCATCAAAATAGCCGGATGAACAAGTAAAATAGACTATAATGCCCAAATGAACCTACACTAACAAATTTACTTATATTTTTCTATAAATCTCAAAAATAGAAATAAATTTGTATTGTATTGTAATTTTTGGTAATAAATAAATAAATATTTGTTTTTAAGTTTTCGCGGGCACTAAATATTTTAGGTGCTTTCCGGGAATTCAACCGCATAGTTGATAACTGATCCCTGTCGGGATCGATGGTAAATGACGACGTTTCGGCAGAGTCACATCTGCCCTCTTCAGGTCGGTTCGCATAATTCTTGTAGCCTTCTGCTTTCGCTTCTAGTTACTCGAATACTAAGATTTTCAGAAGCGCTCGGCTGCTTGTGATTGGCCCTGGGCGCTCAGTGGGCACGCCTCCCGCCTGCTGATTTGTTATTTCCGGTTGAGTTGTTATTGGACAGGTCCCGGTCGGTACGGTGTTAATAGAATTTTCCAACAATTCGATAAGTTCTGAATATCATTGCGTGCGTTTAGACTGTGAGGCCTCTTCGCTATTTCAATTGCCTCTCTTACGATTCTTGATTTCGGGTGTTCTATATTTGCTAGTACTCTGGTGTTCTCAAAGTCTATTCGGTGTGACATCGTGGTGGCGTGTTCCACAATGGATGTTGTTTTTTCTTGCTTTCTTACAGTATTCTGGTGTTCATCACGTCTAGCTTGAATTCTTCTATTAGTTTGCCCCACATAGGTTTTATGACAGTCTGCAGATGGAATCTCGTATACTCCCTGTTGTTCTAAAGGGATCCTGGTCTTTGGAGTCCTCAACACCGTGCTTATTTTTCTGTCTGTATTGAAAATAGTATCGATATTGTGTCTCCGTAGAATTCTTGCAATACTGTCCGTGGTCCCTTTGACATACGGTAAATAAGCCTTGGTTATTGGTGTCTCATGCTCCTCGTCTGTTTGTCTCGGTTTTGACTTTAGGGCTCTTTGTATATTTCGGTTTGTAAATCCGTTTTGTCTCAGAGCTGTTTTTAAACTGTCCATTTCCTGTTTGATGTTATCCTGGTCAGCTAGTCTTTGTGATCTGGTTACTAACATCTTGACGACGGCTTGTAGTTGGACTGGCTGGTGATGAGAATTAGCAGGAAGGTATCTGTTGGTGTGAGTTGCTTTCCTATATACTGTATGGCCAAGGGTTCCATCTTCCTTCCTATTTATGAGAACGTCAAGGAACGGCAGTTGATTGTTGGCTTCAACCTCCATGGTAAATTTTATTTTGTGATGGATACCATTAAGGTGGTCTAAAAAAGTATTGAAGTGTTCCCTCCCATGAGGCCAAATCACAAATGTATCATCCACATATCGCCACCATAAACTGAGTTTAAGAGTTGTTGTTCTTATTGCCAACTCCTCAAAGTTCTCCATAAAAAGGCTCGCTATAACGGGTGAGAGTGGCGATCCCATTGGAGGTCCTTCCACTTGTTTGTATCGTTGGTTCTCGTAAACAAAATAGGTGTTCATCAGACAGTGCCTTATTAAGTCTACAAGGTGTTGAGGTGGTTTGTATTTTTCTATTATGATATCCAAGGCTTCGTCGATAGGGATGTTGGTGAAAAGGGACACTACATCAAAACTTACAAGAAGACACTCTGGTTGTAAGACCGGTTTTCTAAGTATTTCGATGAAATTTGTCGAATTTTTTACATATGAGTCTGCCTCCTCTGCAAACGCTTGAAGTTGTTGGGCTAGGTATTTGGCTAGGTGTTGTGTTGGGGATCCAATTGAGCTTACTATTGGCCTCAAAGGTGCACCTTCTTTATGCACTTTTGGCAATCCATAGAATTTCGGACATCTCGATGACTTTTCACGCGGAATAAGTTGCAGTTGGAGATTTTTGTCGATCCTACTAGCTTGGATTTTGGCCTTGGTTGTTTTCTCCAAATAAGTTGTTGGGTCAGTAGCAATGTTTGAATAACACGCAGCCGTTCACGGTGCCAACCAATAGGCGCCGAGCCGCGACTATATAACAGCGCGAGCGCTTCTGAAAATCTTAGTATTAGAGTAACTAGAAGCGAAAGCAGAAGGCTACGAGAATTATGCGAACAGATCTGAAGAGGGCATATGTGACTCTGCCGAAACGTCGCCATCTTACCATCGATCCTGGCAGGGATCAGTTATCAACTACGCGGTTGAATTCCCGGAAACTACCTAAAACATTTTGTGCCCGCGAAAACTTAAAAACAAATATAGTGAATCTCAACGGGGAGAATACTTTTCATTTGTGTAAAACATTTGAGAAATTACGCGGGAAAAGAAGCAAATTTTTGTGCGATCTACATTTTTACAATGATGCCGCGATGAAGGAGTTATTCCGAAAAAGATGACGGTAAAGTTCTGGAAGAACAACAAAAAAACTCAGAATATCTTGTGGAAAGCTAGTTGTGCCCTACATAGGGAAGCCATACCTGATGTCAGAAGAGATTTGGATGTTCTTAATACTAAACTCCTAGATATCCACCTACAGGTAAGCAATACACTCCACCCAATAATATGGGATAAATTCGATGAGATTAGTGAATTTAGGGCCGAAACGAATGCAGAGTTGACAACAATGCAACAACAGACAAAATTTAACAAATTGAAGCTCCAACAGAAGCCCAAAAACGAATTTTTCTCGGAAAATAACGGTCACAGTCTAACCTCACGGCAATTGGAAACGAATAAAACCGTTTATAACTTATCTTCGGTCCAATTGAACTCTTCCTCGATTCGCGTGTTGGCTAAGTTATTCAATTACGCTTTTGCTCCCTCTCACATACCAACAGAGAGCATAATATGTGGCGTGGAAACTGCAGTTTCAAAATTAGATGCGAACACCGCAGAAATAATTGGACAAGATGTGTCAAATGTTCTAAGAAAGTTTAAACGACCCAAAAGGAACCTATCTATAGAAGAAAATGAGGCCTTGAAACAACTTCGAATCAACAAGGACATTGTCATTCTACCTGCTGATAAAGGAAATGCGACTGTAATTTTAGATACAGCGGATTATTCAAACAAAATTCAAACATTGCTACAAGATCCAGCATATAAACAAATTACTACTGACCCAACAACTTATCTAGAGAAAACAACCAAGAGCAAAATCCAAGCAAGTAGGATCGACAAAAATCTCCAACTGCAACTCATTCCGCGTGAAAAGTCATCGAGATGTCCGAAATTCTATGGGTTGTCAAAAGTGCATAAAGAAGTTGCACCTTTGAGGCCAATAGTAAGCTCAATTGGATCCCCAACACAACACCTAGCCAAATACCTAGCCCAACAACTTCAACCGTTTGCAGAGGAGGCAGACTCATATGTGAAAAATTCCACACATTTCATCGAAATACTTAGAAAAACGGTCTTACAACCAGAGTGCCTTCTTGTAAGTTTTGACGTAGTGTCCCTTTTCACCAACATCCCTATCGACGAAGCCTTGGATATCATAATAGAAAAATACAAACCACCTCAACACCTTGTAGACTTAACAAGGCACTGTCTGATAAACACCTATTTTGTTTACGAGAACCAACGATACAAACAAGTGGAAGGAGCTCCAATGGGATCACATCTCTCACCAGTTATAGCGAACCTTTTTATGGAGAACGTTGAGGAGTTGGCACTAAGAACAACAACTGTTAAACCCAGTTTATGGTTGCGATATGTGGATGATACATTTGTGATTTGGCCTCATGGGAGGGAACACCTCAATACTTTTTTAGACCACCTTAATGGAATCCATGACAAAATAAAATTTACCATGGAGGTTGAAGCCAACAATCAACTGCCGTTCCTTGACGTTCTCATAAATAGGAAGGAAGATAGAACCCTTGGCCATACAGTATATAGGAAAGCAACTCACACCAACAGATACCTTCATGCTAATTTTCATCACCACCCAGCTTAACTACAAGCCGTCGTCAAGCCTTTAGTAACCAGATCACAAAGACTAGCTGACCAGGATAACATCAAACAGGAAATGGACAGTTTAATAACAGCTCTGAGACAAAACGGATTTACAGACCGAAATATACAAAGAGCCCTAAAGTCAAAACCGAGACAAACAGACGAGGAGCATGAGACACCAATAACCAAGGCTTATTTACCGTATGTCAAGGGGACCACGGACAGTATTGCAAGAATTCTACGGAGACACAATATCGATACTATTTTCAATACAGAAAAATAAGCATGGTGTTGAGGACTCCGAAGACAAGTATCCCTTTAGAACAACAGGGAGTGTACGAGATTCCATGTGCAGACTGTCATAAAACCTATGTGGGGCAAACCAATAGAAGAATTCAAGCTAGACGTGATGAACACCAGAAAGCAAGAAAAAACAATATCCGTTGCGGAACACGCCACCACGATGTCACACCGAATAGACTTTGAGAACACCAGAGTACTGGCAAATATAGAACACCCGAAATCAAGACTCGTAAGAGAGGCAATTGAAATAGCGATGAGGCCTCACAGTCTAAACGCACGCAATGATATTCAGAACTTATCGAATTGTTGGAAAATTCTATTAAACACCGTACCGGCCGGGACCCGTCCAATAACAACTCAACCGGAATAACAAATCAGCAGGCGGGAGGCGTGCCCACTGAGCGCCCAGGGCCAATCACACGCAGCTGTTCACGGTGCCAACCAATAGGCGCCGAGCCGCGACTATATAACAGCGTGAACGCTTCTGAAAATCTTAGTATTCGAGTAACTAGAAGCGAAAGCAGAAGGCTACGAGAATTATGCGAACCGACCTGAAGAGGGCAGATGTGACTCTGCCGAAACGTCATTTTACCATCGATCCCGGCAGGGATCAGTTATCAACTACCATGTTGAGTTCCCGGAAACCACCTAAAACATATATATATATATATATATATATATATATATATATATATTTCAACTTTTTTTGACAACCCTGTATAACTATAGATAATTACACTCCAACCTATGTACCAACCATCCTGTACATACGACTGCCCACGGACAAGCATAAATTTGTTAGCTGCCTTCTGTAAACTACCGGACGAAGTAGAATCCATCCCATATTTACGGAGTCAAATCCGTCCTATATTTCAACCATAGTATATAACTCCTTGTGGGCTAGCCCATAAATTATTTCATTTTTAACATTTTATATTATCGCTCTGTGTAACATTATTTCCTCTCCACACTTTATGCAAGTTCTTATGGGCTATAAAAGAAATAATTTTTTAATCACACTGTATAAATATAATTCAACTCCAGGATATATTTAAACCATCCTGTATATGATTTGCTTATGTCCACATCATATAACAGTTTTTTAATCACCCTATATAATTTTAATTTCACATTTTTTCCAACATTTTTATACAACCAAACGTCCAGTCCACCCTACATTCCAACCATCCTGTATATACGGCTGCCTACGGACCACTATCATTCTAGTTCGTCCTATATTTCAATCTTCATATAAATGCAACTCCTTTTATCACTTTACTTTGTGATTTTGTTTGCTATAACTAAACACCCTGTCTATAAACACACCAAATAGCAGTTTAAAGTTTGACATGTGTTGTCACTGAATTTTCTATTAGGCCGGGAGACTGCGACAACCAGCATCTTATTCGCAAAAGGGAAAAATTTGCATTTAAATAAGTATTTGCCTGGTAGACAAACGAACTTGGTACTCATTGATTTAAGGAGCCGAAAATACTATGCTTTACTACCTATATGCTTGAGATGTACATAAAAAATTTTCAAATTCGCAATTAACGCACTATTACGTTGGAATTAAAATACTTATGAGGAAATGTCCGTTATGTCATTTCGATGAAATTTTTGATAAGAATTTTGGAATTTTCGGCGACTTTCTGCAAAACTGCAAGTTGCACGTCGCAGAAAAGTATATGAGATCACCTAAAGATCTTCCTTAATAGATTAAACGTTAAAAAACTAAACATATCCATAAGGAGTTATCGAAAAATCGATTAAATATTAGGGATATTGGTCGATTTCCATGCACGCATGTGTTCATTCACAAATTTTATCACTTTACCACTAGAATTCTTTTCCAAAATTTGAAGTTTCACCAATCCGGATATATACTCTATTAAACAAGACCATATTTATTCAAAACGGTGCACTACAGGAGAAGAAATCAGGTAACATACATACAAAAAAAGCGAGAAAAAAAACGCGACGAATTGATAACCTCCTCCTTTTTGGCAGTCGGTTAATAAATAACTTAAAATTTAATAACATGGCGATAACGAGAAAAACAAACAAGAAAAATATGAATAATGAAGATCAAGAAGAACAGCCTGAGGAAATTATGGTGGAGATGGACCATGGAGACGAGGAAGTAGTTGATCACCAGGAAATGGAGGATGCAGAAGATGGTGGAAGAGTTATGGAGATGGTGGCGCAAGTACACTCACCAAAGAGAAGAACGCCTGAAACAGCATGATTTTCACAGCCATTATGGAATCTAACAATGATATAAAGTATATGAGGGAAGAATTGGAGCAATCCGCTGGAAATATACGAAATATATGGGAAGAGATGGATCTTGAATCCGCTGGGAATATAAGAAATTTAAGAGAAGAGTTAGGAGAATCAACCAGTAATTTAATGTCAAAAATAGAGGAGACAAAACAAGAATTAAATACAAAATTATAATGAAAGATACAAAATTTAGAAAGAAATTTAAAAAGGGAAATGCAAGAAATTCGGGAAGAGATGCACCAGAGACAAGAAAAGGCCAGTAATGAATTAGAAATTGAATGAATAGAACGTCAGCACCAGGTAGAAAATATTAATGGAAAATTAAATCAAGTTCAAGAAAAGGTCCAGGATAATGCAAAACAAATTCAAAATTTAGAAGAGAAAATGTCACAAAATGGGAAAGATTTTCAACAACAGTGACAGGAAGAATTAAATCGAATGGAACAAGCAAGAATACTTGTGATGCTGGAAAGATCTATAGTAATGGATAACAATATCTAATTCAATGGTAGGTTTGGAAAAATTCATCCATGCATTTTCATAAAAACCATGAAAACACAACTACAGGGAATACGAAATATTGAAGAGATTAAAATTATAATGAGACAAGGGATGGTGGAAAGTGCAGCGTTATGATTTGCGTCGATAGAAGGAGAAGTAATATCATTTGAGGATATAAAAGAGAGATTTTTAAATTATTATTGGGGTGAAATGGAACAATCTGAATTTCGGGAAAAAATATATTTTGGAAAATTTGATGAGAAACTGGGAAATATGAGTGATTATGCGTTGAGATTAGTGACATCGGCGAGACACATGAATCCTCCAATGCGGGAAGAGGAGATTGTTTTAAATATTGCAAGAAACTATGGAGGAGGAATTGCGAAAACCATAGTGGTACAAAACATAAAGAAAGTAGACCAGTTCATAAATTATTTAAATAGAGTACAAAGAGTAAAAAATAATAGTTGTCAAGGAAACAATCACAGATGAATAAGAAGTAGAAGCCATGAAAACAGGACAAGGTGGAATGGAAACAGAAATCAATTTAATTTTAGAGCAAATTTTGGAAATAATATGGGATATCAAGAGAGAAATTTTAACAATCAGAGAAATAATAACCAATACAATGGAAGGAGCAATATTAGGAACAATAATGAATTTCAAAATCAAAATTGTTTTTCAAGACCAAATGGAAAGAATGCAAATTTGAATAACCAAAGAAGATATGAAGGACCAAGGCAACAAAATGACAATAGAAGAATGAATAATCTCCAGAGAAGAGACAACCTTGAAGAAGCTATACCAAGGAAAGAGAGATCCGGTACAAATGTAGCCAATAGAGAATACGGTTGAAGAAGCAGAAGTTCTGAAGCACAACGAAGAAGTTTACTAAGTGCAGAACAACAAGGACGATAAATAGAACAGAATTTTTAAAGCAGCCGATTACCAAAAAGACTATCTGGTACGTTCCCGCAATTTATTTAGTGTATTGTTTTCAATTTGATTGAATTACTTCATTGATTTTTAAACTTCTGCACCTTTTCTAAAACATTCCGTCGCGCTAAAGCTACTTTTAAGTGTTTTTTGCGTGTAAAATATAGACAGTATTGACATTCGTGTTTCGGTTCCCTAGCTGTTTAGACGCTTGGGAGGTTCGTGTAATGTACTCCGAACTTTTCGGTCGCTTTGTTCCCGTCTGAAGAGACGGCGCTTATTGTTGTTTTTTGCGTTACGATTTCGCGAGTTAGTAGCTCCGTTCGAAACGACCGCTAAACCGCTTTCATTTTGTTTCTTTTGTGTTTACAAAAGCGCATCATTTGTTGTTAAACCCGCATTTTTTGTTTGCTCAATCAATAAACATTACGTCGCTATTTTTTGTGTAACGTGTTGTCCAGACGAAGCTCTCAGAAACTGTTCCTGCTGTTACGGGGCTAGCCTCTGAAGAAAGAAGACCCAAGAAAACACCAGAGCTTCGACATAAAAGGTTAGTAATAACTTTTATTTGGTAATTCGTTTATGTGTGTTTATTGATTGTTCCGCTAAAGGTCCTTCGTCAATTATATACTTGCATTGAACCAGCATTGAACTAAAACCGCAACATCTAATTCATAATTTTTTTTTTAATATTCTCTATGGAATGAGCCATCGAAGACATTCCATAATTTGGTCCAGTTTCGAGCCGGTTGCAATTTGAGTTAATTTAGTGCAAAGATTATCGAATAAATTACATAATTTGGTCCAAAGTCGAGCCGGATGCAATTTGAGTTAATTTCGTTCAAAGTTTAACGATTAAAGAAACCATTGATTTTTCGTTGCAATTATTGTTGAAAACCGCATTGAATTTTCGTTTCTTTATTTGTTAGAAGAGAAAGCAAGTTTGGGATATTCACTAATTCCTTTGGAAATAAAACGCAATTTTTTTGCCGCCTTAAAAACTTACAAGAGCTCGTTTTGTTTGTTTTGGTTATTTGCTAAATTGTTTTGAATTTATTTGACATTTGGTCAGATATTTTACTACTTCAACAGTAAAAAATTGTACATTTTTGGAATAGTATTTTGTTTTCGTTCTATCGTGTTAGATTGGTTCAGTGGCGTTACAGTGATTTTAATTTATTGTTAAGATGTCAAAAACCGCTGAAAATTTACGTAAATTTAAAAATCATCGACAATCGGAGTTTAAAAGATTAGAAGATATTTATTTTGCTGCCGAGAAAGCCTTAAGAGGTGACGACGTTGAATTGTTTTTTAGCATGATTGATATGGTTGATTCAATCCATTCCGAATTTTTTAAACATCACAATTCCATTGTTGGATTAATTTCAGATGCAAACGATGATTTTGACTTTGAGGATGACATTCGCAATAAATTTGAAAAATTTTAAATTATTCAATTAGGTCTATTTTTGCTAAACTGAAATCTGTTCAGAATTCTACGCCACAAAATGTAGCTCGGGAACAGGAAAGTATTGCTTTGCCGCGAATTGATTTGCCTTCATTTAGTGGAGACATTGGAATTTGGTACTTTTATTGATTTGTTTGATTCATTAATTCACAATAATGAAAAACTCAGTACTATGCAGAAGTTCAAATATTTGCAGATAGCTTTAAAAGGGCCTGCTTTTGAGGTTATTAAGAATTTTAAACTAACACAAAACAATTACGTGAGTGCTTATGAAAAACTTTTGAACAAATTCAAGCGAAATCGTTTAATCGCGGAGTCTCATTGGTCAGCTTTAGAACAATTCCCCCAACTAACTTCAGATAGCCCTTCAGAGGTTCGGAAGTTATTGGATGACTTCATTGATAATTTGGAAGCACTGAAGAATTTGGGTTTACCAGTAAATCAGTGGGAATTTTGTATCGTTCAGATGATGTTGAAACGAGTTCCAAAGAATTTAGCCGCTAAGTTTGAACTTTACCATGGTACTGTGACCGCTCACGCTGAATTTCCGATCCGCTCGGAAGTTGTTGATTTTTTGTCGAAGCATTGCGATGCCTTTGAACATGTTGAGTTATCCCGCAAGGCAAAGCGAAGTGTGTTGACAAAAAGTTACCATTGAATTCAAAGCAACATTCTTCCCGGTTCACTACATCTTTGTTTGTCACTAAGAATAGAAATTGTTTAGTTTGTAAATCCGATCAAGCGATTTACAAATGTTCTGAATTCTTGAACAAATCAGTATCCGCGCGGTTTAAGTTTGTTAAAGATTTTAGACTTTGTTTTAATTGCTTAGGCGATTCTCATCAGTCGAATCGCTGTAAATCTTTATCCACTTGCCGCAACTGCAAACAACGCCATCACACATTGCTTCATTTTGTAAATCGTGGTGATTCAGGCATTCGGTCTGAATCTAGAGCTCCCCCGCAAACCTGGCTTCCACATCTGGTGGATCCAGTACCATTAATACTGTTGAAAGTCCCGAAACTTCTCTACGGCAGATTTCTTGTCATAGTTCACTTTTGTCATACAATTCAAATGTGTTGTTATCTACCGCTTTAGTTGAGGTATTAGATAAGCACGGTTCTTATCAAACTTTGCGATGTCTGCTAAATTCTGGTAGCATGACATCATTCATTGTGGGCAAGGCTGTAAAACGCCTTGGCTTCCGACCTACGCCCGCTTCGATTCAAGTCAACAGGCTAGGTTCTATGCAGAGTCCCTCTGCTGAAGGCTCTCTTACCCTTTCTCTTCGCTCTATAGTAAAGCGTGAGTGCATTTTTGTTGTTGAGACTATTGTTTTACCCCGCATTTGCAATGATATGCCTGTTGCGACCATTAACATGGCTAATATGACATATCTAACCAATTTGAAATTTGCTGATCCTGGTTTCAATAGCCCAGGCGCTATTGAACTTTTGTTAGGTGCCGATTTATTTTCTCAAATTTTGTTGGATGGACGCCTTCTGGGAAAGGAAGGTGTTCCTGATGCTATTAACACTGTGTTTGGTTACATCCTTATGGGTAGAGTGTCTTCGAGTTCTGTTAACTCTCACTCTCAGTCGGTCATAAACCCAACTTCGCTTTTTTGTAAAATTGAAGATGTAGTATCATTAGATGATTCACTCCAAAGGTTCTGGACAATTGAAGATGTTCCTACCGCACTGGTTCAGTCCCCTGATGATCTTATCTGCGAAAAAATATTTTCCGAGGGATGCAGGAGATTGGGTTCAGGTAGATTCGTTGTGCCTCTTCCTTTTCGAAATACACTTCCTGCTTTTGATGGAATGTATAATCTCGCCGTACAACGTTTCTACTCTTTAGAAAGACGTCTTCTACAGCAACCAGATCTCTACAAACAATATTGTGATTTTCTCAAAGAGTATTTGGAGCTGGATCATATGGAGTTGGTTCCTGATCCATCTACTGCTTCTGATTGTTACTACATACCGCATCATTGTGTTTTGAAACCTGATAGTAGCACAACCAA
Source organism: Octodonta nipae (assembly GCA_034190945.1). Taxonomy (NCBI): domain Eukaryota; kingdom Metazoa; phylum Arthropoda; class Insecta; order Coleoptera; family Chrysomelidae; genus Octodonta; species Octodonta nipae. The sequence continues at coordinate 64,034,923 of CM067220.1, forward strand.
ACTTCGTGTAGTGTTTAATGCATCCGCTAAGATACCTCATCGGTTATCTTTGAATGATTGTTTATTTATCGGTCCCAAATTGCAGCAAGACATTATCGCTATTTTGTTGAATCTTCGATTTCATCCTGTAGTGTTCACTGCAGACATCAATATGATGTATAGACAGGTTTTGATTGCCCCAGAACATCAAAATTATCAGCGAATCATTTGGCGTTTTTCTCCGCAAGATCCAGTTGCAGTCTATAGGCTCAAGACTGTCACTTATGGAGTTTCATCCGCACCCTTTCTGGCTATCCGCACTTTAAATCAGTTGGCTGATGAAGAAGACCGCTCTTTGCCATCAGCAGCCGCTATTGTTCGATCGTCCACATACGTAGATGATATCATTGCTGGAAGTTCATCATTTGAAAAGGCTCAAACATTGCAGTTAGAAATTATTGAACTCTTAAGACGAGGAGGATTTGAGCTTCGCAAGTGGTCCAGTAATGATTCACGATTGTTGCTACACCTCCCTGAGGAATATTTGTCGATGAGTCCATACTCTTTTGAATCTGATAATCCCTTAAAAGTTTTAGGTTTGCATTGGAATCCATCCTCTGACTCCTTTTTCTTTACTAGTCTCCCACATGTCATGTCTTGTACTAAACGCATACTTCTGTCCACTTTGGCCAGAATCTTTGATCCATTAGGAATTATCTCACCTGTAACGTTTTTGGTTAAACACTTGATTCAAAGATTATGGAGTTCGAAATTGTCTTGGGATGAAACCCCGCCTGCTCACATTCTTTCGTTATGGTCAAAATTCATAGGTGATCTTCCCTCCTTACAGAATTTAGTTTTGCCTCGCCTGCTTGCTATAGAAAACTTTTCTAGTTGTGAACTTCACGCATTTGGTGATGCTTCTGAGAAAGGTTATGCCGCTGTTGTTTATTTTGTGTTCGAAACCGCATCTGGATTTCGTCAAAGTTTTTTTGTGTTGTCTAAATCGAAAGTTGCCCCTATGAAAACTTTGTCACTTCCCAGATTGGAACTGTGTGCTTCAGTTCTTACCGCTAAGTTGGCTCATTATGTTTATGAGCAATTCAATAGTCGTTTGTTGTTCAAGGTGATTCGTTGCTGGTCAGATTCCACGGTAGTCCTTTCATGGCTTAGTTCTTCCCCGCACCGTTGGAAGACATTTGTCAGTAATCGAGTTGCTTACATTCAGGAAAAATTTCCTTATTCGCATTGGTTTTACATCCAATCTTGTGATAACCCCGCTGACTTGGGTACCCGCGGCACTTTGCCATCATAGTTATTAGGCAATACACTTTGGTGGAAAGGCCCACAATTGTTGATTACCGCTTGTTTGCCACATGCTTGCTCAGACTGACGCATGTCACCGCTGGTTATGACTGAAGCCCGTATATTGGCGCTTCAAGTCACCGCTTCATCAAATTTATTTGATACTTTGTTAGAAGAACATTCTTCTATTAATCGCATTACCCGCATTATAGCTCATATTTGTCGCTTTGTTGATAACGCCCGCAATCCAGACCGTAGGGGCTCTGGATCATTTTTGGCTGCTGAGTTATATCAGGCTCAGCTTCGCATTGTTCGCTATGTTCAAGATCAATATTTTTCTAAAGAGATTTCCCTTCTTCGAGAACGAAAACTTTTGCCCAAATCGCTTCGTAAACTTTCGCCGTTTCTTGATGAACAGGAAACTCTTAGAGTTGGTAGTAGATTGGCTAATGCTCCATTGCCGTTTGACACTAAATTTCCCGCACTGCTACCAAGTAAAAGTCGTTTGACTAATCTAATTGTCGAAGATTGTCATTTCACCAATCTTCACGCAGGAATCCAAACCGTTCAATTTCTTTTGCAACAACGATTTTGGATTCTATCCGCAAAGAAAGTAATTCGTAGTGTCATAGCTTCACTTAAGACGTGTCGTTGGAGATCAAATCCTAACCTACGAAGAACTTTCTACTGTATTTGCACAGGTCGAAGCAGTTTTAAACTCGCGACCTATAACCCCTTGTAGCAATGATCCATCGGATCTTACCGCCTTTAGTCCTGGAATGTTTCTTACCATGGAACCTTTAACAACACCTCCTGAATCTGATTTCTTATCTGTCCCATCTAATCGTCTCAACAGATGGCAGTTACTGAGTCGTTTGCATCAAGCATTCTGGAAACGTTGGTCGCAAGAATATTTACATACTCTTCATCAACGGAGTAAATGGACTGATCCCTCGGAGGTTGTTAAGCCAGGTACTCTTGTTATTTTGAAGCAAGACACTTCACCTCCTTTGAATTGGCCATTAGGGCGCATTATTGACGTACATCCTGGAGGTGATGGTGTTGTACGCGTTGCTACAGTTAGAACTGCAAGTGGTACTGTGAAGCGACCTCTTGTAAAGCTTTGTCCACTGCCAGTGGACCCTTAGTTTTGAAATAAGTAATTCAAGGCTGGCGAAATGGTGCGTTCCCGCAATTTGTTTAGTTTATTGTTTTCAATTTGATTGAATTACTTCATTGATTTTTGAACTTCTGCACCTTTTCTAAAACTTTCCGTGGCGCTAATGCTACTTTTAAGTGTTTTTTGCGTGTAAAATATAGACAGTATTGACATTCGTGTTTCGGTTCCTTAGCTGTTTAGACGCTTGGGAGGTTCGTGTAATGTACTCCGAACTTTTCGGTCGCTTTGTTCCCGTCTGAAGAGACTGCGCTTATTGTTGTTTTTTGCGTTACGATTTCGCGAGTTAGTAGCTCCGTTCGAAACGACCGCTAAAACCGCTTTCATTTTGTTTCTTTTGTGTTTACAAAAGCGCATCATTTGTTGATAAACCCGCATTTTTTGTTTGCTCAATCAATGAACATTACGTCGCTATTTTTTGTGTAACGTGTTGTCCAGACGAAGCTCTCAGAAACTGTTCCTGCTGTTACGGGGCTAGCCTCTGAAGAAAGAAGACCCAAGAAAACACCAGAGCTTCGACATAAAAGGTTAGTGATAACTTTTATTTGGTGATTCGTTTATGTGACGGCACGTCTTTATTGATTGTTCCGCTAAACGTCCTTCGTCAATTATATACTTGCATTGAACCAGCATTGAACTAAAACCGCAACATCTAATTCATACATTTTTTTTGAATATTCTCTATGGAATGTGCCATCGAAGACATTCCACTATCGCAAATCAAATTTTAAACAAAAACTACTTTTCACCAAATAATGTATGAATTTATCAGCATTTGAAAGATATAATTGAAGTTGAGGAACCAGAAGAAGAAGATAATGAACATTTTGAATTAATTTATATTTATGGTCAAGTTGAAAAACAAAATCCCAAAAATCCTTTGTATAATGAAGTAACTAATTTAAATCAAGATAAACAAAATCCCAAAATTCCAGTGAATACTGATGTAACAGTTTCAAATGAAGATAAGAATAATATGAATATGATCAAGAATGAAAATAATATAAAAATTTTAATAGGATCTGAAGAAAGTTTTATAGATGAAGAGATGTGAAGGAAATAATATAATGAAAAAAAAACTGGATAAATATAGTAGCGGCAAACAACAAAAGGATATTTGAAGTAAATAATATTTTCAATTTAAAGGTTAAATTTGATACAGAAGAAGTATCGTTTGAATTTTTAATAGTGAAAAATCTTTCATACCAGGAAATAATAGGCATAGACATGCTAAGAAAACTCGATTGAAGAAAAAATTATTGTTTTGCAGGACAAAGTGATAAGTATTGGTGTTGAATCACATGAAGAAAGTCATGATGATAAAAATAGTGTTGATTTTGTATATGAAAATAACAATTTAAGCCTGAATAGTCAAATTGAGATTGATAAATTGTTAAGGTGTCCTAGCGAATCAAGAAATGAAGTAATCAAGTTAATAGAAAAATATAAGAAGTTGAGTAATGAAGAAAATCGAGATGCAAAAAAGTATGTGCATAAAATCCATGTGAAATATATAAAGAATTTTAAGTTAAAACTTACACAAAACGATTTCTATACCAACAACAATCAAATGAAGGAATTGATCAAATGTTAACAACACATAAAAAAATTCAAACAGATAGAGTTAAAAAATAATTTTTGGATAAAATTGTTAAAAGAAGATTATACTGGTTTCAAAATTAATAAAGTAAAACAAAGGTAAAAGTAGAAACATTTGATATGCAGTCGGCAAGGCAAGCGTTAAAAAAGATATCAAGTAAACACTGTAAAGATTTAGAAAATCCAAAGTTATATAATACAATTGATTATCAAAATGCAAGACTCCGAAGATTTTTATAAATGAAGCAAATAAAACGGTAATATATTGATATCAGACATCCCAATGAATATCCAGAAAGAAGATACATACGGGAAGTGCTGAAATACTTTAGATTATATTGTGTCCAACAACATACACGGTGGAAAAACCAAGACAAGAAAAGAGTGATGTAAATAGAGTGATGTATATAGTAATGTAAATAAATGCTGAATTGCAAACTTAAAATTAAAATTAAAAATCAATAATAGAACAGAGACAATTTAAATAAAATAATTTATTATACAATTTGTACATTGTGATATAATACAGTTTATAGTTTAAAATGATTTGTTAAGTATGATTTCCATATCAGCAATCTGAAAAAAATAAAAAAAAGGAATTGTGCAGTGCACAAATGTCGTGGTAAGACTAAGGAGAGAGAGGGCAATAGAGAGGACAAGAGGCTATTTCACTTGATTGGGAGCTGCTTCCAATGAAATACGTTCAGCATGTTGTTCATTGGCTGCCTCCACCCACTAAGTGAAACAGTCTCTTACTGTCTCTATTGCCCTCTCTTTCTAGCATTGCAACGATTTTATGCTTGACAGGCTATATCTAGATGGTAAATGATCTAAGGAATTTAAAAGAATACACAGAACCTACAAAAATTGAATAATTTATTAGTGTTGTGTCAGACTGACATTATTAAAAAAATAGGTTGACAGTTGTCAAGGTGACATGTTTATTTCAGAAAAGCATTTTGAGCAATTTCTGACATTAAAAAAATGCAGATATTAGCCGAAAATGTTTTTAGGAAATTGAAATGGAAATAAACATGAACCAAAAATAATAAAATCAAATCAATAATTATGTTTAGATAAATGACATAGTATATTAACAGATAGTAAATAATGCATTGTAACACATAAACCTATAGGTTTATGTGTTACAATTGGAGGCAATAGAAATTTTGTACGAGTGATTTAAGTAACGTCAAAGAATTATGATAAATCAAATGCAATTTAAAGATCAATAAATGAATAGAAATGATTAAATTATAAAACTAGACCGTGAACTGGTATTTTGAAAATGATTTATACAACTAAAATGGCACAGTAAATATATTTTTTGAAAATTCAAAATGTGACAGTTTAAAATAAATTTCTTAAAAAAGCAACTAGGATTTGAAATAAACATATAAAATAACCTGTAGGTTTGATATATCACAATAAAAACATTTAAAGAAAAGAAAATATATAATTTACCTTTAAATCGAAATGTAAACAACTCATCTGACAGATGCCGAATGCTATCGTCCAGTCAGCATTAAAAGCACTCTGAGGGAGTAAAGTGAAATGCACTTTGTTGAAAGCTGAAAAGTGAATTAGGTATTTACATTTGAAGTTTTTGAATCAATTATTATTTTGATTTTCATTTATTTTAACAATTAGATAATTTAAAACAAGAATTGGGAATTATTCATTTTAGTAATGGTATAAATTTTGGATATTTTGTATAACATGTAACGATTAAATCGTCACTTCGGGCAAATGTTAATAATTTTTCTATATTTTGGTTACATATAAAATTTTGTACGCCAACAATGTTGAGTTCAGAATATCATCTCAGGTACGTAAAACATTAGTATCTCGCTTTCAGCTGTTATTAAATTAAATATTCCTCAAATTTGATTTTATTCGCTTTGCATGGCTGATTATTTAATTTTAAAAGTATGTCTCGTCATCCCTTATATCGCCTAATGATTAATTTTTATAATGTAACTCGTACAATGAACTAAATCAGTAATATCAATCAATCAATTTATCTTTGAATTAATTCTCATTTCGACTCTGTGTATCGTCTACCGCATTAAAGAAACCTGCGCGGTACTTATTTGCTGGGTACCGGCGAAAAATTCACGTTTTGACTCTTTCTCTTCCTTTTTGTCAATCGACGAGACCAGATCGATATATTACCTGGCATTTTTCAGGAAGCTATTTTTATCTTATCGTACCGTTTCGATTACCGAAGAAAGTGAGTAAAGCAAGTATATATTCTTTTCTCGCGATTAAATTATCTGTACCGTTTCTTATAGTATAAATGATGGTGAAAATACAATTGAAATATCGATCAATTGATATATGTAATATCGATTTATCTTTAATCGGAAGCTGTGTGAAGATGTTTTCCCGACCAGAGTAGCTTCATGGATTGTTTATAGGAGTATATATGCACAGGTGGTGAAAAGAAATCTTATTTTTTTATCGTGTGGTTTTATCATTTTCTGGGGTTGTAGCTGAAAGGGAGAATTCCTGATTTTCCGTTGCAATCACGTACAGTGAAGCCATTTTGTTTGCTTTCCGAGACCACCATTGCTAGGTTTGAAGGAAAAGGGGAAGCTAATCTGGGAAATTTGGATGCCAACCTAGTCTACTTAGCAGAGTCTGGGTGGTGATGAGAATTAGCATGAAGGTATCTGTTGGTCTGAGTTGCTTTTTTATATACTTTATGGCCAATGGTTCCATCTTCCTTCCTATTTATAAGAAAGCAGGAAAAAACAACATCCATTGCGGAACACGCCACCACGATGTCACACCGAATAGATTTTTAGAACACCAGAGTACTGGCAAATATGGAACACCCGAAATCAAGACTCATAAGAGAGGCAATTGAAATAGTGAAGAGGCCTCACAGTCTAAACGCACGCAATGAAATTCACAACTTATCGAATGTTGGAAAATTCTATTAAACATCGTACCGGCCCGGACCCGTCCAATAACAACTCAACCGGAAATAACAAATCAGGCGGGAGGCGTGCCCACTGAGCGCCCAGGTCCAATCACACGCAGCCGTTCACGGTGCCAACCAATAGGCGCCGAGCAGCGAATATATAACAGCGCGAGCGCTTCTGAAAATCTTATTATTCTAGTAACTAGAAGCGAAAGCGAAGACTACGAGAATTATGCGAACCGACCTGAAGAGGGCAGATGTGACTCTGCCGAAACCTCGTCATTTTACCATCGATCTCGGCAGGGATCAGTTATCAACTACGCGGATGAATTCCCGGAGACCACCTAAAACATTTAGTGCCCTCGAAAACTTAAAAACAAATATAGTGAATCTCTACGGGAAGAATACTATTCATTTGTGTAAAACATTTGAGAAATTACGCGCGAAAAGAAGCAAACTTTTGTGCGATCTACATTTTTTACAACGATGCCGCGATGAAGAAGTTATTCCGAAAAACATGACGGTAAAGTTCTCGAAGAACAGAAAAACACGTATCTTATTAAAAGCTAGTTGTGCCCTACTTAGGGAAGCCATACGTGATGTCAGAAGAGATTTGGATGTTCGTAATACTAAACTACTAGATATCCACCTACAGGTAAGCAATACACTCCACCCGATAATATGTTATAAATTCGATGAGATTAGCGAATTTAGGGCCCAAAACGAATGCAGAGTTGACAACAATGCAACAACAGGCAAAATTTAACAAATTGAAGCTCCAAACAGAAGCCCAAAAACGATTTTTTTTCGGAAAATAACGGTCACAGTTTAACCTCACGGCAATTGGAAACGAATAAAATCGTTTATAACTTATCTTCGGTCCAATTAAACTCTTCCTCGATTGGCGTGTTGGCTAAGTTATTCAATTACGCTTTTGCTCCCTCTCACATACCAACAGAGAGCATAATATGTGGCGTGGAAACTGCAGTTTCAAAATTAGATGCGAACACCGCAGAAATAATTAGACAAGATGTGTCACATGTTCTAAGAAAGTCTAAACCACCCAAAAGGAACCTATCTATAGAAGAAAATGAGGCCTTGAAACAACTTCGCCTCAACATGGACATTGTCATTCTACCTGCTGATAAAGGAAATGCGACTGTAATTTTAGATACAGCGGATTATTCAAACAAAATTCAAACATGGCTAGAAGATCGAGCATATAAACAAATTACTACTGATCCAACAACTTATCTGGAGAAAACAACCAAGGCCAAAATCCAAGCAAGTAGGATCGACAATAATCTCCAACTGCAACTCATTCCGCGTGAAAAGTCATCGAGATTCTATGGGTTGCCAAAAGTACATAAAGAAGGTGCACCTTTGAGGCCAATAGTAAGCTCAATTGGATCCCCAACACAACACCTAGCCAAATACCCATCCCAAGAACTTCAACCTTTTGCAGAGGGGGCAGACTCATATGTGAAAAATTCGACACATTTCATCGAAATACTTAGAAAAACGGTCTTACAACCAGAGTGTCTTCTTGTAAGTTTTGACTTAGTGTCCCTTTTCACCAACATCCCTATCGACGAAGCCTTGGATATCATAATAGAAAAATACAAACCACTTCAACACCTTATAGACTTAACAAGGCACTGTCTGATGAACACCTATTTTGTTTACGAGAACCAACGATACAAACAAGTGGAGGGAGCTCCAATGGGATCGCCACTCTCACCAGTTATAGCAAACCTTTTTATGGAGAACTTTGAGGAGTTGGCACTAAGAACAACAACTCTTAAACCCAGTTTATGGTTGCGATATGTGGATGATACATTTGTGATTTGGCTTCATGGGAGGGAACACCTCAATACTTTTTTAGACCACCTTAATAGCATTCATCACAAAATAAAATTTACCATGGAGGTTGAAGCCAACAATCAACTGCCATTCCTTGATGTTCTCATAAATAAGAAGGAAGATGGAACCCTTGGCCATACAGTATATAGGAAAGCAACTCCCACCAACAGATACCTTCATCGTCAAGACTTTAGTAACCAGATCACAAAGACTAGCTGACCACGATAACATCAAACAGGAAATAGACAGTTTAAAAACAAACTGAAACAAAACGGATTTACAGACCGAAATATACAAAGAGTCCTAAAGTCAAAACCGAGACAAACAGACGAGGAGCATGAGACGCCAATAACCAAGGCTTATTTACCGTATGTCAAGAGGACCACGGATAGTATTGCAAGAATTCTACGGAGACACAATATCGATACTATTTTCAATACAGACAGAAAAATATGCACGGTGTTGAGGACTCCGAAGACGAGGATTCCTTTAGAACAACAGGGAGATTCCATATGCAGACTGTCATAAAACCTAGTGGGTCAAACTAATAGAAGAATTCAAGCTAAACGTGACGAACACCAGCACGCTGTAAGAAAGCAGGAAAGAACAACATCCATTGCGGAACACGCCACCACGATGTCACACCGAATAGACTTTGAGAACACCAGAGTACTGGCAAATATGGAACACCCGAAATCAAGACTCGTAAGAGAGGCAATTGAAATGGTGAAGAGGCCTCACAGTCTAAACGCACGCAATGAAATTCACAACTTATCGAATGTTGGAAAATTCTATTAAACATCGTACCGGCCCGGACCCGTCCAATAACAACTCAACCGGAAATAACAACTCAGGCGGGAGGCGTGCCCACTGAGCGCCCAGGTCCAATCACACGCAGCCGTTCACGGTGCCAACCAATAGGCGCCGAGCAGCGACTATATAACAGCGCGAGCGCTTCTGAAAATCTTATTATTCGAGTAACTAGAAGCGAAAGCAGAAGGCTACGAGAATTATGCGAACCGACCTGAAGAGGGCAGATGTGACTCTGCCGAAACCTCGTCATTTTACCATCGATTTCGGCAGGGATCAGTTATCAACTATGCGGATGTATTCCCGGAGACCACCTAAAACACTTAGTGCCCTCGAAAACTTAAAAACAAATATAGTGAATCTCTACGGGAAGAATACTATTCATTTGTGTAAAACATTTGAGAAATTACGCGCGAAAAGAAGCAAACTTTTGTGCGATCTACCCGAAATCAAAACTCGTAAGAGAGGCAATTGAAACAGCGAAGAGGCCTCACAGTCTAAACGCACGCAATGAAATTCAAAACATATCCAATTGTTGGAAAATTCTATTAAACACCGTACCGGCCCGGACCCGTCCAATAACAACTCAATCGGAAATAACAAATCAGCAGGCGGAAGGCGTGCCCACTGAGCGCCAAGGGCCAATCACACGCAGCCGTTCACGGTGCCAACCAATAGGCGCCGAGCCGCGACTATATAACAGCGCGAGCGCTTCTGAAAATCTTAGTATTCGAGTAACTAGAAGCGAAAGCAGAAGGCTACGAGAATTATGCGAACCGACCTGAAGAGGGCAGATGTGGTTCTGCCGAAACGTCGTCATTTTACCATCGATCCCGGCAGGGATCAGTTATCAACTACGCGGAAACCACCTAAAACATTTAGTGCCCGTGAAAACTTAAAAACAAATATATATATATATATATATATATATATATATATATATATATATATGTATACAAATTTTCACTACAACTATTGTTCCGTTAATATAATACTGTTGTAAACTCCGTGGGTTCAATTCATTATTTTAAAAAACTAATATTCACTGTCACTTTCTAGAAACTTTTATTTACACGTAAAATATCAAAATATTTCAAAGAGCTGATTCTAATATTATTTACATCGAAATCATAACAACAAAATAAACTGAACGCACCAAACTAAAACTAAATCCTGAAATTAATGTCTCTTTATATAGCGTAAATTGTTCCTCTCGATGGTACTACATGTTTGTGCCCAGCGTCGAGAATATTGTTTGGCTCATTTCGAAAATTCCAGTCTAACATTTTATTAACCCAGCCATTGATGTCTCATCGCAATGAAGCCAGGGCTGGCTTAGGTAAATTTCGTTAACACCGGACCCCCCACCCCCTTAATTCTGATCGCCCCGGTCAGAAACATCCTCTCCATGGTAGGGAGCGAGTCGATCTAAATGGACCACCTTCAACTTAGGCCTGGGGTTTCGACAAATACGGTAGACAACATCATTAATCCTCTTGATCACCTCGTATGGACCATCCCAGGCGGGTGTAAGCTTTGAAGATTTACCCTTGCTCCGTTGGGGGTTGTACAGCCAGACTTTGTCTCTCTTTTGGAACCCGACTAAATTGGCGTTGTGGTCATATCGGGTTTTTATCCGGTCACTGGTACCCAACATCTGCGTTTGGGCTAATTCGTGTATTGTCAGCATGTTATTTCGGAGCTGGTCGGCATAATCCTTGATGTCTTGGGAAGGTTCTTCAGGGGAGCCAAAAGCCAAATCGCAGGGTAATCGCAGCTCTTTTCCGAATAACACCCTGGCTGGAGTCAGGCTTGTAAAATTATGTATGGCTGATTATGCGGTATGCCAACAGGAATAGGGGAATATGCTCATCCCAATCACGCTGGTTATTCCTGACGGCCTTGGATAGGTGTTGTTCCAAGGTCCTGTAAAATCTTTCCACCATTCCGTCTGACTGTGGGTGCAATGGTGTTGTTCTCGTTTTCCTGATCCATAAGATCGTGTAGACCTTCTTGAATACACTCGAATCGAAGTTACGCCCCTGGTCTGAACGTAGTTCTATCGGGACGCCAAACATGCTGAATAGCTGTTCTACTAGCACCGTCGCTACCTTGGTTGCCTCTTGATTGGGTATCGCATATGCCTCAGGCCATTTGTTGAAGTAATCCATTTCGACCAGAATGTATGCGTTCCCCCTTTTAGACTCGGGATACAGACCGGCGACACCGATGGCAATTTTCTCAAATGGGACGCCCACATTGTACTGCTGTATTCTGCCCTTGGTCCGGGTCTTCGGGCCCTTACTGGCTGCACATTTCCGGCACCAAGCTCTGACGCCTTCGAAGTAATTTACCCAGTAGTACCGCTGGCGAACTTTGTCTAGGGTTTTATTCACGCCCAGATAAACCCAGGTAATCCCATCATGTACTTCGGTCGGATGGCTGATACCTTTTTCTTTGGAATTACTAGTTGGGACTGGGCCATCAGTGCTTTGCCAAACTCGCTTGAGCACTCCATTCTCTACTCTTAGAGAGTCCCATTGGTCCAACAAGGATTTTAAGACGCCCGAATATCTAGCTACCTCGTGCCCTCGTGGCCTGGGTGCCACTCTCCTTTTGAGTGACAAGATTGGTTCGATGTCTGGATCAGCCATTTGGTCTTGGATGCACTGTTCCGTTGTCCAGTCTTCATTGGCTTGCACTCGGATCTGTCTGATGGAGATACCCTGTCGATCTTCCGTCTTCAGGCAATGTCCGCATTCTGCTTTACAGGGTCTTCTGAATAGGGCATCGGCATTATTGTGCAAAAGGCCGGCACATTGTTCCATCTTGAAATCGTATTGCTGTAAATTCGCCATCCACCTGGCCAGTTGTCCTTCTGGTGTCTTCATGTCCAGCAGCCATTTGAGGGCGGCATGATCTGTTCGGATTAGGAAATGACGACCATAGAGGTATTTGTGGAAATGTTCTACAGCCCTTATTATTCCAGAAATTCTTTTCTGGTGGCGCAATAATTTATTTCCGGCTTCGAGGAACTTGCCTGACTCCGTAGGAAATGCTAGGATTAGGCTGGAACAGAGTGCCGCCTTCAGTTGTGTTAATGATTTTGCGCAATCCTGATTCCAACGGAAGGTCTCTTTCTCAGTGGTCTGCCGATGTAGAGGCGCGACATTGGTGGCAAATCCCCTCGTGGCCTGGGTGCCACTCTCCTTTTGAGTGACAAGATTGGTTCGATGTCTGGATCAGCCATTTGGTCTTGGATGCACTGTTCCGTTGTCCAGTCTTCATTGGCTTGCACTCGGATCTGTCTGATGGAGATACCCTGTCGATCTTCCGTCTTCAGGCAATGTCCCCATTCTGCTCTACAGGGTCTTCTGAATAGGGCATGGGCATTATTGTGCAAAAGGCCGGCACGGTGTTCCACCTTGAAATCGTATTGCTGTAATTTCGCCATCCACCTGGCCAGTTGTCCTTCTGGTGTCTTCATGACTAGCAGCCATTTGAGGGCGGCATGATCTGTTCGGATTAGGAAATGACGACCATAGAGGTATTTGTGGAAATGTTCTACAGCCCTTATTATTGCCAGAAGTTCTTTTCTGGTGGCGCAATAATTTCTTTCCCGCTTCGAGGAACTTGCCTGACTGCGTAGGAAATGCTAGGATTGGGCTGGAACTGAGTGCCGCCTTCAGTAGTGTGAATGATTTTGCGCAATCCTTATTCCAACGGAAGGTATCTTTCTCAGTGGTCTGCCGATGTAGAGGCGCGGCATTGGTGGCAAATCCCTCAACAAATCGTTTTTAGTGTGAACAAAGACCCAAGAAACTTCGGAGTTAATGCTTGTCTCTTGGGAGTGACCAATCACGAATGGCTTTTATCTTGTTGGTGCGGATTCCTGACTCGGAAACAACGTGGCCCAAAAACTCTACTTCTTTTTGGAACATGGAACACTTCTTCCTGTTGAGTCTCAGCTTGGCGTTCCTATTTCTGGAGAATACTTCACCTAGGTTCTTCAGATGGTCGTCGAATGTCTGACACATGACCAGAATGTCGTCGAGTTATACTAAGCACGTCCCTCATGTCAACCCGCTCAGTACATACTCCATTAGCCTCTCAAATGTAACAGGAGCCTTACATAACCCAAAAGGCATCACCGTAAACCGAAACAGCCCTTTCCTGGTGGAGAACGCTGTCTTCTCTGTCGTTTTCGTGTAGACCAACCTGCCAGTATCCACTCTTTAGGTATAGTGTCGAGAATCAACGGGAGCCTGCTAGTGTGGTCAGAGTGTCATCAATTCGGGGTAGTGGATAGCTGTCTTTCTTCGTGACGTCATTCAGTTTTCTGTAATCCACGCAAAATCGGGTAGATCCAACCTTTTATTTTAACTAGCACGACGGGAGCGGACCATGGGCTTATGGATAGCTCAATAACTCAATTTTGCACAATGGACTCGACGTTTTCCCTGACTGCCTTTTGTTGCCCCAATGCTAGTCTTCTAGGTGGTATTCTGATTGGTTGAGCCTTTCCGGTAACTATTCGGTGCTGAATGATGTTGGTGCGACCGGTGGTTCCATCTTGACTGTCAAAAATTTGCCAGTGCTTTGTGATAAATTGCTTGGCTTTCTTCTGTTCCTCTGGTGTAAGGTGGGTCAAATGGTCAGCAAACTATTGTAGGAACTCTTAACGGGGTCCTGTCTCCGTCACTGACCTATGTTACTCTTCTTCGCAAATGATGATGGTCTCTACTGGCTCGAAACAAGCTATCTATTGACCATTGGCAATTCTGTTGTCGTTGTTGGACAAATTCATGACTCTAATTGGTATGTTTCTTCCGGTTTTAACTATAGCCCGTCCAACTAAAAAGTCATGAGCTGATTGTACGGTTCCACCATTCCAACGCAGCTCCCAGGATTGCTTTCTAGCTGCCCATGTACAACATGTACAATCTGCCCCGTTCGACCGGGAATTCTGGCTGAAGATTTTGCTACAATTTTTATCGACGTTGCTGAGGTGTTAACAGGCCGTGTCAATACAAATTCCTCATTTAGGAATCGAAGAACATCGTATCTCGGGTCTAACATAAATCCATGTTGGCTGATTAGGTCCATACCAAGTATAAAATCGTCCTCAATATATGCCGGATTCTGTTGTCCCCGCTGACTGTTCTGTGCTGGATGTTGTTGGTAACTGGCCGGATTTCTGATGCTGTCAAAACCCTGGACTTGGCAATGGACACAGCGGTGCCGGTATCGATGGTGATGGTAATATGGTAATTGCTCGGCCATTGATGGTGCCCCTGATGACTAGGCTGGTGCTAACTCGGCAAAATCCCCGGATGGATACTGTTTTGGGGACCGGTGGAGGATCAGTCAGCATTCGCCTCCTAATGCTGACTGGCTGACGGTCCCTGGACAGGTGGTTGTTTTGTTGGTTACCCCTGGTCGGTGATCGTTGATAGCCTCACTCTGCAGTCGCGTTGAAAGTGTCCTGTCCGTTTACAGCGGTAACATGCGCCAGTTCTTTGTGACCGTTCCAATAGTTTGTTCAGACTAGCCCGCAGCTCTTGAAATGGTGACTCTGACACTTCCTGGTTGAAGGAAACTGCTCACACTCTCGGCTTGGACATGTTCATGACGGCCTCCCTCTATCTTCAAAGCCACGAGGAAAACATCGACTCTTCTTGATGTCACTAAGTCTTAGATTTCTTTGTACTTCCACATCTCTAATACCGTTTATGAAGCTCTGCGTGGCCAACTGGTCTTTCGTTTCCTCTGGCAGGTCTGGGTAGGACAAGTGTACTAACCGTCTAATCCCTGCTTCGAGTTCTTGGAGGTTGTCCGGATTTTTGCTTTTTTCCACTTAGTTGCACCTGGTATGCTTTGCTCAGGGATTGATTGTCGTATCTTTTGTCCAATCTAGCGATGATCTTGTCGAAATTGTCTTGTTCATCGACTGGAATGCTTTGGAGTAGGTCTAAGGCCCGACCTCTTAAGGAAATTACAAGAGACGTAGATTTTTCTTGGTTATCCCATCCATTAGCCACGGCTTCAAATTGCCGTTTACACATGTTCCAAGATGAACTGCCATCAAATTCTTTCGTTAACTATTTCATTAAATTGCTATACTATTTGCATTAATTGTTGAAATTGCAGTTTTCTTTTTTCTTCAGTTTGGCCTTGTTTTTTGTTCAAATATTTTAAAATCATTTTGTCTCGTCAATTCAGTTTGATCTTGTTTTTCTACAAATTTCGAGAATAATACCTCAATTAAATTCTGTTATTCACGTTTCATCGTAGCAACAAGGTTTTCTAAATATATTTTACGATTTTCATCTTAAGATTTCACTTACCTTTGCTGGATTTCTTATTGATATTGTTTCTCCTTCTTCTCACGTTTTTCCCGGATCTGAGTTATTTTTTCATCTAGTCCATCCGTAACCCGTTTGAATAATTTTTTGGTCGTCTCGTCCACTTTTTCTTTTTCCATAATTCGGGTTTCCACAAATCAAATTGCGATTTTAACTTCACTTAATCCCTTAATTCTGATCACCAAATTGTTGTATATTCCGGGGGTTCAAATAATTATTTTGAAAAACTAATATTCACTGTCACTTTCTAGAAACTTTTATTTACACGTAAAACTTCAAAATATTTCCAACAGCTGATTCTAATTTTATTTACATCGAAATCATAACAACAAAATAAGCTGAACGCACCAAACTAAAACTCCTGAAATTAATGTCTCTTTATATAGCGTACTATGGTACTAAATTTTTCTGCGCAGCGTATAGAATACTGTTAGGAGCCATTTCGAAAATTCCAGTCTAACTTTTTATTAACCCAGCGATTGATGTCTCATCGGAATGAAGCCAGGGCTGGCTTAGATAAATTTCGTAACAATACAAAAGTCAACCAAATAGTATAAATCTTACTTCGTTTTAGAATAAATTATTTTTTTGTAGAGAACTCTAGAATTAAGTCAATAGGTTTATATTAAACTGAAACAAACACTGAACTAAATAAGTCAAAAAAGGTCTTGAAAATATCTAAATTAGTTTCTGACAAAAGCAATAAAAATATTTATAAATTACAGGCAGCCTGCCTCTATTATATTATTATTATACTATACGCTTCCTCTCAACAACCGTGTTTCCCCCACTCCTTGGATACATTCATACGCTTGCCCATTTTTGTCCATGTTTGCTAACATTTTTCCGATATTTCTCAGACATTTAGTAAAAAATAGAATAGAGGCTTTTTAGAATGACACCTCTACTTTCAAACAACTTTTTTCAAAATTTAAATTTGATTATGTATGACGCATGGAGGCCCAATGTAAAAATAGTGAACAAAAAATTTTATATCACAATTGTTTAAAAACTAATAAACCGGTAGCGCCTGGTTTTGGCATACTTAAAGTAGATGTACATTACTATCAGTTCCTACAAGCCCAATTCTACAGCTTCTAAAGTGACGATTTTTTTAAATGTTACATTTTCCAGTATTTTTAGTTTTTCCCTGTTAGTGCAGTCATTGAAGCATTATACCTTCTATTTTTTTTACTAGTAGTCGATTTACATGAAATTTTGGAATTAGGCTCATCTAGCCTCTAACTTCACAAGTGATATTGACCCGAAGTCCGCTTTCATCCTGGGGGAGGTTGTTACCCCTTCTCGGTGGTTTATTTTTTTTGCAAAATAACTTCGAATATCGATAGAAGACCTAATTTTAAGCAAAAAATTTTCTATAAAGTTTTTCCAAAAACCCAATACATTTCAAGTCATTGGCAATTGAAAATAAGGAATTTTTTCACGTTTTTCATTGTCACTATCAGCAGCGGTGGCAAATCTCTTTATGACCTATTTCGAGAAAAAGGCACTACAAACAGCAAACCTGAAACCAAAGTTGTGGCTAAGATACGTCGATGAAGTATTTGTCATATGGCCTTTTGGTAAACAAGAAATCCTCAAGTTCCTGGAGCACCTAAACTCTATACACCCCAAGATTCAATTTACATTAGAACTTGAAGAAAACAACCAGCGTCTTTCCTCGACGTTCTCGTAAGAAAAAAACCCCAAAATGGACATTTCGACCACACCGTATATAGAAAGCCGACACATACGAACAGATATTTAAACTACAAATCTCATCACCACCCATCTCAAATACAGGGAGTTGCCAACACGCTAATTTCCATATCCATACGACTGACAGACGACAATAACAAAACACACGAATTAAAACAGATAACTACCGCTCTAGGACAAAACGGATACACAAACCACACTATCAAAAAAGCAATAGCAAAACAAGACCATGAGCCAAAAAAAAATATTACCTCACCGAAAAACCAAAAGTAGTCTTACCATACATCAAAGGGACAACGGACAGAATTGGCTGAATTCTTCGAAGGCATGACATAGCGACAGCATCCAAACCGCATCAGACTATAGGCATCAAAAATAAACAAACGACATCGGCCCTGTTCCAACACCAGCAACAATCGGGCCATAAAATCAATTTCAATAGTTGTACACAGATCTCACAAATTCCTCACTACAAAACTAGACTAATACGAGAAGCTATTGAAATTGAGAAAACTGGACAACTAAATAAAAGAGACGACGCCCTGCACCTCTCTAACACATGGAAGACAATTATATTAAAACATCAAAATAAAACACAATTAGCTACCCAAAATACAAACCCGTCAACAAGCAAAACACCCGACACGGCAGCGAAGGGGGCGGAGCCAACACCGACCAATCAGGCGCGATACGACCTCCGACGGAGACATATAAAATAAACAGCTCAGGCAGATCACCTCTCAGTTCACCGTAACTACGCATTGAGAATGCCAAGTGAGACCTTGGCGAAACGTCTGCAGGATTCAACAACAATTATTTCAATGCAAATCTCTACTAATACTAGTGTTCAGAAATGTGGAGTTTTTTTAGTCAAAAATTACCCATATTACTTATTTTATATATTATATACACCTACTTACTAAATAATGAAATATCAACAATAAACCTTAGCAAATAATCAAACATATGTTCAAAATTCAATTAAAACACATTAATCATTGTTTTTATTTTTAAACAGTTTTGTTTTAAATACCTTATATCACTTTTAAGCATCCGGCTGAAAAATTCTTTTCTCCTTGGGCGTGTTATGTAACTCCATGGCTCCGCTACTGCATTATTGATCGTTTATAGTTTGATCTATCTTTATATCTGCTACTTTTAATTGTCTTGTACTTGTAGTCATTTTCTGCTCTACAGTCATCCTTTTAACTGATCTTTTATTTTTAAATATGCACTTGCAATATTTACTTGTTTTTGTTGTATTTTATTATGAACTCTCCTTGTATATTCTCGACCTGAGATTATTTGTTCTATGATCAGATTGGTTCGTTTTTTACGGTTGACTAAGTTTTTTAAACAATTTGTAGTCCATGTGCCTCGGTGGATTAAGACTGGACAATTGTCAAAAAATGACAGGTAATATATAACAATTCGTAAAACATCTGAATATCTCACAATTTATTCAAAAATGACATAATTTATGAAACAAAATGTTTAATTAAACCCTTTGTAGTTTGTATCATTAAAATCTAGGAAAAATACTGGTTTTATTGATATATAAAACTTGTATTTGAAATCTAGGTTATGATATATTCGTTTGAACTTGAATATTTTTCTCTAACATGATTTCCTTCCATATTTTCCTTATGAAATGTATTCTTTGAGCCTTCCTGTCCCTTGATGTACTTTAACATTTTTGAAATCTTTTTTAATTAGTTCTGGACTTTAAATGAAATTTAAGGTGTAATACCTTTCTTTATTTTCCCCAAAATTTAAGTTTATTGAACTGTTCTGGTTTACATTATACTATTTGAATCTCTGCAAGTATTTCTAACTAGTTTCCTTTCTCTTTGCTGTTATATTGTTACAATTTTTTAATACCTTATAACCGTTTTTCTCTAAGCTTTACTTTTTGATGTTCTACCCCCTTAATCTTTATCAATTTAACTATAACTCGTTTTGTCTGTTTAATTTGTTGTCTACTTGAAGAATTTTATATATTTTCCCCCATTTATGTGATTAATTTTCTGTTTTGACCCTTGACTTTTTACACATGGTACCTTACTTTCAAATTTAGATATTTCAATTCTGTTCTTCAAATTTAGCTTTAATTCCTGTTTAAATTATATTCTAATATTATTTTGTATTTTTAGCTATTATGAATTTGATATGGATATGTGTATTGACTATACCATGGAAGTTTTTCAGTGATTTAGTTGATGCTATTGAATATGGAGATGATGATCATCGTTTTGGACTTTAGCAGTTAATTGTAAGTATACCTTATTTATACTTTTCCCCCAAGATCTATGATATTTAGGGTTTTACAATACATTTAATTCCATACCTATTCTCATTGACATGTTTCCCTTGTGAACAAACATGCTCGCTTTGCTATTTCAGATACCCTAAATCTCATGTCTGGTTATACAATATTGGTAGTTAAATTTTGATTCTTGGAACCTATATTATTACACTCAAACTTTATTTCATTACAATATATACTAGCTGTCGCCCAGTGGTCGAAATTCGACCAATTGTGTCAATATTTCTGGCAGGTTAACCTGAGAATTTTATCGTGACATTCTATTCTAGGACTTTAGGGAGAACAGCAACTACACGGAACGGATCCATATTGGGAACCTCTGTGTGATAGTTTCCTCGAAAATCCTAGATGTCGGTCTTACATCTCGCTTCCACAAATAAGTAACGAAATTCAACTTTTTTTTCAGATGCAATTTATAGGACTTTATTTGTGTTCAAATTCGTAATTCTTAATTTAATATGACAATAATTCAACCGCTAATGGGCTACCCTACATATTTATTTTTTCTAACCTCCGTGTATAGCTATAGTTGCACTCAATTCTTTAACATTTATTAAAGTCCTCATTATAATAATCTCATTATATATTTCCACCACCCTGTATATGCAACTGCTCATGGACCACGAATAATATTTTTTAACATTTTTGAACCACCCGGTAAACCATTCTGTATATGCCAGTGTCTATGAGCCACCGTATTTACTCTTTTTGTTTATGCAATTTTTACTATCTTCTGTAACTATAATTCTACTCCGACCTACATTTCAATCATCATATATATGGAACTCTTCGTGGGCTACTCTATAAATCATTTCCTTTTCTAACATTTTTTTATCATCATCCTCTATATCTATAATTCCTCTCACCCTATATTTCATCTTCCCTATATATACAACTGCTTATGGGCTACGAAATGTTGCATTTCCATTTCCGCCACCCTGTATATGCATCTCTGTGGAATATTTTTTGCACCACCCTGTATAACTGTAATTCTACTGCACCTTCTATTCCAAGAACCCTGTAAATTCAACCGCCAATAGGCTTCCCTATATAATTATTTTATTCGTTATAATTGCACTCTACTCTATATTTTAAACACTCTATATATGCAACTGCTTATGTGTCACCCACGAAAAAAATGATTTCTAAGATATCTGGATTCGCCCTGTATAATTATAATATTACTATACCATTAAACAATAACAACGCTTGCATGCCACTTCCAGAAGTACATGCTCTAAGTATATAACAGCACTGGTCCCTCTATATATAATTACTCAATGTTCTGGGTCTGGCGGCGGGGCACATTCAGTTGTTTGGCGTTGACACTATGGACGTAAATAATGAATTTTTATTATATTTTACTTAATGAATGAACCAATATTATAAATTAATATTAGCATTCTGCACTGAAGGTCGTCAGTAGCTACTAAACAAAACAAAAATGAAGAAAATCGTTTGAGAGACAGAGGAGAAAATGGTACCTAATCGTTTTGTTTTTGCATATATATATATATATATATATTTATGTGGAAAGGGAACAATTGTTTTACCCTTCTTTACCCTTCCAAATGGTTCTCGGTCCTCGGTTTATATATTTTTGATTGAGAAATCTTGGGGAATATATATATATATATATATATATATATATATTTCATCCAGATAGATACATAGTTTAGTACAAATCCAATACTATATACCCCACAGAGGTTATCAAAGTAACCTGTTCGTGGGACTGGCCTTAAATACTAACTCTTAAAATTAAACATGTAATTACATAACAAAATGATATAGTTTATTACTATTGATCATAGCACTCCTCATAGTATAACTTTATATAAATTATTGAGTGCATTATATATCTGTATCTACCCTTTAATCTATAGTTTGCAAAATCCAGTTTTTAAGTTCTTTTTTCTTTTTTTGTGATTTTTTATGTTTTTTAATATATTAGGTAAGCTGTTAAATATAAATATAGCCTTCACATAGTTTCTTTTAAAATTAACAGTTTTATATCTACCTGGCAGCTGTATACTTTTATTTCTAGTGATACTTTCAGATGCAATATATTGTTTTGATAGATCTTCATAATGATAAAGTATCGACTCAAGAGCATATTGTTGTTCTATATTACAAGGTCTTTTGGGATATATGAATTTATTTTTATTAATTATTTTTAATAATCTATTTTGTAAATTTTGCAAAGATATTTTTTGGTTTGTGTATGCTCCTCCCCAGGAGATGATTCCGTATCTTAATATACTATGGAAAAAAGAATAATAAAAAATCATTAGAGTCTTTCTCTTCATTATTTTAGATAACTTATAAAATATGTAAACCAGATATTTAGTTTTATTTATGATTTGTTGTATATGTAAAGCCCAATTTAATCTGTAATCCATGTAAACGCATAAATATTTACAGCTTTCAACTCTTTTGATTACTTTATCTTTAATAAGTACAGTAAAATTTTTTGGTACACTATTTTTATAATTGCCAAAAGTAATGCAAACAGTTGTATCTACATTCAAGGACAACCCGTTCAAAGCAAGCCATTCAGAGATTTCGTTCAGTTGACCATTAACTATATTTTCTGTTATAAACCAATTATTTTCTTGTGTAATTAATGCTGTATCATCTGCATAAGAGATAATTTCACCTTCAGGCATGCTATTGAGCAAATCATTAATATATAAAACAAAAAGGAGTGGTCCAAGTATTGTTCCTTGCGGAACACCCATATTTATTTCATTATATTCACTTAAAGTATCGTTTACTTTGACCCTTTGTATTCGACCTTTTAAATAGTTTGAAATCAAGTGATATGCATTACCTCTGATTCCATATCTATAAAGTTTTTGCAATAAAATATTATGCTCAACAGTGTCAAAAGCCTTAGCCAAATCCAAAAAAGTAGTGGCTATAGGTTTGCTTTTATCAAGATTATTCAATATTACGAGTATATCGACAATAAATGCAAGTGCATCTTTGGTACTTTTATTTTTTAAAAATCCAAATTGTTTGTTTGATATAATTTTTTCATTTGCTGATAAATTTCAATAGGCTTTTATGCAATATTTTCTCTAATATCTTAGCCAAATTTGAAATCAGAGATGTAGGTCGATAATTATTAAACTGATATTTTTCTTTCGATTTATAAATAGGGACAACTTCAGCCATCGTTAATTCATCAGGCCATTCCCCCGATTCAAAACAAAGATTTATCATATGTGTTAGTGGCTCAACCAGAAAGTCAGTAAGTTCTTTTATTATTTTTGCACTTATTCCATCTATTGCACCTTTTTTATTTTTCATTTTTTCTATTACAATAGCGACTTCCTTTTTATTAGTTGGATACAAAAAAATTGTTTTAGGATTCATAGATGGAAGTATCAGACAGTATTAAGGGGCTTTTTAATTTTATTTCCTAACTCCTTTCCAATATTACAGAAGTATTGATTCATTTTATTTGCTATTATTTGAGAATCAGTTATTTTAGTATTATTTTCATCAACTATATATTTGATATTTTCATTTCTTACTTTATTTTTACCTAGTTTATTATTGACAATTTCATATAGACGCCTGGTGTTATTTGAGTTCATTTCGTTCTCTTCCTGCTCAAAATTGCATTTAGCTTCTTTTATTTTCTTATCTAATTCTTTAACAAAATTTGTATATTCCATTCTGGCTACTTCAATTATTTATATCATTTTTTCATTTTTTGTAAAGTAATTTTTTTTTGTCACATAAAATGATTATTTCTTTGGTAATCCATGCACTTCTATATGATCTCTTATATTGGATTCTCTTTGTAGATTTAGATTTTTGAATGCAGGTATCAATTAATTTAATAATCATTTTTAGAGCTTCGTTTGGATCCTGTATTGACAAAAGTGATACCCAGGTTTGTTTTGCTGCTTCGTTTTTCAATTTAGAATAATTTATAGAATTAGTTGTTACTTTATTCTGTTTTTTATTGGTAATTTTTTTTATTTCAAGGATTAAAGGGTAATGATCATTAAAGGTATTTTCTATTTTAATCCCTTTTGTGTGCATAGAATTAGTTCTCATGAAACAATTATCAATACATGACCTCTCATTAGGATTACCTTCAGATGGTCTAGTAATGGTCTGAAAACATGGAACATAGCCCATTTCCAAAAGGTTATTCAGATGCTCAAGGTTTAAATTATCCAAGTCTAATAAGTCTATGTTAAAGTCTCCTAGTATTAAATGATTTTTAGAATTAAACTTTTGGGATAAGAATGTTCTTAAACTGCTTATAAATTCACATTTAGACAAATTATGACATCTATATAATGATGAAAATTCAAATGTAATATTATTATCCATATTTATCTTAGAGTGTAAGATTTTCAGTCTACCTAATTCAATAATTTCAGTGACTTCAGAAATGTATTCTTTAAGGAGGATTACAACACCATCAGCTCGATTAATTTTACTTTCAGTATAATAATTTTAAATTCCGGCAGTTTAAAAAAATTCAGAAAACCAACATCCCATGTCTCAGTACATACAATAACACATGACTTTATTTCAAAACTTTCAATAAATACCTGTAATTTCGAGTAGTTTGCATTTAAACTTCTAATATTTACACACAAAATAAAGTCCTTATTAGATCCCTGTAGATAAGTATTAAGAGTGTTGACATCATTGTGTATAGTCTCACGTTGAATCAGCTGTTCCTGTATTAATTCCAATATTTTGTAATTCTCATCAAGTAGAGCAGATGATAAGGAAGAAAATTTGGTATCTTGACTATGTAAAGAGTTATTATCCATTTAATGCCAGATTTGAAATTTTTCTCCCATTGTCCATATTAAGTATTGGCTTGACTGGATAATTTGTCCTATTAATAATTTTATTCCATATGGATTTATAAGTGTCACAATTATATCTGTCTGAAGCTTCATGATTAACTGGTCTTTTTTTAGTAAGTGACTGATTTGCCTTTATGCAATTTATGCATTTTTTTATTTCTTTATTGGTGCATTCTTCAGTCTTATGAAACTACATTTAAGAATGTTACAATTAACAAATTTATGGTTGTAACTTTGACACTTCATGCAACGATTTAAATTAAAATCATCACTCTAACGACACTTTTGGTATCCGATATATAATTCTTTTTGGTTAATGATTTGTAAATAAAAACTAACTTTAACTCTCAATTTAATACATCTAGTTTGTTTCGTTATAGGATAAATATATTCAATTTTAAAAGAGTCACTTTCAACATTGTTCCTATCACAAATATCTTGCTGTATTTCAGTAGAACTCAACCCTTTATCAACACCATAAACCCTTATTAGAGGATCATATTTTTCAGCAAATTCAACCTGTGAGGTGCACAGGTTAGGTTAGGTTAGGTTAGTCCTGATCCAAAGTTGCTTTAACTTCTTGACAAACATCTGTTCTGCATTTTACAATTATGCTTTTCTTTCCTTTCTTAATATTGATAATTGGTTTTTTAATTTTAATTAAAGAATTTTTTGTTTTTGTATAATCATTTTGGCTTGGAGTGCCATCTGGAGTAATAATAATAGTTTTAATATTGTTATTATTATCCGTATTATCATCATATGTATTCTTGTCAATCCTGCCTGAATCTACCTTAGTTATGCTAGCATAACTATTATTACTAAAAAAGCATTTATCTTCAATACCAGATCTTAAAATTCTATTATTTTCTATTAATTCATTATTGTTTTTGGTTATTTCTTTAATTAATTTCCTAACATTTTTATTTTCTTTTATTAACATACCCATAGAGAGTACATTAAATTTGTTGTTATTCGAGCCTTCATCTTCATCATTAGTATCAGTTAAAAATTCATTTTGGTTTGATAAATTCACATTTCTTGATTAATTAGTTCAGCTTTTAATCTAAGGATATCTATTTGGTTAAAATCATGTTCCACATCTTGCATATGTTTAAAATTGTAGGTTACGTTATGTTCTGGGCACACCACTAAAGTATTAGTTATGAAAAAACCTTTTCATTTGTTAACCTTCTTTACTAGACAACCTTTACAATAGGGGGTATCACATAATATGCAAATGACATGATTAAATTCAATTTGTGGGTGACAATAAACCTTTATTTTCGGAGGTACGTTTCTTGCGTCTGCACCCGCAGACATACTTCGGTCGTTTATCCAGTTTCTAAATTCTTTTCGTTATTGTCAATACAGTTTTTGTTTGATATTCTTTTTGCACCATTTATTTATTTGTATTTGCAGATCATTACCATTCAGCTAATTATCCACAATACAAAATTATATTTCTGGCTTCCCGCTATAAATTAAGAAACCCCATTTACTTCACTATAAATAGTATTAAATCCAAATAAAACCGACAAGTTTAACCACTTTAAATTACAAATTTTCGGCGAGCGAAAATCACACGTCTGACTGATAAAACTAAGGATATATATATATATATATATATATATATATATATATATATATATATATATATATATATATATATATATTGTGTGTGTGTGTGTGTGTGTGTGTTCGCTGGTTTGCTGTGTAGATTTTGTATAAAAGGTAAGCACCTACATTGTCTACATTATTATCGAATTTTTGAGGTTTGTAAAAAAACAAAAACGCATCGATAAAAAAATGTTGAATTTTATGTCACTTAGTCATGTTTTATCTTTAAAATATGTTGGTCTCGGTTTTGTTCTACTATTAATTTTGTCACGAAAATGTCTATTTCTTCGTAAATGATCTGAGATAACATGAAAGTAATGTGAAAGCGACAGGAGCTTGAGTGTGTCGAGTTCTATTAGTAGGCTGTAATAACAAATCTTAATGTCAAGCATACATGAAAAATAGCACGATATTAACAAAAAAATGACTTTGATACAACTTCAATGAAAATCAATGTGCAATATATTGAAGCTATAATCTACTTATACAACAATAACAGATTAGAAGTTAATTTTAAAAATCATATATTTGCAGACTCTCAAACGAGCAAATCAACAATACAAGAAAAGCTGCTATCAGAATTAACTGACATTAATTTTAACCTAAATTCTGGAAATTCCAGTTGAAGTTATTATCAGTTAATTGTTATAATAAATTTTTACTCAGTATTGACCGAAGCAAATCAGTTATTCACAAGTTTTCTATCCCTGACTTATGCCTTGATCGAATGGGAGAACAATTGTATAAAATGGGTATACAAAGTGCATTTTCCAGGAAATAGGCCAAAGTACACTCATGAATACAATATGGAGAACAGCGGTTATTTGAATATTAGAGAAGTTTTCTGATCCAAAAATAAACTGCTATCAGAAAGGCTGACATTAATTAAAGTTGTACATTTTCACAAATGGTCTTAACGAATCATGCGTTTCTAAAGTAACTCTTGGAACTGAAAACATCCGATTTTCAACTAGCCAGATTGATGGAATCTTTATGTCCGCACAATAGGATGTCAAGATTCAGCATGGTTCTAGCAGGTTACACATCAAAGTCGATGTTTTGCCTAGAATAATAGTATATTTCTGACATTGTATGAAGCGATTAAAAGTTTGTTGATTATCGCTAATTCATTATGGGCCCTTTGAATACAAAATTGACAATTGGAATTTAGGACGGTACCGATAGCAGAAAAATCAAATCATTGTCAATTATTCCAAAGAAGATGTACCCGTCCTCCAGCCACAGGTAGAAAATGCGATTTCCGGGTGTGCCCTGGACAAAACACTCTATAAGGTATGACAAAGATTCTAGTGGATGAACAGCTATAAAGATATTGCAGCTTGGTGCCATTGATATAATATTTTTGTAACCAGTAAGGTACCAAAAACTCGAACAGTTTGAAAGATGGTGTAATACAACCTAGGCTTCCTTTTCAAACAAATTGCTATTCCCATAGCTGTATCACCAGTTTGGTAGAGGAGTTGTTCAGGAGATTTGCGATGCCTCACACTCAGAATCCGACCTGGTGATAGAATATTCAATTGGACCGTGGAATAAACGTATACAGTAAATAATAGCTGTGTTTTGTTTGATCAAAGACACATCAACCTGCGGACTGCCTACGACAAGATTGTTGTTCACAATGCAGGCTACTAGCGACAGGACGTTCCATACAAGATCAAATGCCAATGACGCGTACCGCCTCGGACAGGATCCAAGATTCAAAAAGAAGGTCGTCCACCTGGATCGTCTGGCTCCACATCAAACTGCGTTCGATCGGGACGCTCAGAAGTCGGTCTTACGAAGAGCAAGCAAAAAATCATGCATCTTCTTTTATTCTTCAGTTTCATTGGCTGAGGATAAAGTCATATATAGAGTGTTCATGTATTACGGAACAGAAAATTTCGAACGCCAATTTTGTTATTCCTGTATAATAGTAGGAACTAAAAATCTTCAACAACTTTAGACAACCAAACTAATAATATAAATTAAAATAAATTTATGAAACTAAATTACAATTAAAAAGCCTTGACTGCTAACATTGACCATTTAGTTATTACTGAATGCAGGACTTAAACTTTATATTCCTGGAAACTTCTTTACTATAAGAAATATTTGATTGACGCTGTAAATAACAGAAACAAATTATATACCTACTGAAGTCAATCTGTATAATTTATAAATAAAAACTTAATATGTAGGTAAAGTATTGCAACATTATTAACAATTTAACTAAACATTTAATTGCTATAACTACACACTAAATTTAAATATGGATGTCAGCAAATTTTTGTGGGATGTAATAAAAAATTACGTCTTCTTCAAAAATGTATATGAGAATCGGCAAGACTGGCATAGAAACCGGTGCAATAATTATTGATAATTACTAAGTAGTCAGTTTTTTTCTATTCTCATTGTTCTTCTCTCGGAAAGGCATATGCACGCAAAGCTACCGCAAATATATTTTATATAAAACCAGCTGTCCAAAAAACCTGCTACCGAAGAAGATGTCGTCGAAGTTATAAAAACCAGAAATAACCTGAAATAAAAAATTTTCGTCCTTAACTGCTTGAACTGGTACACTTTTCTTCCTCCTTTAAAGTAGGTGTTATAAACCAAAAAGTATTTACGAACACAAATTTAAAATTTTGTACCCACTAAAATAATTAGTGATATGTATGCTGAAATAAACAAAGACCATAGAGATAAAGAACTAATCAAATATGGGCACCAGGTACGGCATTGAGATGGATAATATTTTTAATTTATACAAATAGCCTATGCGAAAGATATGTTCGGGGACCGATTAAATTTCGGTAATGCCATTTTTAGTTTATATGAGGCTGGAATAAATCAAGTGATGACGTTTAAAACGTTAATTAGACTGTACAATCAATCGCTTTTATTCTCACTCAAGTTTCCTAGTATTTCTGGAAGCATGGCTCAATATTTCTTGTCGGATCACGTTAAATTCAGGAAAGAAACCAGTTAATATGGTTTAAGCTTGGGAACTTACTCTGGGCGTGATATAACTGGACTGTATCTCCGTGTTGGATTCTGGCCGAATGTGCCTTCCGATCGTAGCGTGTCCTCATTCGATTGCTAGTCACCAACATCTGTGCCCGGGCTATTTCTTTGTGTGGCTAGCATGTTTTGTCGGCATAATTATTAACTTCGCTATGGGGTATTCTGGCGAGCTAAAGGCCAAAGCAAATGGTAGTCTCAGCTCCTTTCCGAATAGTACTTACGGTGAACCTAGCCAACAATTTTGGAGTTCTTCCAAGGTTTTGTTGATTTTTTCGTATATTCCGTTATATTGTAAATGTAAGGGAGTGCGTTTTCGTTCACTTGATAATCCATACAGTACAGACTCTTTTGAATATGTCATCCTCCAAGTTCCGTCCTTGCTCCCAACTTTAACGGTACACTAAACCTGCTGAATAGTTGTTTCATCAGCACCGTTGTCACCGGGGATAACTCCTGATTGAATCCATTTACTAAAATAATTCATAGCATACAACATATATTTATTACCACTCTTAGCAAATGGACCGGAGATATCATATCTTTCAAAGAAGACACCTAGTCTAGTCTTTCAAGTAATTTACCCAGAAAAACCGTTGACAAATTAGGTCTAGTAATCCTATTATGTACTTCTGCCACGAAGGCGGATACCTTTTTTTGAGACATAGCTTCATTGCCATTATTGCTATCCCAACTCCTCCTAAACGCCCCATTGAGCCAACAATAACCTATTCAGCTACCTCTTCCTCGCCATCTTGCACTTGAGAAAGGACGTGCAAACGCTAGAAATAAAGTAAAGCATTCTTGACTACAGTGGAAGTTCTCTTTTTCGGTGGTCTGCTTCATAATTCATGTTTGTCTATCTTATCCTCATTATTCAATACTCAAAAACGAGATGTCTTCTACTCTACTTCTTTCTGACACACTTTTTCGATTTGTGTCTCAATTTGGCATTCTTAGTTTTAAAGAATACTTCACCGAGGTCTGACCAGAATGTTGTCGAAATATACTAAGTATGTAATCCATGTCAATTTCCTCAGCACCAATTCCAGTAATGTCTCTAGCATAGCGCTCTTGGCTGGTGGCATGTTCCAACATGACTGCGGGTTGAGGTTACCTGAGCAATCACCAACCAGGAGTGGCCAAGGAGAATCTACCACCACCAGGAACAGTTAATCAGCTTAAAAGGCCGAATGCTGACTAATCAAATGACATCTACAAATTATCAAATGCATCACAAAGCATTCCTGATGTACTTACAGGAAAAAAATTTGCGTTTGTAGCGATTGTGTGTTGTTGTTTCCCTAAGTTGATTTCCCGCAATTGCAGTTTGCGGCAGTTACATTGATGCAACGCAACGCCCGCAACTCGTATGGCGTTTACGAGGATTAGTATCCATTCTTGTCCTGGCTAGGATTCGTCGTTCTCTAAAATGTTCTCATTAAAAATTCATTTATGGCCCTAGTCAATATCATGAATTTGGTCCCGCATAAGTGAGCACTGACTTTTCATCCTGCGTAATGGTCACGATGTTGCTGCGATTGTTGTTCTGAGTGTAGTTGTGGTTCTTTGAAAGGCAAGAGCTGGCCTTATCAGCACCCCGCCACCGCCGTTCCGCATATTGTCATGTCCAACCTCGGCTCCAGACATGTCCCGGGCGATCCCTAGACAGCATCTCTTTTCCGAGGCATCACCCCATAATTCATTTTCATGGGTGATGCCACCGGCCTGGTGACCTAGGAAACTTGGACATGGAACTTAAATATAATATAAAATAGACACTGAATGTTTAAGAGTACTTATTTTTTTTAATATTAAATAATACTAAAATTTGTCATTATGTCCTAAACAAAAAACATTTCATTTATTTATGATCAGTCTACAGAACTTTATTCTATTAGTTTCACTTTTTTGCCTATAATTCTAAAAATATCTAGATATTAGTTTAGTTTGGAAAATTGGTAATTCGTTTATAGCTATTTTTATCGTTAATGGTTATTTATAGAATTTTATTACAAATTCTGACCATATTGTTCTTCTCAAGTTTATTGCTACACTAAACAAACAAAAATGAATATGCAGTTTGTTTCTCATGTCGAATTCAATTAGTCAAGAATCTGTAATTTCTGTCAGAATTACTTTTCAATCGTTCACTTCGCTTAGGCGGATCTGACCGAAGATATCTGATTGACTGTCACTTTGATTTTCATATAGTCAATATATTTCTTTTTAAACACTAAACTAGGATAATTGTCTCTCATTTATATCAAATAATAATTAATAAACAGTCACCTAAGAAATTTCATTCTTAAAACTTCTCTTGAATGGGATTTATATATTATTTTAATTAAATAATTATGTTCCCTAACTTATTAACAATATTTTAATTCAATGTTTCATTATCTAAACTACATAGGAATGTCTACAGATACATATCCTAAGTTGGTATTATAGTTTCATCTGGTTCTTGGTTGTTAGTGAAATCTCTAGGTCACCTGAATGTTAGTTTAAAACCACACGCTTAGGAACGCGAGTTAATACAAACATAGTAAATTACGAACTTCTCTTTGATTGTGTTTCACGCCATAATTTTAGAAAAATAACAATCAAATCATGAAACACTTAGTCTCAATTCCTTGCCATATTTAAGTATTTACTTTGACTTTAAAAAAAAGTGCAACTCAATATCCTTTCTTGTAAAACTTGAACATATACCCCTTTAGAAAATTAGTTGTATTAAATTCCTTTATCCTTTTTGGTGTGTATTCACGCAACCATTCATCAGATAAAATGAAGGGGTGTTCATAGAGAAGCCAACCAAATATGCTAGCAGTATTGTTTAGCTAAATAATGGCGTCAGAAATACGCTATTCCCTAAAAGTTGACGTTGAGGAAGTTAGGTAGCGAAAGGTCACACCACCGCACCACACCGTTCTGGCATTCTATGCAATGCCATCCTTTGTTTCAGTGGAAATTATCTTGAACACGAAACATGAGGCATGGCAATTCTCTCGGGTGATGCCCTAATCCGTTCGACATATAAAGGTACGGTTCCGTTCATTTTCACAATATTATCCTTCGTAAGCTTAGCCGTTTTATAAATTTTTGAGAAGCTTTTTTAAAATAGTTAGGGATCCATATGCTGTCGGAGATAACTTGCAAATTGCTTCATTTGCATATTAAATTCGATATTATTTCCGAAATATTTAAATTTAAAAACTTCTGATCAATATAATTAAATTTTCCTTCAGACTACAAACAAAATTGGTAGTGGTGGAGCCAAGTTTAGCATAGGAGGTTAATATAATTCTACATAATGATGTCAAAGAATATTACATTTCGGTATTCTTATTTAACTAAAGCTTTACTATCAATTTATAATGAAACTCCACACCAAAATGGTACACAGAATATTTTTAGAAATGCCCAATATAAAAATAAAAAAATAGTATGCTGCTCAAAATAATTTCCAACAAGACATTTTGATAATTAATTGAAAGAAAGTATATACTAATAGCCGTTACCCGCAGTTTCACTTTCATATGTATTGTAAAATTCTTTGAAAACAAAAATAGCTTTTTAAACATAATATGGATTATCCTATATAACATTTTTTTCTAACTTTTGTCTTCGAAATCGACCAATCCGTATATATTTCACCCAAACTGCAAGTATTATTGGGCCACCCTATATAACAGTTTTATTCAACAGTTTTTTAAACACCTTTTCTAACTGTAACTCTACTTCACCCTATAGTGCAATCATCCAGCTGTTTATTTGTCAACCAATAAAACATTTTTAACACCTAACGTTAACTGTACTCTAGCCTATATTTCAGCTATGCAACTGCTTATGGTCTACGCTATATAACAATTACTTCTGATAATTTTTGAGTCGCCTTGTAAAGTGTAATTTCTCTCCACCGTATATTTTAACCCCACTTTATATGCAACTTTTTCTAACAATATGTTAAACTATATAACTATAATTTTGCTTTGCCCCATATTTCAAGTATTCCATGTAGTATTATGCAGTTGTTCATGGTCTACCTCATATAACAAATTTTTGTACCATTTTTTAATCCACCCTGTAAAGCTATAATTCTACTCCGCCTGTCTGTTTCAACTACCTTGTATATACAGCTATTTATGGGTCATACAATATAAGTATTCTTGTACCACTCTATATAATTATAAATCCACCAATCCCCAATAAATTTTACCCAAAGTGCAACTGCTTATTGGCCACCCTATATAACAATTTTATTCAACTGTTTTTTGAACCGCCTTATATAACTATAATGCTACTACCGATATAATCATAATTTTACGCTAGTAATAGTGTTACACTGCTTCACTTTATTTTTTGATTACTTTATCTATACTACTGCTAATGGACTTCGCTATAAAACCAATGTTCTAATATATTTTTAACAATCCTGGAAGGTATAATTTGTCTCCAACTTATATTTCAACCAACTTTTTGTAACATTGTCTTAATCACATTGTATAACTCTTATTTTAGTTCCACTCATGTTTCAGATATTGCATATAGGCAACAGTTCATTTAATAACATACAAAATTTTTATGCACCCTGTTTAACTATAATTCTATTCCACACTTTATTTCAACCATCTTCTATGCAACTACTTATCGGCCATCCAGTTTTTTGTACCACCACCCTGTATAAGGATAAATTCATCAATTCCCAAAATATTTCACCAAAACTGCAACTGTTGATGGGCCACCCTATATAAAAATTGTGCTCATTAGTTTTTTTGAAACACCTTATATATTTACCTCTGTTTTAACCTGAATTACAACCATCCTGTATATGCTGCTGCTTATTGGTCACCAATATAACATTTTTTAATTAGTTAAAAATTGCGCTACTCCACCCTATATTTCAACTATCCTTTCTGTGCAACTGATTCTGAGCTACACAATTTCACAAATTTTCTACATCTTTTTTGAACCACAATATAAATAATAATTTCTTTCCATAGTTCATTTAAACCACCCTTTATTTGCAATTTTCCTAATCTTGTTGTTTTCTGAATGATACTTGTGGCATATTTTTCAGTGTCTAAGTGCTTCTTGGGAAATAACACCACAGTTTAAAGAATATTGCTGTATATTTGATATTGACGTAACTACGTCAAAAATCAAATAATACACATTGTCAAATATTTTAATTTACATCTTAGAATGGTCCCTTTTTAATCCGTAGTTTCTTAACCATTGGCAACGGGGTCTGATCTAGACCCCGAAACGTTTGGAATATATAACAATATTCTTTAAACTGTGGTGTTATTTCCCAAGAAGCACTTAGATATTTCCTAATCTTGTTTGACACACACTGTGTAACTTAATTTTCCTTCGCCCCATATTTCAGGTATACAACTGCTTATGTTCTAAACCATATATACTAAACTTCTTCTACCATTTCGTTACCCAGCCTTTATAATTATAATTCTACTGCACTCTATATTTCAACTACATTGTATATGCAACTACTTATGGGCCACACAATATAAATTTTTTTTACTACCCTGTATACTTAGATTCTACTCCACCATATATTTTAACCATCCTGTATATGGAACATCTTGTAGATCATATCATCTCTATAAAAAAATTTAAACCCACCCTTATAACTGCAATTATTCTCTGCTCCATATTGCAACCATCCTATATATGCAAGTACTTGTGGATACAAATTAATTTTTTCAACCAGTCTATAAACTATAATTTCACTCCATCTTATAGTTTAACCTCCCTATATAAACAGATTTCTTCAACCCATTTCATAACGATATTAACATAACTCAAATATACTGACTGCTTACCTAACACATTTTTCTAAGATTTTTTATCGAACCTGTGTAACTATAATTCTCTTCTACCCTTACTTCAACCACATTGAAATGCAAATACTTATGAGCCAAACAATATAACATTTTGTTTTCCACCCTGTATAAATATAATTTCAATACACCCGTTTTTCAACCACCTGGTAGGTGCCACTGTTTATGGCCCACTCAATATAATTTTTTGAACTAGCCCATATAACTCCCCCTTATTGCAACCACATTGTATATAGCAGCTGCTTATAGGCCATATAATATAACTTTTTTAAGATTTTTAACCCATATAATTCTACTCCGCTCTATGTCTCACCTATCCTTTCTATGGAACACTCTGTAAAATTACGCTTGATACATCATTCATTTTTTTTTTAAATCGAGAAATGTTAGTTAGATTAGCATATTCCTAATTTTGAATGAAAGCTAAACTAATGCAAGTATCTAATATCTGGTGCGTGCGATGGAACTAATAGCATTATCGTGTGTGACCAAACATGCTACAAGTTATATCTACTGTTCCTGTCAATGTAGGGAGATAAAATGTATACTATATTTTAAGTCAAACAGTCAACTAAAATTTTATAATAGTACTAGCCGATACCCACGGTTTCACGCGCGTATGTAGTGTACAATTCTTTTCAAAAGGAAATAGCTTATGAAACTATCGGCTATAATCCTATATAACAACCTATATAACTCCTTCTAATTTGAACCAACCTACATAACAATAAATTAACCAATCCCGAATATATTTCATCCAACCTGCAAGTGCTTATGAGCTACCCTATAAAACAGGTTTATTCAACATTTTTTTAACCACCTTGTATAACTGTAACTCTACTTCACGCTTTAGTGCAACCATCCTGTATAAGGTGCTGTTTATTTGTCACATAATATAACATTTCTTAAACACCTAACTATACAGTTGCTACACCCTATATATCAACTATGCAACTATTTACAGTCTAGGTTATATAACAATTTTTTTGAAAATTTTTGAGCCACCTTGTAAAGTACAATTTCTCTCTACCCTATATTTTAACCACCCTTTATATGCAACTTTTTTTAATATTTTAATGTATAGTTATACTCCGCCCTTGATTTCAACCACCTTGTACATACAACTACCTATTATAACATTTTTTAAATCATTCCGTATAATTATAAATTCACCAATCCCCAACATATTTCTCCAAAACTGCAACTACTAATTGACCACCCTATATAACAATTTTATAAATTTTTTGAACCTCCTTTTATAATTATAACTCTATCCACCTATATTTAAAACATCTTGTTGATACTGCTGCCAATTAGTCAACCATTATAACTTATATGTGTCCACCTTATAATTTAACCCCCCTTATATGCAAGTTTTTCTAATATTGTTTTAATCACTCTGTATAACTATAATTTTACTCTTCCCTCTATTTCAACTATTATATATACAAGTTCTAATAGGGCACCCAGTATAACAATTTTGTACCACCCTGTAAACTATAAATCCACCAATCCAATGATATTTAGCCCAAACTGCTTATTGGCACCCAATATAACAATTTTATTCAACTTTTTTATTGAAGCGCCTTGTATAACTAAAACTCTACTTCCATCTATATTTAACCATAATTTTCTCTTACAAAATATTTCAACCACCCTGTATATGCATTTGCTTATTATTTACCCAATATACCATTTTTTAAATAATTCACTATACCTATACGCAACCCTATTTCTCAACTATCCTATCTGTACAACTGATTATTGGCCAAGCTATTTAACAATTTTTCCTCATATTTTACTTCGCCCCATACCTCAGGTATATGAAACTGCTCATGTTCTACTCTATAAAACAAACAAAAATTATATCCACCCAGTATAAATATAATTCTACTCTACCCTATATTTCAATCATTCTGTATATAAAACACCTTGTAGATTATAACATTTCTTTGTAATATTTTTTAAAACCACCTGTATAACTGTAATTATACTCCGCCACATATTTCAACGATCCTGTATAAGCAACTACCTGTGGATATTAAACTATTTTTTTAACCACCCTGTAAACTATAGTTCCACTCCATCGTATATTTCAAAAACACTTTATTAACAACTGCTTCTAACATCTTTTCAACCCGTTTCATAACTTTAACTCAAAAAGATAATTCAAATATCCCAACTGCTTTTTTCTAGATTTTTTATCCTAACTTCTCCACCCTATATTTCAACAACCTTAAATATGTAACTACTTATGGGCCACCCCATATAACATTTTTGTACCACCCGTTATACTTAGAATTCTACTCCACCCTATATTTAATCTATCCTGTATATGAAACATCTTGAGATCATATCATCTCTTTATAAAAAAATATAAACCCACCTGTATAACTGCAATTATACTCTGCTCCATATTGCAACCGTCCAAACATCGTAACATTTCTTTTTAATATTTTTTAAACATACCTGTATAACTGTAATTATACTCCGACACATATTTCAACCATCCTATGTACGCAACTACTTGTGGACATTAAACAATTTTTTTAACCACCCTATAAACTATAAATCCACTCCATCTTATATTTAAACAACACTTTATAAACAACTGCTTCTAACATCTTTTCAACCCGTTTAACTATTACTCAAGAGGATAATTCTAGTATCCTAACTGCTTATGCAGCACATTTTTTCTAAGATTTTTTATCCACCCTGTATAAATATAATACTTTCTACCCTGATTTATTTATGAGTCAAAGATTATAACATTTTGTTATCTACCCTTTATAATATAATTCTTCTCATCCGTTTTTCAACTATTTATGGCCCACCAAGTTCATCTCTTTTGAAACACGCCGTATAACTAATTCCACTCTCCTCTTATTTCAACCACATTGTATATATGCAGCTGTTTAAGGTCCACCTAATATCCCATTTTTAAGACTTTTTAATCCCATGTAATTCTATTCCGCTCTATGTTTCACCTATCCTATATATAGAACACCCTGTACAATTACGTTTGTAATATCAGTCGAGTTGTCTATCGAAACATGTTACAATGCCATATTCCGAATTTTGAATAAAAGCTAAGCTGATGCAAGTATCTAATATTTGGTGCTTGCGGTGGAACCAATAGAATAATTGTGTTACCCAACATGGTAGAAGTTTTTTCGCTATATCTACCGTTTCTGTCAATGTAGGGAGATAAAATGTATACCAGATTTTAAGTCAAATTGTAGGCTTTGCAACAAAAAATATACAGCAAAATCAGTTTCAAACTTCTTACGTGATGCCCAAACAAACAAACAAACAAACATACAGACAAAGTCACAATTTTATAATACTATAGACTAGCCGATACCCGGCGTTTCACCCGCATAGTAGTGTACAGCTATTTTCAAAAGGAAATAGCTTATCAAAAATATAACAATTTATTTATATAACACATTTTTCTAACTTTGTTGAACCTACATAACTGCACTACAAATCCACCATTCGCGAATATATTTCACCCAAATTACAAGTAGTTATTGGTCATCCTATATAACAATTTTATTCAATTTTTTTTTGACCCACCTTTTATAATAGTAACTATACTTCACCCTAAAGTACAACCATCATGTATATGTAGCTGTTTATTTGTCGCCCAATATAACATTTTTAAAACACCCCAGCTACAGCTGTACTCCACCCAATATATGTCAGCTATGCAACTGCTTAGGTCTACGCTATATAAAAATTATTTCTGAAAATGTTTGAGCCACATTGTAAATATTGTATAATATCACTCCACCCTATTTATATACAACTTTTTCTAACATTCTGTTAAACACTGTAACTAATCATGGTCTACCATATATAACAAATTTTTTAAATAGTTTTTGATTTTTGTAGCATCCTATATAACAATAAATCCACGAATTCCCAACATATTTTACCCAAGCTGCAACTGCTTATTGGCCACCCACTATAACAATTTTATTTCACTTTTATTTGAACCTCCTTGTATAACAATATACCTCTACTTCCAAGCATCTTGTATTATCTATCAGATTTTGAACCACCGTGTATACCAAAATTTTACACCACAAAAAATTTCAATCACACTGTATATGCATCAGCTTATACTGTTTTTTTAAACTTAACTATAAATGAAGTTCAATCTATATTTCAACAATCGTATTTATGCTACTGCTTATCTTAGGGGCTCAGCTGTATAGCCAATTTTTCAGATATTTTCTGAACCACTGTGGAAAGTATAATTTCTCCCCACCTTATATTTCCACTCTGTTTACGTATAATTCAACTTTCTATTTCAACCACCCTGTATATGCAGTTACTTTTGGGGTACCCAATATAACATATTTTATATCACCCTGTATAACTATAAATCCAGCAATATCTTCGATATATTTCACAGAAACTGCAGCTGCTTGTGAGCCACCCTGTATAACCTGTTTATTAAATATATATTGAATCACCTTGTATAACACTACTTTCAACCTATGTTACAACCATATTGTACTGCTGCTTATTAGTGACCCAATATTTGTCTGTGATTTGTTGAACCACAGCCATCCTGTATATACAACTGCTTATTGGCCCCGCAATATAAAATTTGTTTTTTTAAGTGTTTAACTATAACTTTCTTCCACCATATATTCCAACTATCCTATCTGTTCAACTCCCTAAGGGCTACTCGATTTTATTTTTCCTCATATTTTTAACCACAGTGTAAAGGGTAATTTCTTTAATTACATTACATTACATTTAAACCAACGTTTATAAACAGTTTTTTCTAACATTTTACTTCGCTACATTTATTTTATTCCACCCTAAATTTCAACCACCTTGTATATGCAACTACTTGTTCGCCAACCAATAAAACATTTTGTACCACTCTGTATACTTATATATATATATATATATATATATATATATATATATGTATTAGATGGTTTCACGTCTAGCTTGAATTCTTCTGTTAGTTTGCTCCACATAGGTTTTATGACAGTTTGCACATGGAATCTCGTACACTCCCTGTTGTTCTAAAGGGATCCTCGTCTTCGTAGCAATGTTTGAATTTTGTTTGAATAATTTTAGATACAACGGATTATTATTCAAACAAAATTCAAACATTGCTACAAGATCCAGCATATAAACAAATTACTACTGACCCAACAACTTATCTGGAGAAAACAACCAAGGCCAAAATCCAAGCAAGTAGGATCGACAAAAATCTCCAACTGCAACTCATTCCAAGTGAAAAGTCATCGAGATGTCCGAAATTCTATGGCTAGCCAAAAGTACATAAAGAAGGTGCACCTTTAATGCCAATAGTAAGTTCAATTGGATCCCCAACACAACAGCTAGCCAAATACCTAGCCCAACAACTTCAACCGTTTGCAGAGGGGGCAGACTCATATGTCAAAAATTCGAGACATTTCATCGATATACTTAAAAAAAACGGTTTTACAACCTGAGTGTCTTCTTGTCAGTTTTGTCGTAGGGTCCCTTTTCACCAACATCCCTATCGACGAAGCCTTGGATATCATAATAGAAAAATACAAACCACCTCAACACCTTGTAGACTTAACAAGGCACTGTCTGATGAACACCTATTTTGTTTACGAGAACCAACGATACAAACAAGTGGAAGGAGCTCCAATGGGATCGCCACTCTCACCAGTTATAGCGAACCTTTTTTTGGAGAACTTTGAGGAGTTGGCACTAAGAACAGCAACTCTTAAACGCAGTTTATGGTTGCGATATGTGGATGATACTTTTGTGATTTGGCCTCATGGGAGGGAACAACTCAACACATTTTTAGACCACTTTAATGGCATCCATCACAAAATAAAATTCACCATGGAGGTTGAACTCAATAATCAACTGCCATTCCTTAATGTTCTCATAAATAGGAAGGAAGATGGAACCCTTGGCCATACAGTATATAGGAAAGCAACTCACACCAACAGATACCTACAAGCTAATTCTCATCACCACCCAGCCCAACTACAAGCCGTCGTCAAAACTTTAGTAACCAGATCACAAAGACTAGCTGACCAGGACAACATCAAACAGGAAATGGACAGTTTAAAAACAGCTCTGAGACAAAACGGTTTTACAGACAGAAATATTCAAAGAGCCCTAAAGTCAAAACCGAGACGAACAGACGAGGAGCATGAGACTCCAATAACTTATTTACCGTATGTCAAGGGTACCACGGACAGTATTGCA
This sequence comes from Octodonta nipae, assembly GCA_034190945.1. Classification (NCBI taxonomy): domain Eukaryota; kingdom Metazoa; phylum Arthropoda; class Insecta; order Coleoptera; family Chrysomelidae; genus Octodonta; species Octodonta nipae. The sequence continues at coordinate 64,076,596 of CM067220.1, forward strand.
AGAATTCTACGGAGACACAATATCGATACTATTTTCAATACAGGCAAAATAGGCATGGTGTTGAGGACTCCGAAGACAAGGATCCCTTTAGAACAACAGGGAGTGTACGAGATTCCATGTGCAGACTGTCATAAAACCTATGTGGGGCAAACTAATAGAAGAATTCAAGCTAGACGTGATGAACACCAGAAATCAAGAAAAAACAATATCCATTGCGGAACACGCCACCACGATGTCACACCGAATAGACTTTGAGAACACCAGAGTACTGGCAAATATAGAACACCAGAAATCAAGACTCGTAAGAGAGGCAATTGAAATAGCGAAGAGGCCTCACAGTCTAAACGCACGCAATGAAATCCAGAACTTATCGAATTGTTGGAAAATTCTATTAGACACCGTACCTGCCCGGAGCCGTCCAATAACAACTCAACCGGAAATAACAAATCAGCAGGCGGGAGGCGTGCCCCCTGAGCGCCCAGGGTCAATCACACGCAGCCGTTCACGGTGCCAACCAATAGGCGCCGAGCCGCGACTATATAACACCGTGCGCGCTCCTGAAAATATCAGTATTCGAGTAACTAGATCGATCCCGACAGGGATCAGTTATCAACTACGCGGATGAATTCCCGGAAACCATCTAATACATATATTATATATATATATATATATATATATATATATATATATATATATATATATATACATGTGGGACGCATAGTTTGAGGACAAAATTTTAGATTATTGTATACTTCGGGGACATTTGTATACTTTGGGGACGGTCCCCAAACTGTTACATGTCTAACGCATACTTTGGGGACATTTCAGAAGTTGTTATATTATGCATATTTTGAGACCAGTTTGAATAAATTTATATCATGTATATTTTGAGGACATTAATATGTAATATAAATAGGAATAACAGATGGCGATACCATGTCATATTCATTAAATAAAAATCTTAGTTTGTACAAGGCGAATTTGAGAACTTGGAATTTGTATTACTTCTCACTTGTTGTCTTTGTAATTTGAAACTAATACAAATAAGTAGATTATTAATTTACAGACTTATTGCATAATAGATAAATAAAAATATAGTTTTGAGCATATATCATAAATTTTGCCATTATTATTATTAAGTACTAAAAGTTATATAAATTTTTAATCAGACAAAAATTTAATGAATGAGATTTAAGTTAATACTATAAATTAGTTTCAAAGATCCTTTAATGCAATGCCGTAATAGTTAGCTGGGGTAGTAGATACTTACAGGCTGAGGTATTGGCCGGTTATAATTAGGTAATTGTGAAATAAAACGCATTTAGAAGTTCACGGAAAGGTTAACTCCAAGAAGGACTTTGTAAAAACAGATTTGAATAGATATGTCGTCAGGACAATCATTTCGTGAAATTGTGTACTTGGAAGGTGTAAATAAAAGTCGTCAATCGAGATGTATAATTTGTTTTAAATATTTGATATGGATCTGTTTCTCATTCATTTAACAGAACAAATTACGAAATATGAATCAGTAATTTTTTTTCAAATTAAGTACTGCCGTAAAAGTCTATAAAAATAATTATCTTGCTATTTAAATGAATTCAGTGTTTAGCATTAAAATTACTTAATTACATTTTGCTAATGAGGAAAGGCTACTTACTAAATTTTGAATTCAGTAGGAAATAGGTTTCAGAGGTAGATATTAACTGAATTAATGAATACATGAAGTAGGCATATGGCGTACTTTTGGAGACGAATTTATTAATTCGCGGAAGGACTGCTTCAAAGAAGGGCGTCGTAAGAAGAATTCTTTTTGCTAAAAATGTTGTAAAAAGATATTTTAATTTGATATTAATATCTGGGAACATAAATCGTTTAATAACAAAATGAGAAGCTCTTATTTTTGTAAATGCGTATTATAGTGAGCGCTAATTGTTATTTAACCAATTTAGTAAGTGTGCCATTTATCAAACATAAATACAATAGCTCGACAATATGAAAAGTATCTGTTGACTAGCAAACAAATTTTTGAACGAAGGTTTCTGCAGATTGAGATTCATTGACTTAGTGAAATATAGGTAGGTATCTGGTGGCGACATATGGTGTTTTTTATGAAGACTTTGAAATTTGGTCTGTTATTGTTTTTTAATACTCGGCATGCAAATAGGTTTCATTCACATTCAATTTATATTCGATGCCATGACAAAACACTTTTCATATATTATCATGAAGCAAAAATAAATGAATTTATTAACCACATTTTGCATTTTTAGTTATATGAATTACACTTCTATCTAATTTTGTTTTTATGCTGCATGCGTTTATTAACATATGAAAACTGTACGAGGATCATTATTGCATTGCAGGATGTTCGGCTAATACTCCCTCAAGAGATATTTTTTGACAGATGTGAACACACCGATTTCAACTGCTCTTTGAATAAAATAATAAAAATATGAACTTCTATGTATATAAAGTTTATTTTGTTATATTTTTAGTTTGCCTCTGAAGCAAGCAACCTATTTTGACAAAAAAATAGAAACTGCTGCACTATATATATGTTCACAGTGTTTGTGGCGTTTCTTTTCTACACTGAGAAAAATAACGACTCCAAATAAAGGCTCCATATTCATACTTTAGCCGAACCATTTGGAATTAGAATAGTTAATCATTTATCTGCTTATAAAAACTGCGCAAAGGAATTATCGTTAAATTTCACGTGGAGTTGAATAATTTCATATACATTGAATAAATCAACTTATTTGGTGACACAACAAAATAAATATACAAGGAGTGCATATTACAAGATATAGTACTAACATTACTAGTTTATTAGAAGTTTCCGATACGTTCACAAAACTGAAAATAATATAAAATGGGCGACACCAACTTGATCCAAGACTTTTGCAGAAATTACAGTTTACAATATCTATATATAAATAGGCAAAGACAAAACGGTTGGGTACCATTTTCACCTCTGAACCTCAACTGATTTTCTTTATTTTTGTTTTTTTAGTAGTTACCGACGACCTTCAGTGCTAAAAATTATTTTTAATATTGGTTCATTCATTAAATAAAATCAAATAGAATAAAAAAAAAATATTATTTACGTTCATACTGTCAATGCCAACCAAATAACTGTAACAGTGCCGCCAGATTGCTTGAACAGAAAATTGTAAAGGTATTTGAGACCATACGTCTCAAATGTTAAGACAAACTAAATTAAAAGTAAAACTAATAAATTTTGACCATTCCCTAAATTTTTTCTACATAGTCATGCTATTGAAATAGAACCCACAAAATTATATTGCATAATTATCCCGATTTACTGGGCTCTCGCATGTTTGCAACTTTCAGTGCATTGTAAATATGGTTAATCAACTAAAATCAGAATTATGTTTGACTTGAAAAATTTGTCTCATAATATTTTATTAACTTAACCTTTTACTTTTTACATTCTTTTTAACCCCCGACTCAATACGTTGTTGTAAGTATGAAGGTGTGTCTCTGTGTATCTGTATGTGGCACCGTAGCTCCTAAATGAATGGACCGATTTTGATGGGGTGTTTGGAGATGAAAGTAAACGTGATCGAGATGGTTCTTAGCTACAATTTACTAAAATTTGTTCTGAACTTTGAAGCTCATCAGCTCATTTCCGACTTGACAAAATGGTCTGTGTTTAACTGTTCCTAAACGACTGGACGACTTTTGATGAAATACTTTGTGAGTGTTTGTGCTGGTCCCTGGATAGCTTATATTCACAATTGGATCAGGTAGGTGGCGCAGCAATCGGTTTCTTGAACTCCTAAATTTCTGTACCGATTTTAATGAAATTTTTATATATTAAAGTGGTTTAGATTCACAATTAGATCAGGTAGATGGCACTAAGATCAGATTCTAGGAATATATACGTTTTGAACATCCAAACAGCTGGACAGATTTTCTAAGTGTAGTTGTCTTAGGTATGAAATCCAAACGTAACAAGTCCAGAATATGAATGTTTTTTACGTTTTAGAGGTTGGGGGTTGTAAAAAGTTAATTTTATCTTGCTATTTTTGGCGGGTAAGTTTCATATAATTTGATAATTACTACTACAAGAATCGTGATACTATGCACAGATTGTGATTCGCGATAAATAGGTTCATATGGCAATCCTGATATTCATGGCCTGGCGATTTTGATTTAAATTTTGACATTTCATTCACTCAGAAAAGTTGTCAATGTATTTTCAAGATTTCTATTACAATTAATTGAAAAAAATGTCCAAAAGTGTATTTACCTAATATTAATTAACAATAGGTGAGTCTTATGTTTTTATATGTTCTATACCAAATGGAAATCATCATGGGTTACTAGGTATGGGTGTTTAACTTACATTAATGAAAATATACTAAATCGTAAGATATATTATAGTTTTAGGTTTATCAATATCTACTTATGTATTGTAATTATTTATAATGTAATAGTACTCCACATTCATACTAACTTTTAAGTTAGTTTCTTGCATTTTCTTCTTAGGAGTTGAAATCGTAGCTGTAAAATCTCTGAATAAAGATTCTATTTCTAAATCATTTAAATACACTCAAGACTACCTACTATAATTTTTATTTTCAAATAAAAATTTTATTTAATATAATGTTAGCATTTTAAAATGAATTTGTTATTGAAAATATACTGAAAAATTTTAAGTGTAAATATATTTAATACGTCTTCCGTTACAAGTTAGTTTTGGGTAGGTTCGCTCTTTTACACTATTCATTTTTGGGTACATGATCTACCAGTTACTGTTTTCTAACAATTTGGTCAACTTATAGTTATTTTTCTTTAAATAACAAAGCTGGCGTTAAAGTTGGTAACCTACAAAAATGAGTAAACATTTATGTTAGATTAGTTCTCATATGACTACACATGGCAGTGACTGGGAACGCTCTATCAAATCATCAGGTGATGACCATCTTTTTCTGTCCAGTGTCTGAAGTTGCCTATAGTTCAATAGAAAAATAGTCAGTGTTGTGGAACAGTATTGATTTTTCAGAAAACTACACACTAATTTTCTTATAAATTAGTTTTTGTAAATTTTTGTTGGGATTATAATAATGTCGTTAACATAATATTATTTTCACAAAATTCCGAAGGTGTTTTGTAACAAATCATCAATCAGAAGACAATAGAAAAGATCTTAAAGATTAGAGTTTTCATTGCGTTGTTTGTCATATCTATTTAAGAAATCGTTTGATTTGTTTTTATTAGGTTACGAAGAAAAATTCGGCGATAATTATATCGAGCATGTTTCATAGACTATTGATAATGTATAGGACATATTTATATAAAAATAAGCCTAAAATAATAAACATAGATTAAAAATATTTGCGTCAATTATTTATGTAAATTTAATCCAAATGAAGTAATGAGGATAGCAAAGGTCTCTCCTACGTTTCTAATTGTGCTTCGAGTTTATTTCTTATAGATATATACCTTTTTACAAAAAATGTCAATAATCCTCAAAGTTCAAACATAACATTTTAATGAATTCTGGTCGAATGTCAACCACTGGGCTACCGTTAGTATTCTTAAATCCTCGTTCATCTAATATGTACTTATAAAGAGCATTAACTTGAAACTTGAAATAATAACCAAGCTAACATGCAAATTTTCCTTATATATTCCTATATTCTCGAAAAAAAGTGATTTGAAATATTTTATAACGTTTGTCCCTATTATAATAGGAATTAATTCTGTAATTTATCATGACTTATTTCAAGAGTTTGAAATATTTCTAAAATGTTTTCAGAAACACTAATATGTTAGAGAAAAAATCGTTTAAAGTAGTTCATGAAATAATGTGAAATATTTTTGATTTTTTAAATCTATTTATGAAATTCTTACATAATCGTAAGAAGTTCAGTAACATTTTATTCACTTCTCGAAATATTTCCTGCATTTGTGGGAATGCCTTAAGATATTTTTTCAAATTTGTCACTTTAGTACACTGATAAATAAATAACCATATAGTTACGTGAATACCAATGAGGTGAAGATATACTACTCTGATTTGCAGAAAGGTTTCAATAAGAGAACAGAAATTTCATGCAAGACGGGGAATACACCCGTTTTTTGTAGGTTGTAAATAATATGTATAATAAATATATCCATTTGCGCCATCTCATAAAGTTGTGGAAATAGTTATAAACAAATAAGAGTTGAAAAACAGACAATTTTATCCCAACTCTGTAAAATGATATATATTTTATAGTAGTTAATCCTACCCCGACTCGGTGTGTATCAGTCCACTATTAGGAGAAATATTTAATATATCACTTGAATGCAACTATCAGAAATTGTATACTACTTGATAATATACAAAGTTTAAAACGTGACTTTTTTATATTTTTGGACAGCTTTGGTTCTCATTTCATTAATAAACATCTTATAAATAAATTTTAGTAGCGTGGTAAATACATTTTAATGCTACAAAGATCATTCCCAATTCTTTAATTGAATTCAGAGTTCAAATCGTTTAAAAGCTCCTCATTCAATGAAAAATTCATTAGAACTGTCCACGTTAATACTGAACATACAATCTCTTAAAATGAATTCTAGTATCTTTTCATGTCACAAATATATATGATATAAGTCAATATCCAGAAAAATACTAATATAATTCCAGTAATAAAAAAAATTACATTACCATTGTAAAAAATGATTTAGAAATTGATCTTAAGGTTATTAGGTCGAGAGGTTATAATAACGGATATAAACGAAAAATAACTAATCATCTTATGTTAGGAAAACAACAATTTGTCAATTAATTAATTTACCTCCTTATTAAATACTCTGAACAACCAGTAACATTAGGATCACTTAGGCATTTCGGAACTCTAAGAGAGAATATCTAGAATTTTGATCTAGACAAAATATTAGAGTTACTTTTAAACCGCAAATTAATTTATCAAACCTATTATTTAATGCTAAAGAAAAAACTCCTTAATGATCAATTAGATGTAAGATGTAAACAGGAACATATTTGACTTTTTCAAATAGCCAGTTTCCTGTCACACACTATATATTCTTTATCCAGAAATGCACCATGTTTTTTTACCTTATTAATTTATATTTTGTTTGAAAATGACATGTCTAATGTCGAAATTAGTCACTGTTTATTAATAGAGACGCGATATTATTACAAAATATTTAATTTCATTCATTATAATGATCGAATATCACAAAGCGGCTTCCACCATTCGTTATCAACCTGATAAATTACATATATACGTAGGTATTGACTAGACAACAAAATATAAAACAGTTCTTGTATCACCGGACGGAATTTTTAAGAAAGGTTTTTTATACTACGCTGCCGTCGCGTCGACAAACATTGCTGAGAAATAGGTTCCCTGGAATTGTCGTAAATTGAAAACGACATTATTTTTATCTAAACATTAGGAATTACTTAATATTTTCACTTCTCAAGCAGTTTAAAGGTTCAGAAAGTAACAATACTCACATTTGTGGTATTAAAATATAATAAATAGGTAAATTCTTATTAATTAAATCCTCGTCTGTTTACCACACACTACTTCAGAGTTTGAACTTTAATTTGAAATAAAAACCAAGAAAACATTCACATGTCATAAAATATTTCATGCTTGGTTTGAAATAAGTCAATGGAACATCCACAAATTAACTAAGATATTTGAGGGTGCCTGGGTGTCTGCTACTATCTTACGAAATGTTATAATGGAGGTAGTTGGGTTTTTGAAAAGGATTTTACATAAGATTTTTTTATATTATTTGCCCATTAGATATTATCAAGGTCTATAGAAAAATTTACAATCTACTTGATAAGCTTTTTCAAATATTATATAGTTATAACATTGACAATATTTAATTAATTATATAGGGTGTTTCTAAAATAAGATCCCGAAATTCTGCTGTGCATAGAACTCATTAAAATAAGCCAAGAGTCCCTATTAACATGTGCCCTAAAACGCACCCTTAGGAAGTTATATGCCTTTCAAAGGGATCAAACAAATCTGTTTTTTTTTGTTATTGATAAAACGATCTAACATAAATACGAAAAATGAATGGGTCTCACATAACTTCTTACGTTTGTTTGTTCTGTATTCTATAATCTCTCCAAGATAATGAAAAAGGACACATTGATGAATTTGTATTACGCACTTTTCCACAGCATGATCAACTATGGAATCATTGCCTGGGGGAAGCTTACTTCAACGCTACAAAACGTCTGCAAAGCCACCAGAAGAGACTATTAAAAATCTCTTCTCACTTGAATCTTTAAAATATCACTACATTACGCTCACAGAAAAATTCCTGAACTCAAACAGTATTACGAGAACAAGAGCATTCTTCTCCCGCATAGATCTAAAACAGTCAGTAAGAAACGCAGTTTTATAAGAGCAAGAAATGTATACAACAGTCTTCCAAATGAACTAAAAGCGTTAAGTAATGTAACTGCAATAAAAAATAAGTTAAAAAAAAGTGGATCATTAATAAAGATAATAACTGTTATAGAAACTCCCTGAAAAATTATGTTTTAGAAAAATTATGTTTTATTTATTTATTTTTTCTTTTAAGTTCTTTTTTATTTTATGTATTTTTAGATATTTTCCTTTATGTTAAGTATATATTTTCGATAGGATAGGTTTATATATTATTAGATTTAGGTATTATGCCAAAACCACGAACAGGTAACTCCGATGACCTCTGTGGAGATTATGTAATAATATAATAAATATATAATAAATAACTACTCCCTATGTAAATCATAAGCGTCCTATTTAGTGTTCTCAGCCCGTATTTTTTCATTTCAATTTTTTTACCACTTTTTCTACAGATTTATAAAATCTTAACAATTTTATCTAAAAAATATTATGTTTGTCCAAATCGATATTTCCAATGGTTTTCAAGTACATTGAGCTTGAAAATTACTGTGTTTCTAAGTTATTAATTAGGCCATACATTACAAAAATCTATTTACTATGACAAATAAAATACTGACGTTGCCACAACTCTTAACCATTCTAGTTATTAATTAACTGTCAATTGAGCTTTGCAGTCTTTTATTAGTAAAAGTGGTGACTGGAAAACAAATAGTTTTTGTTTGGGCCTTTTAAGTGCATATAAATTCCTAAGGGTGCGTTTTAGGGCACATTTTAATAGGGACTTTTTGGCTTATTTGAATGAGTTCAATACACAACATAAGTTTGCAATCCTATTTTAGAAACACACTGTATAATAATCTAACAGTTTTACTTAACTCAGAACATTTACTTGCAGTAACGAAAAAACTAATTAAGGAATATTATCTTAAACAATTCTAACATACAGAAAAGTATTTCAGTTTTAAATATGTACTAACTTATCTAAGAAAACTCTGGAAGTCGAATAACTTTTGAAAGAGTAAATTTAACGAAAAATAATAATGAGATCTTTATTGTAGAGCAGCTAGTATCTCTTAAAAATATATTTGGTTCCCCCTTAGACACAGATTGGTTTATATGTTACAAGATTCCAAAGGTGAACAATTAAATTGTAAAAAGGATCAATACTTATGCGGAAATATTTTGAGGAAAATTTTGCATTCAAATCTTTTTTGAAGATAGATAATTTCCTTCAAAAATATGTATTGCTTATATTTTTCAGATATATTGTTTAGAAGAGTGGAGTGAAAGATGCGTGTAAAGTAGAAGAAATCCAAATCTACCACTTGTTATTAAAATTAATGCCTCAAAAATTTGACATTTTTGTGGTCCTTAATAATATGAATATGAAGTTGTGTCTTACAGTTTCTTACATGGGGGTGGGTGGGGGATAGAAAAACGTCAACATTCATCTTTTGGAAATATGGGTATATTCACAATAAACAAGTATTTCAGATATTAATTCTGTAATAATATCTTTCCCTTTAGTACTTTATGAAATAGTTACGTCATATTTTACCATTTTTTTCCCTATAAAATGCCACAAAATATTTTAAATGATTTGCATCACGGATATCCCTATATTTCAGGACCATTTTAGTCAACTTACTTCTTAACATGTTGCATGAATGAGTGAGAAATGTCTGAAGATATTTTTTTCTATTTAGTATTTAGTACACTAACAAACTATTTAGTGACTAAAGAGCAGGCCCAAAGGTGTGGGCGGTGGGGCGTTTGCACTCTCCAGGACACTCAAGTTCAGTGAGCTTCCAAAAGCATGGAAATAGTAGTTTATACAGCCCAGATAATACAGTGTGTCCAAAACTCTAGTACAGGTTTCTATATGCTTTTTCTCCCATACTTACGAGTCGCCATTTCTGATGTGACCCTGTGACGTAAATATCAGTGACGTGAAAACTCTGATTTGCAGAATAAGAAATGAATATAACAGAACTGGTGAAGAGGACCGAAATGTTTACTTTTCTGTGGAGAAAATATATACATCATACGCAGAGTGTAATATTATATTATGAGTTACCAATGTTTAATGTAGATATTGCAGTCTATTTTTTTATCAACCCAGCTTTTAGACGAATTTAATGTATCAATTTATTGTATTCTGTCTTGGAAGGGCGGCATCATTCTATATTAATGGAATTCGGTCGCTATGATTTGTTGCACAATAAGCACAAAATTCATGACAGCACATTTGAAATATTGGGAAATTAGGAATAACACATGAGTTGGTGTAAATGGGAATATGTTTAAATATGATAAATTAAAAGGATCATTTATAATACTAATGCTACTGGAAAACCTGTGGAGCTCTTGGTTTATAACAGAAACAACATTTTTCAACCTATCACCAAAAGGTATTGCGATTAGGGTAAAAAGTTTTGTAATATCTTAGTAATACTACTGTGGAGTTCGAGGCAAATAAAAGTTGTCCTCAGAACTTTAAGACCAGTTTATACAGATCATGTCAGACGAAATTAGGAAAAGTATATTGTATTGTATCACGGATTGCACCTACTACACAACCTGCAAGGAAACAACGAATTGATAACAATGCAAAAAAAGCCAACTCTGAAAGGTCTGCCGAACGCACTGTTCGACCCACCCAAGACACACCTACAGGTAAGAAACCGCGGAAGTTGAATAAAATGGAAACGACCCACAGACCGTATAATATGGAACTCTTAAGGTAATGCCCGAAAAATTTCCACAATTAAGAAACAAGTAATATTAGAATACCTTAGATCAGAGGCGACAGTTATTCATAAACAATCGTAATGAACGATAAATACGAGAAGAAGAGAAGTTGAAATTGTAGTGGGAATGAGTCAACCAGAGCCAGATCTCAATGAAACATCACATAATAAAAATAACGAAATCATGAGCACCAGTATAATAGATCAAGAAGAAACGTGTTTAGAGGTAAACTTCATTAAACTTTAGCAGGAAAAAACCTCTATCAAGTACCAAGTAACGGCTACTGAAAATTAATAGACAGATAAACAATATTTTAAAGAAATTTAATGACATTATTGCAAATAAACTAACATAAGTCCAAATCTTACTGAATGCCTTGCCGTTGTTTATGTAGGTGCGGTAACTGTTTTAGAACTCCACAAACAAAAGTTGCGAAATCATAGCTGCGTCATAAAAAATATTAGCATAAGGTCTGAATTAGAAACTTTACAGACAAAGGAACTAACTATATATTCGACAAGGGATTCTACGAGGAGACGTACAAGTTCTTTATGGTTCTGCATTTGCTCTCCAACATACTCAGTAACTCTAATTATGGTCTTTAACATAAAAAATAAAAAAACAGCAAATACGACATAAAATAAACCACCTACTATACAGGGTAATTCGAAACGACACCCACTCGGAAACTACAGGAGATATGACGAAGTTAATTGGGTCAAAAATTGCTTAAGTACTTAGTGCTTGTGCTTTAGTGTTTTTTTTTATTAAATTTTCCGAATACTTCCGAAGAATTCCAAAAAAATAGAAAATTGGAGATAGAAAATCAATTAGTTTCAAAACGATAGCACTCTTCGGAACCTCAGAGGTACATAATCAATTCCCGATGAAGATATTGAACGCTGTGAAAAGTTTCATAAAATAAATTTATAATTTATATAATAAATGAAAATTTCAGTTGAAATTAGTGTCAATTAATTCTCATAATAAATCTCATCAAGTATGGACTGAATAAATTCTATGAGTCCAATTTTTTATGGAATCTCACAATCTGACGTCAATTATTTTTATAAAAAAATTATTTAAATTCTGTTACCCTATTAACAACAAATTCTAGTACTAGGTATACTGATATATATATACAACGTTTATGGTGAGAGGTTTACGACTTTGCATGAAGAACTGACAACAAGTTTGTCTATTAATTCCATGGCTGTAATTTTAACCCCTTATTTCTTTAAATAGGAATGACTACGTTGTGAAACATCTTCACAAAGGCCCTATATGCTTAGTTATTACTTTATCTAGAGTAAAGTACCTACTTAAGCGGAATATTTACTTCTATGCTACTTGGTCCTTTCGATTAGATTAGATCGAGATTTTATAAATGGTTTATGATATTAAAAAATAAAATGTAAATCATTAAGTTGTTATTTATAGACAACCAGTGTGCAAGAGTAGTAAAAATTTCGTTTTCTTTCAGTGACATTTGAGCATTGTAAAGTGTTTACTGTTTTGACTGCTTCGTCTTGTGAATGATGTCTCAACTAAATAGGACATTTAATTTTAGTGATGACTACACCATTTATTAACAATCGAAGAACAGGCAACTAAGCATTTTGCACAGTTTGCAGGGTATGCATTTCTGTGGGCCATGGGCGTCGGAGAGATATCAAACATCATAACAAGACCAAAGGACACACAACTAAAAAATGCCATATGCATTCTCGTTACGCAAAATAGATAGTTTCTAACAACCAATCTACTGCCCCAACCAAAAAACTTATTATTTATCTCTGGGCATCTCGGATATTTCTAATAACAATTCAATTCTTTGATGTCACGGAAGGCATAAAATCAAAATTACTGAAATTACAAGATTTACCTAATGGTACTATATTGAGCTATTGTTTGAACTTGACAAGTGAGTTAAATCTTTTTTCTTGAAGTTAGTGACAATATGTGCAGAAAATATAAATAAAAATTTTGCCCTCCTTATACAATACCTATACGGCAAAAAATAGGGGAAAGGTGCTATCGAGTAGTCTACGAAATCACCCTAATTTATCTTTCTCTGATTTAATTATTCATAAACATCTAAAAATGTATACAAATCAGAGTTCTTAGAAGAATTAACTAACCGCATCGATAATGAATGCCAACAAAGTACCCCAGAAGATTTTACAAGTGCCAAAAAACACAGTTCAAACTATTGCATCGAGGTGAATGTCCCACATTTTCAATCAATAAAATAACAGGTAACACTGGTCAATTGATTTACTTTAAATCAAAATTTAATTTTTAGGCACGGCGCCGCTCAAATTAAAAGAGTGTAACGCTATTTTAAAGAAAATTTAAATCAAAAACGTGTACTCATAGTACCCTTAAGATAAACATTCCCGTTTGAAAACATAGGGGTTAAATCATAAGTTTGGCATACGAAGCCTAACATAACCTTAGTAGTCTGTTTTTGTCGCCACCCAGCATTCAAGATATCATTATTCATCCTCAAACATCAATTTAAGAAAAAATAATACACATAAATAGGGTTTATATTTTCGAATTTTATTAAAAACTGATTAAAATATTAAATTCTGTTGTGGTTGTTTATTGAAGTACTATTCATATTTTTTTACTGGCGTATACGCCGACGTTCGAAAATAATCGTTTAGTTCGGCGACCGAAACAAAGCATATTTTCTGGGAAGGATTTTAGAACGTTGCTTATAGATAAACGAAGGTTAGAGAACAAAAAAACTATTTGAGATTTTTCTCGCAAGCCGACAACTGTAAATTTCTTCATAAGAAATATCATTTGTTTTAAATAGAATTATTTCCATATTAAATTTGTTATATTCTATACATTAGTATTTCTTATAATTTAAGTGTATTAATCTTTCAAGATCTTTCTATTCATCTTAAAAATTGCTTCGATTTGTATCGAAAAATAAACATTAAAAAAAAATTCGATAACAATCTAAAATACATCGCATTCCGCATACATCGCTACTAATATTACTCCAATAGTTATATTTATCTATTATTTGAAAAAATATCTATTATCTCAGTTATAAAATTTAAATATACAGTGTGGAACAGCCAAATGGAATAAATTCGATAAAGAATAAATTAGGGCGTGTTGGGAAAAACGCTTGAACACGCCGATTTTTATTTTTAAATGCGCACTTTCTACAACAATAAAAAATATATAGGGTGTGTCATGTGACAATACCAACTTTCTTATTTTTCATGCAATGATGACATAATTCTAGTACAATGTAATCATATACGTTGAGGGGTTTAGTTTTGTATACAGTATTTTTGACATATCCCCACAAAAAGTAATTCAATGGCGTCAAATCAGGAGATCGTGCTGACCTTTCTATCGATCCGCGCCTCCCAATCCACCTATTTGGAAAAATTTAGTTCAGGTACTGCCGGCCATATATTTCGTAATGGAGCGGTGCTGCATCTTGCTGAAAATATATTGTATTGGCAGGAACTTCTGGGTGTACAGGGTCAGGATATAAGTTTGCCAAAGTTGGCACGACATTATTTTGGAGAAATTCTAAGTATTTATCTCCATTCGAGTTGTCATGAATGAAAATGATATGATTTCCAACAATTCCTGCCCAAACATTAACTTGTTCAGGATATTGCGTATGTTTCTCTGTCATCCAGTGAGGATTCCCCTTAGACCAATAGTGGCAATTTTGACGATTAACCTGTCCGTGAAGTGTAAATGTGCTTCCATCAGAAAACAAAGCAGCTTCTAATTTGATCGCATTGTTATCTAACCTTTGCCATTTGCTCACAGTGATCTGGAGTCCGCATCATTTTATAGGGATGCATTTTGCTTTCCTTTAATACTTCAAAAGTTGATGTGTGGCTAAGGTTGAACAGTGGGGCTCCTTTTCGACCAGAATTATGTGGATTTCTTGAAACTCAATCATAATATCCAATTTCATATTATCACTTACAGCATTGGCAGCTACTTTTTTATCTATCTTACATGACCAAGCTCGCGAAACTACTTTTCTATTTTGCTAATTTTTCCTCATGATACTAACGGCAAATTTGCAAAATTTTTGTAATATGGCATCATTTTTATGAGTGTCACAAAGTTTTTGTTGCGCGAATTCAAAGAAGGTTTCGGAAATATCTGTACTTCAAAACGTGCAATATCTGTCCGCTATAGGGTATTGAATATGGCAGATTATTAGGTCCGTTAAGCTAGCGGGGACACTATAGCGGAATCCAAAATATCCCATACCATAATTTTTTAATAATTTTTTACTAATTTTTTACCGCCATAAATTTTTTTACTCCGAAACCCACCCCCGTTATAGCTTCCCCGCTAGCTTAACGTTTAAGCTAGCGGAATATTTTATAACTCAAGAGGAAAACAGCTATCGACTTAATCCCACCGCCATAATTTTATACTCGTCAAGTACTAGAAGCAGGTTTATAGTGGTTATCGCAAAAACCATCCCCTACCCCTCACCACCCTTGAAATTTAGTTTCGTTAATCTAGTAGGTACTTTATACCGGAATCAAAAATAAAGTATATCATAATTTTTTACTACTTTTTGACTAATTTTTTACCGCCATAAAAATGTTTTACTTCTAAACCTACCCCTACACCACCTTAACGTTTACACCAGCGGAATATTTTATAACTTCAAGAGGAAAACAACTATCGACCTAATTCCACCGCCAGAATTTTTTACTCGTCAAGTACTAGAAAAAGGTTTATAGTGGTTATCGCAAAAACCACCCTCTACTCCTCACAACCCTCAGAAATTAGTTTCGTTAATCTAACGGGTACTTTATAATGGAATCAAAAATAAAGCATATCATAATTTTTTACTACTTTTAAACTAATTTTTACCGCCATAAAAATATTTTAACTCTAAACCTACCCTATACCACCTACCCAACTACCTTAACGTTTAAGCCAGCGGAATTTTTTATAACTTTAAGCAGCTATCGACCTAATTCCACCGCCATAATTTTTACTGGAGAAGGTTTATAGTGGTTTTCGCTAAAACCACCCTCTACCCCTCACAACTGTTAAAGTCTTGTTTTGTTGTGCTAGGGGGTACTTTAAACGTTCATTTTTTTTTCAATTCAGAAAAATAACATTTTTAACAAAACCTCACAATATTTAACTACGTTAACATCAACATTATTTTTCCTTAGTAAATTTTCAAACTTGGCATATTATTTTATAACTTTAGTGAAAAAACAGCTATCGATCCAATTCTACCGCTATAACCGTTCATACATTAATAAAAGTCACATGAATAATATATTTCGCAAAATAAAACTTTTACTTTTACTATATATCATACTATTCAATTTTCTATGAAGCCTCTACAAAATTTCCTGTTCAACATCTCAAATTTAAAGATCTTTAACTACAAACCTAATTGAAGCGTTATAATAATTTTAGCCTGCAGTAAATTGGGGGTTTTACTAACGTACATATCCTTTCAACCATCTGTCTTGCTCAAAGAAGATATCAAATAAAATAAATTAAAATCAAGAAATGCTATAAATTTTTTGGAATTACTATTGTGACGGGAATTCTTCCCATACTTTGTCGAAGGGGCATTCATCCGAAATATTGTTCGTCTGGCGCATCGAGGTCGCCGGCTTACTTTGATGGAGTTCTCCAAGAATTCTAGTCTAGTCTCGGCGGCTCTTTGACGTTCTGTAGAATTCCCAGAAGAAATATAAAAATACGGAGAGCTCAGGAAACATTTACTCAGTACTCGACTGCCGATAGTTAAGATAAATTGTAAATAGTTCTTTTAATATACATGATGTTAAAGTAGTGGAAATAAACTAGAGTGAGTTGGACAGTGTTTATAAATAAATCCAAGAACCCGAAATAAAAACATTACATTACATTAGGTATGCAGTGCATTCCCAAAATAGCGGATAAGTTAAATAAAACTTACCCTGGAAATTGTTACGAAAAACGCGGGAATCTCTGATTTTTATATATTTTATAGAGTTTTATTACGTATGCCAAACAGATGTGAAGTTATCTTTTTTTTTTCATTACTTGTTTTTTATCTTTCGTTACAGAGCGTTTATCTTTTGATCTTGCTTTTTAAGCTTGATTATTTGCAGAATTTGGTTTGCAATTTTATATCTCAACAATTTTCTGGTTTGTTGTGATTAAGCCGGTTGAGTTACTTTAATCATGTATGTCATTTATTATTACTTTTTCCATAGTCTATATATTCTTTATATTATTGTTCTTCATTAGCTGTGTCCATGTGTTAATTTTATACCTCAGCATCTGTTTTTCTATCCTACTCAATATCTACTTATTCTATAGCTTAAATTATTCTATGGTCACCTCACTATACTTCTCTAATACTATTTTTGAGATACTATTGATATAGAAAAAAAAATCGTAAGTTTAATGCCGTTAAGGTCACTTAAAGATTATTAAATAATATTTTCTATTATGCAGAAATTTTATATCACAATATGGAACAAATATTTCGTTATAGGAACAATAAAATCTCTTCATACTTTTTTGGGATATAATTATCAGGGGCGGATCCAGGATTGTCATTCAGAGGGGGAGGGGGGCTTGATCTCGTTTGGGGGGCTTGACGTCACTGAAGGTTGATTTTAACACAATAAACACTAAGAAAGCATACCACTCAAATGATTTGGGGGGCTTCAATGAATTGTGATCTTTAGTATGTTGAAGCTGAAAAACAGTCATAAGTACAAAATTGTAAGAAAAATTGTAACAATAATATATCCGAAGTTTTATTCCCCGTAATGAACTTCAATTTTTCTGCCAGCCAGAATTATTTCAGATCTAAATCTTTAGGCACACTTTTATTTATGTATTAATTTAATACTTGTAATTTTTTCAAAACAAACTGTATAGTAATCTAACAAACTCGTTTCTCGTTAGAAAATGTCAATAATTTTTATGTACTGAAATCTAGATCTTAAGCAATTTCTCAAGAAGCAAATTATTTCGATTTTTTCAAATTCTCGATATGTCTCAACAAGATAAAGAATATTTCGAATCCTAGATAATTTGCAGATTAAAACATACCAATAGTTTGGACTAGACCAATCTCAAAACAAAAAGTGGTAGTAGCCATTAAATTTAAGATGTGTTTTGTCTGTAATGTAAACCTTCGGACGTACGGATTTATAAATATAAAGGATTTTTCACCGTCTACGTGGTCTGCAGATCAACCAAGCGTAGATGCACTTCTTATGATCCTACGATTTTCTTCTCTTTCTTATTAGGGACAAAAAGAGTGTTCCATCAATTTTTGATCAATAAATATCAGTCAGGAGACATATTGATATAAAACACATAATGCACAAATAATAATAAAAAAGGCGAAATCAGTGATTTATTTATAGCCCACCTTGTATGTTATCATAATTTTCGTCCTCACTCATACAACAAATGTATATCATGAAATGAAAGATTGTTTAAATTTTCACAAATTTCTGACGTTCGATAGCTAATCGACAAATACTGATGAATTGTATATTTAGCTTCGAACATGGACGTGTCGAAAAATCTGCCGTGAGCCTACAAAATTTGCTATAAATTTGCTGACTTGCCCCTCCTAGGCCAAAATTTGTTCTGATTTGCACCTCTCTCTAGGTCATTTTTCTTCATGATTTGCCCCTCTCTAGGACAATTTTTTTTCCTGATTCGCTCCCCCTGAACTAAAAATTGTGTACGCCCGTGGCTTCGAATAATATTTTGCTTATTTCTTTAATACTTAAGAATTGTGAAAACAATTCGCACAAATACACATATTTGTTGTGACATTGCTAAAAATGATAGAACTTATTTAAGTCAAATAAATCAAAACAGGGAAAATACGACGCAACAAAATAGATTCTCAGGCTTTTTAAACTACACCGTTTGCCCAGACTGTCTATACTAGTAATCGTCTTTCCCCGAAATATCGGTGAAGCAATTCTCAAAAACAAATTTGTTAACTCATTTGAATCTGATTTTTTTTTCAGACAATTTAAATGTTTTCAATACATCCCCTAAATTAACAACCATTAAACAATTTTTAATGTACAATAAGTTAAAAGATATTTTAAATATTCACAGTTAAGACTTTCACTTAAAGATATCCCCTAGAATAAATTTACAAAAATCGACCAAACAGTTTATTGAATAAAAAATTAACAAACTATAGTAAATTTAGATAACACCATCCAAGGTTTGATTTATAAGTCGAGTAGGTCCTGGAAATTTGTATAAAAATAAGTGTATCAAAAACTACATTCAATGAAAAAAACACCAAAACTTTGCATTAATTAAACTCAACTGAGAGTCCTAATTAAATTCATATTATTTTGCTGTTCAATAAAGTAAAAATATTAATTTAATTTTAGATTTCATTTATTGTTAGAATAGCATAAAAAAATATTAAATTTCAGATATTTGTTTATATGGATTTTTGGGATTATAATAATTTTGTAGTTGCAGAATACCAATGTCATTATTTAACTTAAATAAAGACTTAAAAAAATAGTGTTTCATTTAGTTGGCTTTGAAACAAAATGCCGTAATAATGTTTTCTTAAAATTTCCCTAAAAAAATAAACAAATAAAAGTATTGTTTTATTAAATATACCAAAGTCAACAACTAAAACATTACATATTTATGATTTAACTCAAAACAAAAAATTAAAATAAAAATCGATGACAAAGTTTTCACTAATTCAAATTAAGTTGAATTTTGGAAAATTCCACCATTATTATTAATGCATTTTCTTATTAACTGAGGACGCTGTGTAAACTATCAATGTTTTTTATGTTTTCAATAAAATTCTTCAACATTTTGAGTATATTTTCAAAAGAAGAATTTTCTTCTAGTACTTGACGAGTAAAAAATTATGGCGGTGGAACTAGGTCGATAGCTGTTTTCCTCTTGAAGTTATAAAATATTCCGGTGGCGTAAACGTTAATGTAGTAGGGTAGGTGGAATAGGGGTAGGTTAAGAAGTAAAAAATTTTAATGGCGGTAAAAAATTAGTCAAAAAGTAGTAAAAAATTATGATATACTTAATTTTTGATTCCGTTATAAAGTACCTACTAGATTAACGAAACTAAATTTCAAGGGTGGTGAGCGTAGGGGGTGGTTTTTGCGATAATCACTATAAGCTTTCTTCTAGTATTGGACGAGTAAAAAATTATGGCGGTGGAATTAAGTCGATAGCTGTTTTCCTCTTGAAGTTAAAAATATTCCGGTGGCTTAAAGGTTAAGGTGGTATAGGGGTAGGTTTAGAAGTAAAAAAAATTTATGGAGGTAAAAAATTGGTCAAAAAGTTTTAAAAAATTATGATATACTTTATTTTTGATTCCGGTATAAAGTACCTACTAGATAAACGAAACTAAATTTCAACAGGTGTGAGGGGTAGGGGGTGGTTTTTGCGATAACCACTATAAACCTTCTTCTAGTACTTGACGAGTAAAAAATTATGGCGGTGGAATTAGGTCGATAGCTGTTTTCCTCTTGAAGTTATAAAATATTCCGCTGGCGTAAACGTTAATGTAGTAGGGTAGGTGGAATAGGGGTAGGTTTAGAAGTACAAAATTTTAATGGCGGTAAAAAATTAGTCAAAAAGTAGTAAAAAATTATGATATACTTTATTTTTGATTCCGTTATAAAATACCTACTATATTAACGAAACTAAATTTCAAGGCTGGTGAGGGGTAGGGGATGGTTTTTGCGATAACCATTATAAACTTTCTTCTAGTACTTGACGAGTAAAAAATTATGGCGGTGGAATTAAGTCGATAGCTGTTTTCCTCTTGAAGTTATAAAATATTCCGCTAGCTTAAACGTTAAGCTAGCGGGGAAGATATAACAGGGGTGGGTTTCGGAGTAAAAAATTTTTATGGCGATAAAAAATTAGTAACAAATTAGTAAAAAATTATGGTATGGGTTATTTTGGATTCCGCTATAGTGTCCCCGCTAGCTTAAAGGACCTCAGATTATTAAATCAGATTTCATTGTCAGCCTTAATGTCCGCAGAGTATGTGCCTTCTTAAAATTTTTGTTCAACCTACTTTATAATAATATTGATTCACCGACACTACTTATCAAAATCAACTTTCTGGTACCTCGAACTTAGGTCAGAAATTGCTTAACATTTTTGTGCTCTAGGGCTCGAACAAACGTTTTGCTCAAATCTCCTATGCACAATATGAGATACTATTACACCAATATTCGCAAGCATTCTGACATTTATTTTTGTCATGTTGGAGATCTGGTTCAAGCTGTGATTGAATCAGCGGTGAACGCCTTACATTGAAATATTTACGTTAATTGAGTTTTTTTTGTCTTTTTCTTTTTATTTTTGTTTATTATGATAGATTTAATTAATCAGCGTATTTTTATTTAGTTTCATAGATTTAATTAGTTAAGGTGTATTTTTATTTAGTTTTATATATACTTGCTCTGTTAGTGGTTTATACTGTTGGACAATTAAGCTTAAATAAATAAATAATCATTTGTAGAGTTGTTATTTTGTGCATTTCTGTTAAGTGAACCATTTTGTGATACTATTACATACAGTTAACGGCAATAGCACTGACACTGATCACCACTGTAATGCAGGCAGACAAGATGCTAAGGAGTTTTGGCGAAAATAAACATTTTCATATCGGTAAAAAGAATCGCAGGAATGGTTTTTGCTTACTATGTGAATACCAAGAACTAAATGGAAATTAATTATTGAGTGTAATGAAGCGAATTTGAGAAATAAATATTTTTCATTCTTTAATATTAATTTTTGTAATAAATCTGAAAACACTTAATATTTCCGAAACGGTTGGAGATAAGTGTAGGACATTGAACATGAATTATGTCTAGAATTTTCTGGAAATCCAAAAAATAAATAATATACAGGGGCTTGCATTTAAAATAAAAAATTTGGTATTGACCAGTTACATGACACACCCCATATATTTTTTTTGATGAAAAAATGCGCATTCAAAAATATAAATCGCAGTGTCCAAGCGTTTTTCCATACACGTCCTCCTTTATTCGTTATCGAATTTATTCTATTTGGCTGTGCCACACTGTATGAACAATCTCACATATCGCTCCTGCAGTATAGTTTCTTTCTTTTCGACAACTATTTACTTCATCTTCATCTATCCGTTCTGCTTGCAACGCCCAATTGCATAAGCAGCTCTAGAGCTCAACCACCTTTTCTTTTTCTGTCCGTTTTGGGAATACATTTTTTAGTTGCTTTTTAATGAATTACTTTTTTTGTTAGTTTTAAATAATCTTTGGTTGAACTATCCTCTCACATATGTTCTTTTTTTAAATCTGTTAAATCTTAGGAATGCTAACGTAGACTGAGTAGTACACTTAATGACTAGCATAAAATTGAGAAATGTAAGAGTTTCTTTTGTTAACTGCTAAGGGACGGATGAAATAAATATAATGCAATAAATACAATAGAACCTTTAAAATATGTTCTCTTATGAGACACGATTGTAGTGGTAAAAACGTTTGTATATGTATATCCCTAAATGCTCACTACGCTAACAACTCATTTATTCGAAATTTTTAGCATTTCCTTAGAATTAAAACACTAACCACTGTGGTAATTTTCACAAATTTATTATTTTCTTGACAATTGTTTCGCTCTGATGACAGGCTTCCTCAGAATTAAATATTAAACTAAATACTAAACATCTGAATATATTATATAGTGTTGTAAGATAATAATGAGTATATAGGTAGAAAGCACAATATGTTTACTGTATAATATTAGTGAAGGCAAATATTATTAATATAATTTGGAATTTTGTATTATGTAAGTATATTAAGATTAAGTAAAGGAGACATATTTGTATCAGTTTGGTCATTTAAAAAATGTGGTGAATTTTTATTTTTATTGATCTCAAGTGATTCTAACAGGGTTAATTTTTTACTTTTTTGTTCTAGATGTAAAATTTCGAAAGTAGTTTGTGGAATATGATTTTCATTTAATAAATGGTCGGAAAATGTAGATATGTTGTATTTCTGATTTTCATAGGCTATGAAAATCATATAAATTTTTACCAAGGAATGACCGAAACAATCATCAATTTCCTTAGAAATTCGAGTTAACCAGGTTTTATTGTTTCAGAAAAATCATGTGTCTATAATAACAGTATTTATTATAGAACTTGCATGTTACCATCGGACGTTTAGAGTCTTGTAAGGTTACGATGATCTGTTATTGAATATCTGCGCTCTCTATTCAACACATGGAAGAGTTATTTTCTATGATATTGAATATAGAGAGGAACCTATTGGGACCGACGTCGATGGCGAAAAATAAACCTAAGTAAATATACCAAGTAGTAAACTAATGTAACTAAAATATATAGCAACGGAAAAATGAAACGGTCGGGAGAAAAATCAAAGTTGAAATGTTTGATGAATTGTGAGCGTCACATTTCCTTAGACCCTCCCAACTCCACTGTCACATCCCGTCACACTAACTGATACTCCCACCACTTCCTGTAGGAGAACGTATTGTATGAACCACCCCTTTCTGGAAAAACCTTACCTAATTATTATTAGCCGTAACTTTATGTCATACTAGAACGAGCAACTTATTAATTTACAAATTAAAAAACAAACAAATTTTAAAACATTTCGGATATTTAAGATTATTTAATTAGTTTCTATTTCGTAACAAATTCGATATAGGACTGATCGTGATTACTGAGAAACCCACTAAAATTCCCTGCTACTATTTTATTAGCATGGTCAACTTGAATCAACCCAATGACGAAATAAATATTTGTCTTACCAGTAGGTATACAAGTAACCTATACCAAGATGAAATTATATTAAAACTAATGAGGACAACGCTGAGCAAAAAATTGTCTCTACTTTTATACATAAACTAGCTGACCCAACTTTTGTTCTGTCCAAATGTGGCCGGGTTCAGCAAATGTTCTTTAAATATTAGAATTCAATATACTCTAAATATACTCGAAAATCGTCAAAAATCAAAGGAATTCCTCTTTGTGTGACCTACCTGGTCCAATTGTGAATCTAAACCATCCAGGTACTCACCCAAATATACACAAAAAAAAATCGTTCCAGCCGTTTAGGAGGAGTTAGAGCCCGATCTTAGTGCCACGTACCGGATATAATTGTAAACCTAAGTCATCCAAAGACCCAACCAAACATACACAAAAAATCATTAAAATCCATCCAGCCGTTTATGAGCAGTTAAAACCCGATCTTTGTGCGACCTACCTGTTCCAATTGTGAATCTAAACTATCCAGGGATTCACCCAAACATACACAAAAAAAATCGTTAAAATTGTTCCAGCCGTTTGGGAGGAGTTAGAACCCGATCTTAATGCTACCTACCGGATTTAATTGTGAACCTAAACCATCCAAAGACCCACCCAAACATACACAAAACAAATCATTAAAATGGTCCCAGCCGTTTAGGAGGAGTTAAATCCCGATCTTGGTACCACCTACCGGGTTCAATTGTGAATCTAAACTGCCCAAAGACCCATCTAAACATACACAAAAAATTCCATTAAAATCCGTCCAGCCGTTTAGGAGGAGTTAGAACCCGATCTTAGTGCCACCTACCGGATTTAATTGTGAACCTAAACCATCCAAAGACCCTCCCAACCATACACAAAAAAATCAATAAAATCTATCCAGACGTTTAGAATCAGTTAGAACCCGATCTTTGTACTACCAACCGAGTCCAATTGTGAATCTAAATTATTCAGGGAGCCACCTAAACATCCACAAAAAAATGTATTAGAATCGTTCCAGCCGTTTAGGATGAGTTATAACCCGATCTTAAAGGCAGCTGCCGGGTTCAATTGTGAATTTAAATCTTACAAAGACCCACCCAAACATACACAAAAAATTCATTAAAATCCATCCAGCTACTTAGGAGCACTTAGAACCCGATCTTAGTGTCAGTTACCGGATCCAATTGTGAATCTAAACCATCCAGAGAGCTACCCAAACAAACACAAAAATATCATTAAAATAGTTCCAGCCGTTTAGGAGGAGTTAGTTCCCGATCTTAGTGCCACTTACCGGGTTCAATTGTGAATCTAAAACGTCCATAGACCCATCTAAACATACACAAAAAATTCCATTAAAATCCGTCCAGTCGTTTAGGAGGAGTTAAAACCCGATTTTAGTGCCCCATATCGGTTCCAATTGGAATCTAAATCATCCATGTACTTATACAAACCTACACAAAAAAAAACATTAAAATTCGTCCAGCTGTTTAGGAGCAGCTAGAACCCGAGCTTAGTGCCACCTATCGGGTCCAGTTGTAAATCTAAAACATCGAAGGACCCAGCCAAACATTCACAAAAAATTTCATCAAAATCCGTCCAGCCATTTAAGAGTTTGAACCCGATCTTAGTGCCACCTATCGGATCCAATTTTGAATCTAAACCATCCAGGAACCCACTCAAACATACACAAAAAAATCATTAAAATCGTTCCAGCCGTTTAAGAGCAGTTAGAACCCGATCTTAGTGTCACCTATCGGGTCCAATTGTAAATCTAAACCATCCAGGGACTCACCCAAACATAGACAAAAAATTTCATCAAAATCGGTCCAGCCGTTTAGGATTTTATAAAGAACGTACAGACAAACACTCTCATTTAAATATAAAGATTAGTAACAATGCAGCCATCGACTATTGGCAATGGATAAAAGTTCATTGGAAAATATTTGAATTAATAATTTACATTTGATTTTAAAGTTGACCTGAGGTAATTGATATTTTTGTCCTTGAGAAAAGAACAAAGGAACATTAAATAAACAAATTTTAAGAATTATGAAATTACCATACCCACTTTTAATTTCTTGCAAGAGCGTGTAAAATATAAAGTAGGTGCTTCAGCAATAAATTTTTACGATATGCAACAAACAATTCATGTGTCCCCAAAGCATGCCTATGATATAAATTTTTGGTCCCCAATATATACGGAATATATATGAATGACCTAAATATTTAACGCATAGATTGAGGACTGTCCAGAAAATTTTCACTTCATATATGTAGCGCATAGTATCAGGACCGTCCTTAAACTATACGTAAGATATAAAAAGTCTAAAATATGCATTATTCTTAAATATTGGCCAAAAATTAAGTATACATAAGCAAAATTAGTTTTTCTTTAGAATATTTACCTCTTATATGACCTATGTATGCAGAGAAAATCAATAAAAAAAGCTGTCCCCAAAGTATGCGTCCCACATGTATATATATATATATATATATATATATATATATATAGGCAACGACAAAACGGGTCGGTACCATTTTCTCCTCTGTCGCTCAAATGATTTTCCTTTGTCCACGACAAATATCTACTGAAATATTTCATGAAATCTTAGAGAAACATTTCGTGAAATATTACCACCAATATTTTGTGAAATATTTCAGGAGAATTTTAGTCGTGAATATAGTAATATTTTGGAAACATTTTCAAATGATACTTTAGACATAAAATATTTTAGCACTATTTTAAAATAATTGACTGTAATATTTCTGAAATATTCTTATTCCCACGACAATCAAATCTTTTGAAATATATTATGAAATATTACAAATATATTTCATAAAATATTTCAAAAGGTTTTTGTACCGAAAATAAGAAGATTTCTAAAATATTTTATGATACTTCAAAACAAACATGAAATATTATATAAATATTTTTAAATAGTTCACTAAAATATGTTTAAACTATTTGTATATCTATAACAAAAGATCTTTTGAAATATATCATGAAGTATGGCACAAAGATTTCATAAAATAGTACAGGATTATTTCAAGAATTATTTCAAATGGGGTTTTGTCGCGGACATAACAATATTGCTGAAATATTTCATGAAATATTTTGAAATGTTTCAAATCAAACCAGAAATATTGCATAAATATTTTAGAAATATTTTATGCTGTGTGGGTACTGATGACCTTCAGTGCAGAATGATATAATTAATTTATAATATTGGTTCAATCATTAAATAAAATATAATAAAAAAATTCATTATTTACGTCCATTCTGTCAATACCAAACAAATAACAGGCCAGCTTGTTTGATGAGAAAAGAGGGATTGGCTCGAATGTGAAAGATTAAACTAAATTATTTGACTAACAAATTTGGAACCGTCCCTAAAGTTATTCCACATTGACATGCTATTGAAATAGAACCCAGTAAAATTTATATTATATTCCCCATTTATTGGGCTTTCACACATGTGCAACTTTAATTGGTTTGTAAATATGGTCTGTCAACTAAAATCAGAATTATCTTATTTGATCAATTTATTGCTGATAACAATTTATTAATTTTAATAATATACTTTTGATTTAGATTATTTTCACTTTTATATTTATTTTCATATAATTTGAATATAATTAAAAAATTGTAAATTTTTACACAAACCATAAGATTCAAGAGAAACAGTTAGATCTGGCAGTCCCGATAGCCATGGCCATCTTAGTTGTAGAGACTTTTATTTAAATTTTGACATATTATTATTAGCTTCTAGGTTATTATAGCACGAAGTTATAACTTACTTAGTAATTATTAATTCAATGGATAAAGTTCGAGGTTGGAGTTTCAAATATTACATTCAATATTAATTTAGTATGAGAACGGAGGTTTTCGCGGCCAGTCATAGCTGATTCTGCTTTTTCCGGATTTGGACCGCGTCATTTTTTCGAATTAGTTTATTTATATACCTAAACCGGGATATAAACAAAGTTTTCCGACGTTTCGCCCACACTTATAAGGGGCTTTTTCAAGTATGAGACAAAAAACAAAACAAATGTTACTTACCTTGCGGCTACTCCATTCATTTCATCTTTTTCTCACAAACACTTCAAAACTTCACTTTTTATTCAACTTGTCACAATGATGTACAAATTCTAAATTTAGAATTTGTACATCTGTACTATTAATTTAGTATATAATATAATTTTAATATTTTTATAGAGAATTGATTTTTTTATGTAGAAAATCATATTTAAAAACAATATTTAAAGGCCAAGTTTTCCGGCCATATATTTTATTTCATAGATAATTTATTATACATTACATGGGACCATTCCTGCAAAATTCTTGCTTTTATTACAAGGTGACGGACTTTTAAGTAAAATAAACATCTCATTGGCGTTTTAAGATGTGCATTATTTAAAATATGAAGAAATTCAATACATCTACTGATTTGTTATGAAAAGTAAGGTACCTACACATCTTGGCGGTAAAAACATGGAGTAATTTTACAGTGAGGACGCGTGGCTTAGAACAAATTCATTTAAAATTCAGGTGTTGTTTTTTTGGAAAAACACTCGGACGCGTCGTTTTTTTTTGAACTGCGGTTTTTGTGATGATAAACTCATTTATACAGGGTGGACTAGAAAGAAATTGCGACCATCAACCTATTTTTTTTTTCAAATGTAAACATTTATTTTCTTGTTTTATTTTTGAGTTCTGCATTGAATTCTAAGTATTTTTCATGTAGAATGTCTTCCGAAAATTAACAGTTATTAAAAAAATTACACTTCTTTCTAAAGTTAAGAAAACAACGGTAAAAATAAGGTGTTTGTTGGTTTGAACCTATTTATTTACGTCTGGTTTTTATGATTGTTGGCGCTATTTTAGTCGCATGAATGGAAACCCCTTTTTTAGTGCTGGAGATTTTAACACTTGTTTATTTCCATGGAAACTGTACTATACTTTTACTTCAAATAAGTAGTTGTCAAGTGCAGTTGCAAAGTGTCGAAGTATGGCGCGTTTAGCTGAAAAGCAGCTAATAGAAATGTTGACGATGGTAGGATATGCCGACAGGACTCGAACACAAGCTGAAGTTTGCGAATTGTTTAATATGAAGTACCCGGGCGGTCTATTACACGATCGGTAGTTAATAAAATAGAAAAAAGGTTTCTAGAATTTAGCCACGAAGACAATTACAAAATCAAAACATCTTCCAGAAGTTACACAATTAAATATTTTGCTGGATTTACAAGAAAATCCTCACTAATCCACTAGTCAAATAGCCGCAGAACAGTCAATAAGAAATTAATGGCACCCATACAAAGTTCATTTAGATCAGGAACTTACTGTACTTACTGTAGATGATTTGGACTGGAGACTAGAATTTTGCGAAATAATGATGGATAGATGCAATGCCAACCTGCACTTTTCAAGTAAGATAGTTTTTTCCGACGAGGCAACAATTTGTTTAAATGGTTCAGTGAACAGGCAAAATTTTCGATATTGGGCATCAGAAAAACCACATTGGATTGTGGAAAGTCATACACAGTTTTCCAAGAAAGTTAACGTATGGGTCGAACTTGTAGGTACTTCAATTGTGGGTCCTTTTTTATTGAGGGAACACTTAACTCGGAAAAGTATTTAGACCTATTACAAAATGACGTAATACCCTGTTTAACAGAACTTTACCCGAATGGTGAAAACCCCAGTATACTGGCAGAATCGGTATGGTTTCAACAGGACGAAGCGCCCCCGCACTATTGGCGAACAGTGCGAGATTTTCTTGACAATATTTTCCCAAATAGATGGCTCGGAAGGAGAGGTAAGGTCGAATGGCCAGCTAGGTCTCCAGATCTAAGCCGGTTAGATTTTTATCTATGGGGTTACGTGAAATCTAAAGTCTACTTCAATAAGCCGGAAAAAAATCGAGGAATTAAAGAATAAAATTACGGCCGAAATAGTACAAATCCTGCCACAAACGCTAAACGAAGTTAGTCTGAAGTTCGTTCCTGGAAGTTTCCTTCCTACAGGAAGGCTACGCATACAGGATTATAACACTAATTCATAGAGCCAAAAATATCTGCAGCACACCAGAAGCCCTTAAAGAAAAACAAGTGAAACTTAGAGAAGACCTTTTGGCGAATGGATATCCGGAAACCATCATTACCAAGGCGCTTGAAGAGCTGGACAAACCACCTAGGCAGGAAGAAGACACCACGGTAGCAACTCTACTATTACCGTATACTAAAGGCTTGTCGGGGTAAACATAGAAGAATTGCACACAGCTGTGGAATCAGAACGATCTTCAAAAGCAACAACACCTTGAGGAGCATGATAACAATAACGAGGCCCACCAGCAATACCAAATAACTGTATATACAGCATACCTTGTGAATGTGGCAATCTTTACATTGGAGCGACAACACGACCGCTGGACACCAGGGTTACCTCAAAGGACGGAGGAAACGAAGTCTGGGCTAGCTAATCACGCATGGATCGAACACCATAATATCAACTGGGCTAGAGCAATTCACAAGGAAGAGGACTGGTACAAAAGAAAATTCATAGAGACAGCATATATAATCTCGAACGAAAATATAATTAGCGAGCCCAGCCTCCAAATTAAAAATATTTGCCCAGCTCTTCTTCGGCCTCTGCTGCTGATTGGACCGGATAAGACCCAATGACGATGACCGGCGACGCATGACCGGTTAAGAGTATAAATACGACGGATAATCTGAATTCCCTATCATTCACCTGAGGACGATAGCAGATACACAGCTATTGAAACCTTGTGACATCAACCACTTCAAGACGATGGAAGTCCAAGGAAACTTCGAGGAGCTAAATGAAGGGTTACGAGAATTTGAAACTGTCTTAGGTATTGTCAGGAAATTAATGGTCAACAATTTGGACATTTAATTTGATATGTTTGTTTTTTTTGTTCAATTTTGAAATAAATGTAATTTTTTTAATAACTGTTAATTTTCGGTAAAGGACATTGTACTTGAAAATACTTACATTTCAATGCAGAATTCAAAAATAAAACAAATGTGTCCATTTGAAAAAATGAAGTTGATTTATTTCTGGCTCACCCTGTATAAATGAATTTATCATCACAAAAAGCGCAGTCCAAAAAAAACGACGTTCCGAGCGTTTTTCCGAAAAACCAACACAAATGAATTTGTTCCATCCCACGCGTCCTCACTGTATACGGACGGAGCGTTATATGCTGTTAGGTTGATTGACAGTTACAGGGTACTGCTCTTTCAGACCATCATGCGAAGATTATCTTTGATAGATCAGCATAAACCGTTGTTATTGTTTGTATTTGTATTGTTTAGTCGTAAAATAGTCAATGTAGTAGCTCAGTATTGATAGTTCGGACAAGTTGCATTAACTTTCATATTAAATATTATGTTTTAGATGTGAATTTAATTATTATATTAATATATTATCACAATATTAGTCATCTCTTTTGTTTGATATTCTTAACCTCTATTGCAACCGTAATTGACGGAAACTTTTAGCTTGCAAAGAGCAATCTTCCAATTATTATATCGAACATTTTACCAGGAGCAGTTCCAGCCAAAAATTTGGGAGGACACGCATTTGTCAAAAATTTTTCGAATGCCTATATTTTATTAAACTTTTATTTGCTTTTTATTTCAATTGATTTGTCAAAATGACGTGAACAATTTTGGTCGGTAACCTACTTCTCCGATTTCTACTCAATTTTATTTCTTATATATATATATATATATATATATATATATATATATATGTATTAGATGGTTTCCGGGAATTCATCCGCGTAGTTGATGACTGATCCCTGCCGGATCGATGGTAAAATGACGACGTTTCGTCAGAGTTACATCTGCCCTCTTCAGGTCGGTTCTCATAATTCTCGTAGCCTTCTGCTTTCGCTTCTAGTTACTCAAATACTGATATTTTCAGGAGCGCGCACGGTGTTATATAGTCGCGGCTCGGCGCCTATTGGTTGGCACCGTGAACGGCTGCGTATGATTGGCCCTGGGCGCTCAGTGGGCACGCCACCATCCTGCTGATTTGTTATTTCCGATTGAGTTGTTATTGGACGGGTCAGGGCCGGTACGGTGTTTAATAGAATTTTCCAACAATTCGATAAGTTCTGGATTTCATTGCGTGCGTTTAGACTGTGAGGCCTCTTCGCTATTTCAATTGCCTCTCTTACGAGTCTTGATTTCGGATGTTCTATATTTGCCAGTACTCTGGTGTTCTCAAAGTCTATTCGGTGTGACGTTGTGGTGGCGTGTTCCGCAATGGATGTTGTTTTTTCCTGCTTTCTTATAGCATTCTGGTGTTCATCCCGTCTAGCTTGAATTCTTCTGTTCCAAAGGGATCCTCGTCTTCGGAGTCCTCAACACCGTGCTTATTTTTCTGTCTGTATTGAAAATAGTGTCGATATTGTGTCTCCGTAGAATTCTTGCAATACTGTCCGTGGTACCCTTGACATAAGGTAAATAGGCCTTGGTTATTGGTGTCTCATGTTCCTCGTCCGTTCGTCTCGGTTTTGACTTTAAGGCTCTTTGAATATTTCGTTCTGTAAATCCGTTTTGTCTGAGGGCTGTTTTTAAACTGTCCATTTCCTGTTTGATGTTGTCCTGGTCAGCTAGTCTTCGTGATCTGGTTACTAAAGTTTTGACGACGGCTTGTAGTTGGGCTGGGTGGTGATGAGAATTAGCATGAAGGTATCTGTTGGTGTGAGTTGCTTTCCTATATACTGCATGGCCAAGGGTTCCATCTTCCTTCCTATTTATGAGAACATCAAGGAATGGCAGTTGATTATTGGCTTCAACATACATGGTGAATTTTATTTTGTGATGGATGCCATTAAGGTGGTCTAAAAATGTGTTGAGGTGTTCCCTCCCATGAGGCCAAATCACAAAAGTATCATCCACATATCGCAACCATAAACTGGGTTTAAGAGTTGCTGTTTTTAGTGCCAACTCTTCAAAGTTTTCCATAAAAAGGTTCGCTATAACTGGTGAGAGTGGCATTCCCATTGAAGCTCCTTCCACTTGTTTGTATCGTTGGTTCTCGTAAACAAAATAGGTGTTCATTAGGCAGTGCCTTGTTAAGTCTACAGGGTGTTGAGGTGGTTTGTATTTTTCTATTATGATATCCAAGGCTTCGTCGATAGGGATGTTGGTGAAAAGGGACACTACGTCAAAACTGACAAGAAGACACTCAGGTTGTAAAACCGTTTTTCTAAGTATTTCGATGAAATGTGTCGAATTTTTGACATATGAGTCTGCCCCCTCTGCAAACGGTTGAAGTTGTTGGGCTAGGTATTTGGCTAGGTGTTGTGTTGGGGATCCAATTGAACTTACTATTGGCCTCAAAGGTGCACCTTCTTTATGTACTTTTGGCAACCCATAGAATTTCGGACATCTCGATGACTTTTCACGCGGAATGAGTTGCAGTTGGAGATTTTTGTCGATCCTACTTGCTTGGATTTTGGCCTTGGTTGTTTTCTCCAGATAAGTTGTTGGGTCAGTAGTAATTTGTTTATATGCTGGATCTTGTAGCAATGTTTGAATTTTGTTTGAATAATCCGCTGTATCTAAAATTACAGTCGCATTTCCTTTATCTGCAGGTAGAATGACAATGTCCTTCTTGAGGCGAAGTTGTTTCAAGGCCTCATTTTCTTCTATAGATAGGTTCCTTTTGGGTGGTTTAAACTTTCTTAGAACATGTGACACATCTTGTCTAATTATTTCAGCGGTGTTCACATCTAATTTTGAAAATGCTGTTTCCACGCCACATATTATTCTCTCTGTTGGTATGTGAGAGGGAGCAATAGCGTAATTGAATCCCTTAGCCAACACGCCAATCGAGGTAGAGTTCAGTTGGACCGAAGATAAGTTATAAACGGTTCTATTCGTTTCCAATTGCCTTGAGGTTAGACTGTGATCGTTATTTTCCGAGAAAAATTCGTTTTTGGGCTTCTGTTGGAGCTTCGATTTGTTAATTTTTGTTTGTTGTTGCATTGTTGTCAACTCTGCATTCGTTTCGGCCCTAAATTCGCTAATTTCATCGAATTTATCCCATATTATCGGGTGGAGTGTATTGCTTACCTGTAGGTGGATATCTAAGAGTTTAGTATTAAGAACATCCAAATCTCTTCTGACATCACGTATGGCTTCCCTAAGTAGGGCACAACTAGCTTTCCATAAGATATTCTGTGTTTTTCTGTTGTTCTCCCAGAACTTTATCGTCATGTTTTTCGGAATAACTCCTTCATCGCGGCATCGTTGTAAAAAATGTAGATCGCACAAAAGTTTGCTTCTTTTCGCGCGTAATTTCTCAAATGTTTTACACAAATGAAAAGTATTCTCCCCCTAGAGATTCACTATTATTGTTTTTAAGTTTTCGCGGGCACTAAATGTATTAGATGGTTTCCGGGAATTCATCCGCGTAGTTGATGATTGATCCCTGCCCGGGATCGATGGTAAAATGACGACATCTTCCCTCTTCAGGTCGGTTCGCATAATTCTCGTAGCCTTCTGCTTTCGCTTCTAGTTACTCGAATACTGATATTTTCAGGAGCGCGCACGGTGTTATATAGTCGCGGCTCGGCGCCTATCGGTTGGCACCGTGAACTACTGCGTGTGATTGGCCCTGGGCGCTCAGTAGGTACGCCACCATGCTGCTGATTTGTTATTTCTGGTTGAGTTGTTATTGGACGGGTCAGGGCCGGTATGGTGTTTAATAGAATTTTCCAACAATTCGATAAGTTCTGGATTTCACTGCGTGCGTTTAGACTGTGAGGCCTCTTCGCTATGTCAATTGCCTCTCTTACGAGTCTTAATTTCGGATGTTCTATATTTGCCAGTACTCTGGTGTTCTCATAGTCTATTCGGTGTGACGTCGTGGTGGCGTGTTCCGCAATGGATGTTGTTTTTTCCTGCTTTCTTATAGCATTCTGGTGTTCATCCCGCCTAGCTTGAATTCTTCTGTTAGTTTGCCCCACATAGGTTTTATGACAGTCTGCACATGGAATCTCGTACACTCCCTGTTGTTCTAAAGGGATCCTCGTCTTCGGAGTCTTAAACACCGTGCTTATTTTTCTGTCTGTATTGAAAATAGTATCGATATTGTGTCTCCGTGGTACCCTTGACATACGGTAAATAGGCCTTGGTTATTGGTGCCTCATGTTCCTCGTCTGTTCGTCTCGGTTTTGACTTTAGGGCTCTTTGAATATTTCGGCCTGTAAATCCGTTTTGTCTGAGAGCTGTTTTTAAACTGTCCATTTCCTGTTTGATGTTGTCCTGGTCAGCTAGTCTTCGTGATGTGGTTACTAAAGTTTTGACGACGGCTTGTAGTTGGGCCGGGTGATGATGAGAATTAGCATCAAGGTATATGTTGGTGTGAGTTGCTTTCCTATATACTGTATGGCCAAGTGTTCCATCTTCCTTCCTATTTATGAGAACATCAAGGAATGGCAATTGATTATTGGCTTCAACCTCCATGGTGAATTTTATTTTGTGATGAATGCCATTAAGGTGGTGTAAAAATGTGTTGAGGTGTTCCCTCCCATGAGGCCAAATCACCAAAGTATCATCCACATATCGCAACCACAAACTGGGTTTAAGAGTTGCTGTTCTTAGTGCCAACTCCTCAAAGTTCTCCATAAAAAGGTTCGCTATAACTGGTGAGAGTGGCGATCCCATTGGAGCTCCTTCCACTTGTTTGTATCGTTGGTTCTCGTAAACAAAATAGGTGTTCATCAGGCAGTGCCTTGTTAAGTCTACAAGGTGTTGAGGTGGTTTGTATTTTTCTATTATGATATCCAAGGCTTCGTCGATAGGGATGTTAGTGAAAAGGGACACTACGTCAAAACTGACAAGAAGATACTCAAGTTGTAAAACCGTTTTTCTAAGTATTTCGATGAAATGTGTCGAATTTTTTACATATGAGTCTGCCCCCTCTGCAAACGGTTGAAATTGTTGGGCTAGGTATTTGGCTAGTTGTTGTGTTGGGGATCCAATTGAACTTACTATTGGCTTCAAAGGTGCACCTTCTTTATGTACTTTTGGCAACCCATAGAATTTCGGACATCTCGATGACTTTTCACGCGGAATGAGTTGCAATTGGAGATTTTTGTCGATCCTACTTGCTTGGATTTTGGCCTTGGTTGTTTACCTATTTACCGTATGTCAAGGGTACCACGGACAGTATTGCAAGAATTCTACGGAGACAATCTCGATACTATTTTCAATACAGACAGAAAAATAAGCACGGTGTTGAGGACTCCGAAGACGAGGATCCCTTCAGTTTAACAGGGAGTGTACGAGATTCCATGTGCAGACTGTCATAAAATCTATGTGGGGCAAACTAACAGAAGCATTCAAGCTAAACGGGATGAACAACAGAATGCTATTAAAGCAGGAAAAAAACAACATCCATTGCGGAACACGCCACCTGGACGTCACACCGAATAGACTTTGAGAACACCAGAGTACTGGCAAATATAGAATATCCGAAATCAGGACTCGTAAGAGAGGCAATTGAAATAGCGAAGAGGCCTCACTGTCTAAACGCACGCAATGAAATCCAGAACTTATCGAAGTGTTGGAGAATTCTATTAAACACCGTACCGGCCCTGACCCGCGCAATAACAACTCAACCGGAAATAACAAATCAACAGGATGGTGGCGTGCCCACTGAGCACCCAGGGCCAATCACACGCAGCCTTTCACGGTGCCAACCAATAGGCGCCGAGCCGCGACTATATAACACCGTACGCGCTCCTGAAAATATCAGTGTTCGAGTAACTAGAAGCGAAAGCAGAAGGCTACGAGAATTATGCGAACCGACCTGAAGAGGGCAGATGTGACTCTGCCGAAACGTCGTCATTTTACCATCGACCCGGCAGGGATCAGTCATGAACTACGCGGCTGAATTCCCGGAAACCATCTAATACATTTAGTGCCCGCGAAAACTTAAAAACTTATATATGTGTGTGTGTGTATGTGTGTGTGTGCGTGCGTGCGTGCATGTGTGTGTGTGTGTGTGTGTGTGTGTGTGCGCGCGCGGGTGCGTGTGTGTGTGTGATCTAAGAGGCTTCCGAGGTCATTATTATGAACTTGGCTAGGTTCCGGAACAGTTCAGTTACCTAGTGACACTTGGGGAGTAGGCAGATGTAGATGTAGAGTTCGATCTAGACTCTGAAATTCTTTTTCACTTTCATCTCTTGATAATGGGTCTAAGGAAGGAGTCGAAGCGTCGAATATTTAACAAATTCAGACGCGGTTCTCACCCGGAACCTAGCATAGTTCATAATAATGACCGCGGAACCCTCTCAGATTATATATATATATATATATATATATATATATATATATATATATATTATATCTTTGAGTTCACTTTAGATTTTTTAATAATAATTATTTTATTCAAAACATAAAAATCAAAAATTAACACTTTTAAACTTGGGAAAATAATTAAATGTAAATTGATATTAAAACTAACTGGACAAAATAGAATATTATAATGATGACCCTGGGATCGCTTTGGTTGTATATATAATTTAATAAAAGCTGTAGTCAGCGATGCATTCCCACGTGAACATCGAAGTACCAGGATGCTGTCAGCGTAATATGATACCGTTGCATCATACACATGTGTTCAATTAACACCTAACAGCTCCCCCTTATAAAGAAAACTTTTAAATCAAATTGGGCACCCATGTGGGATCCATCTTGAATCACAGGCCTAAATTTTGGCACGAGTCTGGACAGTGGTTTTGGGAAGGTCTTTAGCTTGTCTGCAGTGGAGTTTTCATCCCTTGGTGGCTTCTTGACTTGTTTTACGATTTTAACTGAAACGTATGCAACAACAGTGATTATGATTATTGTAATCGTAGCGTATGTAAACCAGGATATGTTTCTGTTTACAAATGGCTGGTTGATAAGGTCATCTATTGATCTAACTGATATCTCGCTATGGATAGTTCGTCCATATTCAGGGTGTCTAGCTTTCGGGGCTTGAGCTCTGGGATATCTAGTCTTTTGGGGTGATAACTGCAACAGTTGTAAGGAATTAATACAGGGTATGAATTGTCGGAAATGTTTATAAATTTTTTAGGTTCCGCTTGTATTTTTGTGATCCCCACGAAAGCACTGCATTCTGATTGTAAGCGAATAATGGAATTGTTTCTAAAACTCTTGTCTTAGTATCAATTAATTGTCACATGTAAGGGCTCGGGCACTATAACAATCCAGTGTAAGTTTCTAGTCTCTGGACATTGTATCCTTTACTGAATACAACGGAGCTTTGGTTACTTTCCAGTATACTACGGATGTTCTTCAGAAGTTGAGCTTCGCAGGATGCATTAGAGTCGATGGGGTAGGCATATAACTCAGAACACAGTTTTTGTTGTGGAGTTAGTGGCTTGCATACACTCAAGTCCTTAATGGGTATGTACATTAGAGAATCATCGTTTCGCGCAATATAGTTTTGTGTGAATGAAAGAATATGATGAAAACCAGTTCTGTCATCTAAAATTGGGATAGGATGTAAGTGGTAGGCGGTGTAGAGTTGTTGCTCTACAAGAAGAATTTTCAAAATAAAGACTAAATCTGAATTAGTTTGAAACGCTTTTAATTCGATTACTTCCAAATATTGGGCGACACTTGAATATTTGACAGGTAACGGTAGATTATTTTTGACAAGATTTTGCGAAATTTCCTGTAGTGACTTAATTAAATGATCAGGTGTGATTATTGAAAAATTAATTATTTTAAGCGAGCAAATGTTATGGAATTTAAAATATCATTGAGGTTATCCTCAAGAAATAAATAGCTTGCCATTAGTTTTTCGCATATTCCCAAAAATGACTGTTTTGCTTGGATAAGGGCTATTTTGTCGTTTAGAATATGTATTTCCAAATTAATTGCGTCAATGTTTTTGTTAAAGGTTGCTTCGTCAATTTGGAGTTTTTGAATGGTTTCATTACAAGTTTTAATAATAGAAGTAGTGTAGTTACACTTATTTGTTTTTTTAGGAGATTCTCTACTTGTAATTGTCCCTGGTTAGTTTGTTGATATTATCTGTGAAGAATGCCCCATCGGTTTCGTCAAGGTTTCCAGTGATGGCTTTAAAAATAGTTTCTACACCGTTAATTAGTCCTCGTTTGGATCTTTTAGTGTCCATGAATATTTCTGAGAATTTAGTTTTGATTGAATCTGAAATTTGGGATAAGAGACTGATGTGAGTTTGTACATCAATTCGGAATGCACTTGTGTCATGAAATTTGAAACCTGGGATGGGATCGACAGTGTTTTCTAATGTTTTGAGGATTCTGTTGTTGTTTTCAAAGATATCTTTAAGTATCGTCCAAGTTACGATGAACTAGTAATGTCCATTTATAGTTGGAGATGACTATTCTAGTTTAGTCGGGATGCAATACCAAGAGTGTTGTTTATTGGTTTGATGTTGAACTGTGAGACTGCTGATCCGAACAGCAGTATATACCTGAAAATAAAGTTAGTTTTCAGAATAGAGTTTCATTCTGTCAAAGTTAACTTTCGTTCGTTGGTTTGTTTTGACATTTAAGAGTGTGGCTGAATTATTGTGAATATCTAAAATTTGGAATGGACCGTTGAATTTGTTATGAAGTTTGTATTTAATCGTATATATTTACTAATCAGTTCCTTATGGTTGTAGGTGGTTTCAGGTGGTTTGCTAGATGTATGTCCAAACACTAGTTCGTAAGGCGAAAAGCCATGGATTTTGTTTGTCGAGTTATTGTAAGCAATAACCGCAAACGGGAGTACATTTAGGGGATGCTCATCTGGATTTTCGGCCTTATGGATTCGAATCATTTCTAACAAAGTAGAATGAAATCGTTCTACAGAGCCGTTGGTTTGCGCTTTAATAAGTTAGTTTAATGTCGTACAGTTTACACGAGTCTTTGAATATGGCGTTGTCAAATTCCCTACCATAGTCACAATGGATACGCAATGGCGTACGAAATTGTTGGAAGTATAACATCATAGTACTGACAACTGATTTGGCTGATTTGTCTGCCAAATCATAAGCTTGTGAGTATTTTGTCAGTTCGTCTCTTACAGACAAGATATAGTTCCTGTTAGGCATTTATCGCTCAAACGGTGTTTTAGGCGTTTCCGTAATGACGATGGGATTGTCTAGGTTTTTACGACACGCTTTAGTTTTTTGACAAATTTCGCAGTTCTTTGTATTTTGTGAAACTTGGCCAGGTGTACATTTCCTTAATACGGCGGACGGTTTCGTTAATGCTGCGGTGCAAGTTATTATTCCCGTTATGATATCGTTCAAGGATCAGCGGTATTTCGTCTTTTTCGCGGGTTTTGTAACGTTTTGGCATGCCATTTGATTTCCTTTTCAGCGAAAATGAAAGAGAGCATCTCTAAAATTGGAAGATCGAGATTGTTTTCGACATTGTATGTTTTAGATAAAGTATCTTGATGTTTGTATATTGATGCAAAAGAACTTCATTTACAATGTCAGGATAATTTGGAAGTGTGATTATGAAATATTGCTTACGTTTTTGCTGAATACATTAATTTTAAAGGTTTCGAAGTCAGCGACTTCTTCGAAAATGCCTTCGAAAATGTCGTGATGAAATTCCTGAAGATTAGATGATTGGGAGAAAATTAAAAAGTTTTTATTTGTTTTGCCTAGTAGTTGACAGTTGGAGAATTCAATTTTGCCGTAGTCAATTAATTTTAAATTCTTCGGATAAGAGATATTTCATTTTGTTCGGGTTCAGGACTTTCGTATTCGTCGTTTAGGGGTAGAACTTTGAAGGGTGTTAGTTTCCATTTTGACTGAAATGATAAACATTCGTCAAGATGGTTGATTTTAATCAGTGATAAATCATCAGAGTTCTTGTTAATTTTATCAGGTTTGTAAATAATTTCAGAGTCGTATTCTTCTAGTTTGAGTCTCCATCGGGCAAGTCTACTACCAGGGTCTTTTATAAAAAAAGCCAGGTTAACGAGCGATGATCGGTTAGTAGTAGGACCTTACGGCCATATATTATTGGACGAAAATGCTTAACGGTCCAGACAATGGCTAAGAGCTCTCGCTCAATGGTGGAGTACCGGGTTTCGGCTTTACAAAGGGTCCTAGAAGCATATCCAATCGGTAAATCCTTACCAATTTGCCCTTGAGATAATACGGCGCCGATAGCAAAAGCGCTGGCATCTGTAGTCAGTACAAACGGTTCGTCAAAATTTGGGTAAATGAGTATAGGGGTGGAATTCAATGATCGTTTTAATTCGTTGAAGGATTTTACTTACTCTTGGTTAAAATTGAACGGTTGGTCTTTTTATAATAGTTTTGTTAGCGGTTTGGAGATCTTTGCAAAGTTATAAATGAACCTACGGTAGTAACCAGTAAGCCCTAAGAAATATTTTATGGCTTTAGGGTTCTTCGGTTGTGGAAAGTTTAAAATACGGTCTACCTTTGATGGATTGGGCTTCATACCGTTTTTAGTTATAAGTTATATGTAAGCGACCTCATTGCGGAGAAATTCGCATTTGTCAGACTGTATTTTAAGGTTAGCCTTTCTGAGTATTTTAAATACGTCTGTCAGTCGTGATAGGTTGTCATGTATTGTAGGCGAGTATATGATTATGTCATCCATGTAAACCAGACATCTTTCATTCTGAATTCCCATAAGAATGTTATCCATCACACTTTGAAAGGTAGAAGGAGCATTCTTCAATCCGAAGGGCATCCGGACGAACTCAAAATGTCCGTTCTCGACAGTGAATGCAGTTTTCGCGATGTCTTTTGGGTGTATTTCTATCTGATGGAAACCAGAGGCGAGGTCAAGAGTCGTGAAGTACTGGTATTTGCCTAGTTGGTCTAGTAAGTCTGAGATGTTAGGTAGAGGGTACTTGTCGTACTGTAAATTAGTTGAGTTTACAGTAGTCTACGACAACAAGCCACTTCTGTTTTCCAGAGACGTCTAATTTCTTTGGCACCACCCATACGGGAGAGGACCAAAGCGAATTAGAGGGTCGTATTATGCCTTCATCGAGCATTTTTGCTCCCTGGGACTTAACTTCTTGTTTGTGAACTTGGGGATAACGGTAGGATTTTCTATAAACGGGTTTCGCGTTGTTGGTATCAATACTATGTTTGATTTCGTTTGTGAATGATAAATGATCACCTTCGAGGTAGAATATGTCTGAAAAGTCAAGGCATAATTGTAAGATTAAGTCTGACTCTTCGTCGTTTAAGTGTTCTAATCGGAGTTGTTTAACAATTTCTTCTTGTCAGTCGGGTTCGTTATAGTTCAAACGAGTAGTTTGTGAGAGGGAATTCACAGAAAAGTATTGTAACGGTTCGAGTTTTAGATTTCAAAAATGTACTATTTTAGGGATGGCATTCACATTTAGAATAGACTTGAGAAATTGACCTTTGCTGTCTACTGTAACAACAGCATTAGGTAGGTAAACTTTTTCAATTTCCATACCTGTTAGAAGGGCTTCGGCGTTCCTAAGTTCGCACCTAAGTTTGAAAATTTGTTCGGTACTGGGTTCGATCTAAATTGTATTAATGGAAGTATAGGAAGAGGGACACTGTGTAGATTCAGTGTCATTGATTGTATCATCTGTCACTTTATACAGCGGAAGTGTCCAAAAAGTCAGACGCTAATAAACCGTCGAATTCGATGTCGAGGTTACAGATATATACTTTTTGTGGATCTTGGATGTTGAGAGGGACAAAGGTCGATTCATTTATAAGAATTTTCTGGTTGGTAATTCCCTGAATTACCACAT
Organism: Octodonta nipae; assembly: GCA_034190945.1. Lineage (NCBI taxonomy): Eukaryota > Metazoa > Arthropoda > Insecta > Coleoptera > Chrysomelidae > Octodonta > Octodonta nipae. The sequence goes on from CM067220.1 coordinate 64,119,394, forward strand.
TTTCCTGAAATCTTTCTCTGAAACGAGTGCAAGTGTCTGGTTTGAAAATAGAAAGACCAGCACCGGTGTCTATTAAAGGTTTATATGTGTTAGAGGAATCTGTGATGTAGTATAAATTTTTAGAATTTACGGTCAGCAAGCTCTGTTCGGGGTAGTTCAAATTCGGGTCGAAACTATCTAGATTTAGTGTTTGAATTATAAGATTTGTTCAAGTGATGTGTTCGTTGTTGGCGGAAAAAGGTTTTATTAAGTTTATATTGACCTGAACGGTGGGGTTGTGCGTTGGTCGAAGGACGAAGTTGTTGAAAGTTTCTGTTCTGCTGGCAATTCTGAATATTGGGTTGGAATTATGGCTGATTCTGGAATTGGCCCGGTTGTTGTGAAAATGGGTTAGGACGTATGTTCGAAAAGTTTTGCCCATAGTTTTTATTTTGTTGCATTTGTGCTTATTTAGTGAGACATTCGTTAACAGTATGCCCCATTCTTTTACAGAATGAACATTGTTTTTATACTGGAAACTGTTTGGGCTTTCGAGGAAATGGACCTTGGTTTCTAAAATTAGAAAATTTTTGAGATTGTAGATGATGGAGTTGGAGTTCACGTTTTATGCGTGAAACGGCGGTCAGAATGTCTTTAGGATCGCTAGCACGAACTAGTTGTCCTATCTTTGGCTCTAAACCTGTTAGTAGGCTATTTAGTGCCATGGATTCGATCAAGTCGATTTGTGCCTGTTTTTCTTTCTGAGTTAAGTTTAGTTTGTTATCCGCAGCAAGCATTTTTGCTTGGTGGGTTTGTAGTCTGGCTGAAAATGTTATGGGGGATTCAGTATTTAATTGCCTCATTCGCTGAAGATCCTGAATCAAGACTGAGAGGTCTCCAAAGTGGTTCTCTAAGAGTGTCTGAATGTCGGTTAATTGTGTCGGGTTGCGAGAATTTATTAGTTCGGCTGCTCTGCCGCGAAGTTTGTTCTTGATGTACAATATTAAAAGCACTTGTTGGCAGTCAGTTGCCATACTATATGCAGTTTGGCATGAAGAAATGAAAGTTTTTAAAAATATAGGGTTTCCTTCATATTCCGAAATTATTGCAAAAATTTCCGTGATTTTGTATGGCACTACAGTAGGAGTCGCAGCAGCTTGCCTTGTAGTTGCCATTTCAAATATTCAAGTGGTACGAAAACGAAAATAAAAATTAAATAAAGCAGTAAAATGGAAGTAAGCAAAGTCACACAAAAATTTATCAGAAGTAAAAATTATGGATGAGTAAATTGGTTAAAAGAATAATAAATTCAATAGTTTGCGAATATAAAATAAAATAAAGCGAGGTAAAATAATAATAAATTAGTTTCAAAAATTATTCAATAGCTTAAAATATGGTTTAAAGGAATAAGAAATATGTGGATTTTAAACAAGAGAACTGATAATAATAATATAAAAATAAATATAAAAATCGTTTCAAGTGATAAATAATTAAATAAAAAACGACATGTTTCTACATACGTTAGTACCCCAGGCATAGGATTTGTTCTGCGGAAGCGTCGACTGGTTAGCTGTATCGTTGCGTGTTCCTAGTCTTTGTTGCTACAGTTGTTGTCTTAAACAGGTAGGTATTGTCCACGATGATTTGGAAATCTCCACAGTCAGTTAGTATGCACGTGTTCTAACTGTGTTGGACAATCCTACTGACTGCGCCACTTTTATATCTTTTTTTTAACTTTAGATTAAAAAAAAATATTTTATTCAAAACATAAAAATCAAAAATTAACACTTTTAAACTTGGAAAAATAATTAAATGTAAATTGAAATTAAAACTAACTGGACAAAATAAAATATTATAATGACGACCGTGAGATCGCTTCGGTTGTATTCATAATATAATAAAAGCTTGAAGGTTCTAGGGATTCTCGTATGTATTGTTTATTTGACGTTTCGATGAGATCTCACTCATCTTCTTGGGAATATTCGATGATGTTACTCACTAAGTGTAGTTTTTTTTGTACTACACTTGAGTGAGTAACATCATTCATCAAGAAGATGAGTGAGATCTCATCGAAACGTCAAACTGTCTTTTCTAAGACAACTAAACAATACACAAGAGAATCCCGAGAACCTTCAAGTGCCCTTTTATTTGTTATAGATATAGTTATATTTACAAAACCGTAACCGACTAATTAAGTAACGAGGATATTTTGAAAATTTTGCTGTTTTTTGATAGCCGTCAAAATTGCACCAGTATACTTAGATTTTTTTAATAGTACGTGTTTGAAAGGTTTTTTGATTCCGCTCAAAATGCAAGTTATAAGTTTTAATTCTATTTAGTAGGTTCAGAGATACAGTCGTTTGAATATTGTCAGTTTCATAAAAATCGGGTTTTTTCAAATTTTCGAACTAATGGTAGTTATTTCTCGTTAAATAGAATAAGATAAAAATTTAGCACAAGATAGCTCTGTGCAAATATAAGACCTTTTTTTTTGACCCGAGTCTTTATATACCCTATATGCCCGTCAAAAAATCGAGTATTTTTCCCAAGTGTGCCAACTCACCTTGTTGTCATGGGTCCAATCGCTTTCATTATTTTTAGACCACTAAGGTATTCGGCGTGCTTGAGACGAATAAAGTAGATAGTAAAATCTTCAATATGTTTGGTAATAAAGGAATTTAGGTAGCAGAGAACCAAGGTTATGGAAATTTAAAAGCTCTTTAAAATTTCAGCTATCAAATATATGAACGGTAAGTTTGCTGACTTTGATATTCAAAGCGTAATGTAAGAGAGTAAAAAATTTTGTTTAAAACATTAAACTAAAGGTCCGTACTTATTTTATAGTTTAATATTTTTTGCTAAACTGGAGGCTTTTTGAACTTTTAATTTTGGTATTTTCGGTGTCGCATTAAGGACGTACTAACGCCCTTTTTCTTAATGATACGCTATGCATATATTAATCCCAACCTCTCATAAACATATGTAAAAATAATTTTTTCCTTCTCGCTTGACGTTTGTTTATATAATTTCGTACTTTAATTATACATAAATACATCCCTGGCTATGTATTCAACAAGTGATTTTTCTTTCCCACTCTCTCGTGTGTATTATTAAAAAACCCTAAAAAATCCCTTCTTTTATTATAAAATCGAAATCTATATTAAAAACTTATTTTAGATAACAGTTTCTAAATACAGGTTTATCTAAGTACCTACTGAATATTAGGGATGTTCGATACAGTATCGATATTAACCGTATCGATATTTTAGCAAACGATACTCGATTTTTTGTATCGATACTTTGCTGTCCGATGTATTTCGTATCGATACTTTCTAGCCATGTATCGAATCGAAAGATTGTTCCAAGGTTTTGTACTGTGATGTACATATAAATTATACTTATGAACTTTAGGTATTGCCCCATCTAGTCATCAATGAGCACACTTCACTAAGCTATTAAAACGAAATCTGCCTTCTTTGCGTAGCGGCTATTGGTTGAAAACAAACGGATTAACGCTAAAATCTGTCCTAGACTAAGAAAGGAAGTAGTTTGCGCATTGAAATTTCGCTTCAAAAGATTTAAATGATGTGAATAGTTGTTGACTGAAAAATTAATAAATATCTATAGAATTATTAATTTTTTTTCGCTCATAAAACATTATTATGTTGATTTTCTATTTTTATTAGCATCATTCTGTCATAAAAATCGTAACTTGGAGGGCATCGAGGCTGCGATACACAGCTTTCCGCTCTGTCTATTTCTATTGGCTCTTTGGTCCATAATAAAATAAATACTTCTACCTTCTCTGAAATACCTATTACCAATGTGTACTGTGGGAAATACTGAAATACTAAAGACTAAAACCATTTGAATTGAGCTGTTTGTTCTTTATTGTATGATCTGTGAGTTGAGTTAGCTAAATAAATAGTGAAGTCTGTCGTTTAATTTAATATAAAGTACAATTTGCCAACAATAATGTCTTCTACAAGAAAAAGTAGTGTTTGGAAAGCGTTTATAAAAACTGATAACCTAACCTCAAAAAAGATTAGGCATAGATATCGATACTAAGAGTATCGATACAAATCCCCCGATTTTTGTTCGGATCGATGTTTTAAAATCCGATACGTATCGATACGAAATATCGATACGTGATACCGTATCGGAACATCCCTACTGAATATCGTTATTATGAAAATAAAAGTGAATATGATAGATGACATTTTATAATTGTTGTATTTTTAACCGACTTCCAAAACTTTTTTATGTATGCTCAGTGATTATTCAAAAATGGCATCGGCAAATTTGATTATTTAAACGGCATTGTATTAAGGAATATTACAGAAAGGTACCATATAATTTTCTATAACATGAGATTTACGATTTTCCAGAAAATCACAAAAAAAAAACAGTAATTACGGGACAACATTTCTGTGAATTTCAATACATCTACAGTTTTCTCTAAAACACCTCAACCAATTTGAATATTTTAAATTATATTCTACAAAGAGATACTCTCTTCGAGGTGTCATTCCTTTGTACGCAAGACAATATATATTATATATAAATATAATATATATTGTTTCTGGTCGGGAACCTTCATCAGTTGCGCTTCCCACAATTGAATGTCCTCTCGAACACTTCTTTATGCATTTGATGCATTTCGTTAAATTTGAAGACGCGAGATGTAAGACCTCTTGAAAATCCTAGATGTCGGTCTTACATCTCGCGTCTTCAAACTACAAAGAGATGTTCCAGCTTTCCAGTCAAACTTTCATCATAAATATCTAGCTTAATTGTCAAGGTATGCCATCAAAGTATATCGTACAGGGTATTTATAACGGTTTTCATTGCAGTCGTGTGAAATGGCACAAAATATAGTCCACTAATTTATCGAAAAAAATTTTATTTGGTGATCGATGTTTTCTATATGGTATACGGTGGTAGGTGTGTGCGTGCATCGAAATTCAAGCAGAAAGCAATGTGCGCAGTTGAAATATTGGGCGAAGTAAAATTACAGTTAGACAGGTGGGTTCAAATAATCTTACAAATAAATGTGATATTGGGTGGTAAATAAGCAGTTCCATATATAGGATGGTTGAAATATAAGGTGAAGTAGAATTAAAGGTATACAGGGTGGTTAAAAAGTTTTGTATTGGGTGGCACATAAGTAGTTGCGTATAAAATGTGGTTGAAATAAGAGAAATAAAACTACAGTTATACAGAGTGGATAAAAAACTTAAAAAATGGTTAAATGAGTATATGCAGTAAGGATATTCGAGTTATAGTGCGGAGGGTTCAAAAAATGTTAGAAGCACTTGCATATAGAGGATGATTGAAATATAAGGTGGAGTGTAACTATAATTATACAGGGTGGTTAAAAAATCTTATATAGTGTGGAACACAAGTAGTTGCTTATACTTGGCATATTGGGCGAAATAAAATTATAGGTATACAGGGTGATTTAAACAATAGAAAAATTGAAACCGTCAATAGGTTGGAGATGATTAATACTTATACAGGGCGGTTGCAACATCGTGTAGAGTTGAATTATAGTTGTATAGAGAAATAATTTATAATGTCTGACCAATACACAAAAACATATACGGGGTGGTTGCAAGATAGGGTAAATTAGAGTTATACTTATAGAAAGTGGGCCAAATAATAAAACAAATAAAAAAGTTAAAAAATATGTGTATATTATAAAAATACAAATTAGAAAGAGAGAAACTAAGACATAAGAATATGCTAAAATAATCAATAGAATTGTACCTTAAATCATATAAAAAAAATGTCAGAAAATGGTTATTAATTGCACACGGTGACTAAACGGTTTTTATTTTAAGTCAGTTGAAGTCGGTTCTTTTTTAAATATAAATTATTTACACAATATCCAAATTGCTTTTTATATCGGTTCAAACTATTGTTCATACTAGCCAGATACAACTTTAACCCATATTTGTTGATTCGCAATAGCGCATAGACAACCACAAACACCCAAAGGCCAGAACTTGCTAGGCCAAAGAGAACTACGTTTACAGGCAGGCGCTTCCTCTGCTGTACTTAATACATTTGTAGTAAGTTACTACAGTTTAAGTTTTATTGTATATTATATACCTATATAGCAATAATATATATTATATAAATTTATACCTGTCACATATGTTTATAGTTTGAAAACGCTGCGCCAGGCCGTTTACATGCTTCCTTCGGCGCTGTGATCGCTTGGTCCACTACGGCTTGTTTTAGTACTATGCACTTTATTTGTGGTGTCTAAAGTTTGTTAATTAATCTTAGGACTAGAATATATATATATATATATATATATATATATATATATATACAGGGTGGGTTTTTTTTATGATCAGTATGGGGATCTCGGAAATTAGCGGAGATAGAGCAATGGTTAAATTGGGAAAGATTTGCAGTTTGACTGGCCCAAATTAATGACACTTTCGGATTTTTGTAAAAAGTCACGGCTTACTAGATATTTTGAAAAAACGAAATTCTGTCGATTTAGTCAAATCCCTCTAGCTCCTTTGTTTTTGATTTTATAAAAAAGTGTAAATATCATAATTGAAGGGAATTATATCCTGAATATGATTGTCATATCTTCGTTTGCGTGACAGCTCTCGTTTTCGAGATATGGCACAAACTTATCTTTTAATGAAACCCATAGTTGGCTATGACCTCAAAAAATCAACGATATAATACTCGATATAGTTATTCATAAAAATAACGGAGTTATAGATGCTTTTCTCTCTTATTTTCACTTTTAACGTAGGTAGCCATGAAATAGATTGATTTATTAATAACTATTCCAAAAAACATTGAACGATTTTTTTATTAGATATATCAGATATAACGAAAAAACTAAATAAGTAGGTACTTACTAAAAACTTACTTAAAAGTACATAATAATGGTTACAATTTATGTTCGAAAAGTCCACCATTGTTATTTAGACAAAAATTTTATCTTTTTAAGATTGACATTACCGCTTACCTCACAGACCGCCTATCAATTTCTTGTAATACCGCCTCCCTAAGGTCACCAACTGTCTCATACTTTCTTTTGTATACTTTGTTTTTTAGCGCACCCCATAAATAGAAGTCTATAACTGCCAAATCGGGAGACCGGAGTAGCCATTCGCGTGGGTCTCTTCCTATCCAAGAGTTTGTATAGATATTATCTAAGTGTTGTTTTACTAATAACGAGTTATGAGCAGGTGGTCCATTATGTTGGAACCACTCCATTTCTAAACGAGTTCTCAAATTCAAATTATGCAACATGTCTTGAAAAGTGTATTGCAAGTACCGCTCCCCAGTGATTCGTCATAGATAAAAGGCCCCAGAATAGTAGACCCTATGATACCACACCAAACATTAAAACCAAATTTTATCTGGGGTCGTCTTTGTTCTACATGGAAAGGGTTTGTTTAGCCCAGATATCCTCATTGTGTCTATTGAACATACCGCAGTTAGTAAATCTAGTTTAATCTGACCATAACACCTTTAATGGAAACTGTGGATTGTCAAGGCACATGTCTCTAAACCATGTACAAAACAAAATACGTCGATGTTCCTTACCAGCATGCAATTTCAGTACCTTAACTACAGTTAGTTGAGATGTGCCAGCTTCTGCCGCAATCTCACGAGTTGATGTAGATGGATTTTGATTTACCATTGCCAAAACATTTATTTGTGCTGCTTCGTTAATTTGGTTACGTTCCTTTGGTGGTTTAGTAAAAGATCCATATCTGCGTAAACTATCGTGAAGCCTCTTAAATGTACATAGAGCAGGTTGACGACGATTAAAATATGTATGAAAGTACTCCTCAGCTGCACGAATTGAATTTTTATGGCATATGATATAACATTCCACCATATTCAGTTTTTCTTCGTTAGAATATTCCATTTTATCACGAAAACTTGTCAATATCTAAAAATGTCCGATTTTTTGAGGTCATAGCCAACTATGGTTTCCATTCAAAAAAAGATAAGTTTGTGTCATTTCTCGAAAACGAGAGCTGTCACGCAAATGAGGACATAACAATCATATTTGGGGCACAGTTACCTTCAATTTTGATATTTACACTTTTTTTGTAAAATTAAAAACAAAGGAGCTAGAGGGATTTGACTAAATCGACAGAATTTCGTTTTTTCAAAATATCTAGTAAGCCATGACTTTTTACAAAAATCCGAAAGTGTCATTAAATTGGGCCAGTAAAACTGCAAATCATGGGTACATCCACAAAAAGGTGAATTACTCGGATTATGACATTCTTTTTATTGCGCTTGATGGAATGCACACATAGGGGGATGGAAGCGCAATAGTGGGTTGTCAAAAACAATTAAAATCACACCGAAAATTTCCCAAACATAATCGTGGAATACCTATGGAGAAGGCACCAGTATAAAACCGGAAAGAACCCCTTCACAGCGCTACTTCAAGCTATCAAGTTTACATATAGGGCTACGTATTAGTTATGATAAGTCTTTATTCACATCCCAGCTTAATTTTTCTTCTTCTTATTCTTCAGCCTCTTGTCTACCTACTCATACTTTCCATGTCAGTTGTTATGTATATTTTTTCGGTAGTCCTAAGATTTATAATAGGGGTTTTCGCGGAAGCAGTTCTGAATGATTCAGAATCGGTTCATTATTTTTAGTTCTATTTTTGTTCTGTCCCTAAATCGGATTATCGGAGTTCACATAGTGTTTTGTTTCATGTCATCTGTAAAAATCATTTTGTGGTTAATTTCTATGGGTTAAACGGTGCGCATGAACAATCTGTAAATTTTTCGGAATTGAAAATATCTCCTGAATTTAAATTTTCAAATATTGAATGAATATATAGAAATTCCTTTTCAGACAGCATTATTGTAAAATATTCGGAATATTTAATTTATATTTATTTGTCTAGAAATTTAAAACTAATGACTCCACAAAAGGGCATATAGACCATAATTATAGTTAAAAATGCTTTTCGATATTACTGACCCTATAAATATTACTACCCTGAAAGTAGCCGACATCCGACAAAAATCTAAGAATATTTTGGTATTTGTTATGCAATATTTAGCAAGCCACATGGGCTGTAAAATTAAACTTTTGGTAAATGTAATGAAATGCACATTATTTTGATAAAATCTAAATATTCATTTCTTTAAAAATTTTATTTTTGCATTTATTTCAAAAATATTAGGTGTTAAATTTATAGGTTCCATTTTTTTCGGTATTTGTTATACAATATTCAGCAAGCTTTGTGGGCTGTAAATTTAAACTTTTTGCAAATGTAGTGAAATGTACATTTTTATTTTGATAAAATGTAAATGAGCATTTCTTTAAAATTGCAATTATTTCATTCAAAAAAATATTCTATTTCAAATTTTCAAATATCCGACATTCAATATTTAGCAAACTTAATTTCATAAAGTCTAAACGTGCATTCATACGTTTTTTTATATAACAATTAACCACCGATGGAAAGTAGAAGAGTTGATCTCGAGACCTCTCATCTCACTTTTCAAAATTTAAAGCATAAATGCATATAAATACTGACAATATTTTGCCATTCTCTATATTTTTTCTGGGCGAGTTCTTTCGAAAAATTGCTAAGGGATGGTACCTGTGTAACTACATCCTTATAATAAATAATCATGATGCAAATTTTTAATTTTAAGCAGCCACATATTTATATTTCTTGGATAATATGAATTTATGTAGATAATAAATTTAGCAAAATAGAATACCTAAACTCCATTTAGCCACAAATGATAATGACGGAGCAATCATAATATCCAAAATGCGAAGGCTGTTGCTAGCGATTTTTCCATTTCAATAAAAGATTAAAACATATATATCCAAGGTAATTTGACTTGTCATTAATTAGTATTTAAAAACAAAAATTTCTTAGCAGGAATCTGAATTGAACAACATAAAAATTGCGTTGTTAACTAATTGAAGAATACCATTTTTTTCTATTATTAATGATTATCAATTTGTATCAGCGTTTCATTTCTATATAATAATAAAATATAAAATGTACTAAAAGTGTAAACAAAGGAACATGTTATTATTTACTTATGTTTTAAAAAATCCAAATTTCCGTGTTCTATTTAAATTTAAAATAAGTAGGCATTACTTTTGCATATTAAAAATTATTGCTCCATCATTATCATCAGTGTCAATCTAAATGGAGTTTAGGTAGTCCTTTTTGCTAAATTTATTACATAAATCCATATTATGCTAGAAATATAAATATGTGTCTGCTTAAAATTAAAAATTTGTATCAAGATTATTTATTATAAGGATGTAGATACAAATGTACCAGAATTTTTCGAATGGACTCGTCCACAAAAATTATAGACAATGGCCAAATATTGTCAGTATTTATATGTATCTGTACTTTAAATTTTTAAAAAGTGAGATGACAGGTCTCGAGATCAACTCTTCTACTTTCCGTCGGTGGTTTTTTCAGAATGATACGGTCATCCGATGCGGTAATATGGCCTTTCAAAAAAAATATGTCTTCCATAGGATTGGCGGAAATTTTGCAAAAACCACCGGGGCTACAGTATTTATTTTTAGAACATGAATTGGGTATCAGAAGGTCTACCCTTTCAGTTAATAAGAATATTTCAGCTATAAAATAAAAATATACTTATAGAAGCGATTATTTATTTTTTTGTAATTTCGGGTAAAGATTTCATTATCAAAGAAACCAATTAACAAAATTGAGCGTATAGTAGCTCATTTTGTAGGTTTTTCATTTCTCTTCAACATTGCCCATAGTAGCAATGAATGTTGGATTTGTTCTACTATTAATTTTGTCATCAAAAGGGCTTTTTCTCCGTAAATGACCTGAGCTTTAACGGTTCTGAATGTTGTTTGGTAAATCTTTTAACAAATATATTTTAATTGGTTAACCTATCGTCGAGTAACAGAATTGAAAAAAAGCCTTACCTTTTGAAGTCAAACCAGATACTAAAATTTGATGTAAATTCATGACCGGTCCCCACAAAATTCATGGAAAAGTATTGGAGTTGCCCATTATACATACCTTAAAATTTTGATTATACTATGAACTGACTATTTGTTAATTCTACAAGACAAATTTGATAGTATTTTTTTAGTTATCAACCAAAAGCCAAATTCGTACATGGTAATAATCTAATAAATACTTTTAAAAACATAAAATTATCTTTTATCGACTTTAGGAGCACGTCATTAACTTTGGACTCTAGAGAATCGTGCCATTTGTTCTTTATCAGCTACGGATTAATCGTAAGTTTATTCGAGATAGTCTTATTACACTACTGAGTAGCAAGAAATTGTTAACTACTGTACTGACCCATATCCCTGTCGGTCATACATCGAACAAAAGTATCCAGTCGTTTTGTGGTTTTTTCTTTCTCACGAAGGATTTCAAAATCTAGTCTAGTGGTTATTATGACATCTTGGTATTCTGAGAAATAGATTAACAAAGTTTTCATGTGTTTATGTGGTTCTGGAATAATCTTCACAGCCCCCAAATTTAAGGTAAACTATCCTGATTTTTAACTTTTACAAATATATTATTTTATAAATATATTGAAGCTTTAAGAAACAAATATGAAAATAATTATAATATTTACCATAAATCATAATCTGGGAATGTTTCATATGTTTTTCATTTTCATATTTAAATATTCATTATACCATTTTATTCAATGCACATGAATATTAAGAAAAGCAAGCTTCCTACTGGGAAATGTTTCAGAGTTCCAAGGGCCATAAAATGGTTCATGTTACGACTTCCAGTCTGTACCGGAAGTGGTGATTTCTGTACGGAAGTTGTCTTTCTTAAATAGAAACCCCAAATTTTTAAAGTGGATTTTTCGAAATATTCGATTAAACTGACTTCATAATATTTTTTTTTATTGCTAATTTCTGCCCAATATTTGGACCGAATGAAAAATTTTCGAGGTACAAAAAGTATTCCTGTTTAGATTCTTAGTTGAAATGTACTTTAAAAATTTGGAATTTCCATTTAAAAAACCTTTAAGAAACCTTGCTTTTGGAAGTATTCAGGTTTGTCGATTAAAATAACACATCTTGTATAAGCAACCAACAAATTTCTTAAAATAGGTATTCAAAATTCAGAATTGTAAAAACAGGTATAATTAAATTTTTGCGATTTACAATGATTTTACACTTTGGATTTTCATTGTGAAATAACAGTAGGTTTGTGTTTCTTCTGGATGAATACTATAAATTAACTCTTTTAAAACGGTTCTATTTAGCTTGTCCTGTTGGTTTATTTGTTTGGGTCAAATCTAGTAATTAAAATTTCACCCCCTTCCTGTTGACAGATTGATCTGATATTTAGCGCACACTTTTAATTCTGATGACAATACAATTTCAAACTTTTCATATCAATGTAAATCGAAGATGGCCGCCACTACAAAATGGCAGATTCAATATTCTTTCACAACTACCTCAATTTGGGTCTCAAAGGAAAAAATAAATGGATAAAGTCCACTATAAAAAAAGAAAGTGTGATATGGCCGCCAACACAATGGTGGAATATGTATACCTATATTTTCTCACACCCCTTCAATATGGGTATCAAATGAAATAGCTTTGATACAAGCATCATCTCCCACCCAAGTCAAGATTTTGTACCGGATCGAGAACTGTTTGGCGTTATAGTGCAGTCATTAAAGCATTATGCCTTCTAAATTTTTTACTAGTAATAGATTTACATGAAATTTTGGAATTAGCCTCATCTAACCTCTAACTTATAAAGTGATATTGACCTGAACTCCGCTTTCACCCGGGGGTGGTTGCCACCCCTTCTCAGTGGTGTATTTAAATAACCTCGGATATCGATAGAAGACCTAATTTTAAGCAACAAATGTTCTATAAAGTTTTTCCAAAAACCCAATACTTTTCAAGTTATTGGCAATTAAAAATTCGGAATTTTTTCACGTTTTTCATTGTTTTTTTTGCAAATATCTCCAAAAATATGCATTTTAACGAAAATTGTATGAAAAACACAATTGTAGCAGGTATAAAGTGTTCTAAGTGCAATATTAAGGGAGACGTTAAAGATCAAACCCGTTTTTTATTTTGTCTGAAATTGAATCGATGTATTCAATGCCATCTAGCGGCGAGCGGATACATTTTATGCATTCAAATGGGAAAAGATTTTATAGTGTTTGAAATAAGCTTTAAAATGAGCACGGTTAAAAGTCTTATGCACGTAAAATGAGTGAGCTGTAATGCAAATAAGAGGAACATCTAATTTTTTTTTAAATCCATGGGTTATATAAGTGCCATTTCCACCAAAATTAAAATTAAGCGAATTCCGTCTAGAATTAACTGTAATATAAAGAGTTTGATGGATTCTAGCTGTTTGGCTGCTTTAGGATACATATTTTTCAAATAAAAAATCACGATTTTAAGGGAAAAAAAATTGCAAGTTTAAAAAAAACCGTCTTTTCATAATATCTGAAAAATAATGAAAGATACGTAAAAAAGTATAATGATGCAAAATGTAGGTCTTTTTGACAAAAACTTGGTTGATTTTTTTTCCTGTCACATAAAAATTGACAGAGATATGATTGTTTAAAGAGCGCGCGGCAACGCCATCACAGTCTCTCTCGAGCCCTTCAACCCTACCGTTTCAAAATAAACGGTTTTTCACTATATATTGTAATGAAAAAAAAATTTTATACAATTTTTTTAAAAAGGGTTTTTTAAGGGTTGAAAAGGGGTTAAATCATGACAAATAAGGTAGGTAACGTAAAACAATATTTACTCTATATTTAAATCTTTTTAAGTTATATAAAAGTCATTTTCGTGTTTTTTTTTAATTTTAAGGGTCGTTTGCAAGGGTTGTAATGTGTTTTAGGGGTTAAAAATGAGTTAGACATGAGGCAATTGTGTTAGTGAATACTTCAGAATGGCACTCCTTTATATTAATCACCTTCTTAGCTATAAAAAGGCTTAATTTTTTCATTAATGTGTTATTTTTACCTCTTAAAAATAAAAAGCGGAGTTCGGGTCACTTTTGAAGTTAAGGGTAAGATAAGCCTAATTCCAAAATTTCATGCAAATCGGTTACTAGTAAAAAATGTAGGAGGTAAAATGACTGCACTATTAGGGTGGCTAAAAATGATATGTCGTTAGCGCTACACCATTTAAGTTAAGGTAAAAGGTTAATACGTGCCGAGGACTGTGTGGCATTAGGGTGGATAAAAATAATTTGTCTTTACCGTTTCCCCCTCAAGACTTGGGGCATCTTGTTGTATGTAGCCTTGCCCCTCTATTGGACTTCTGAGGGAGGGGGACGGGGTCGACCGTTTGATGTGCATTACTCGTGGGAACAACATGCCTACCAGTTACAAATAATAACAAAACAAAAACAAACAAAAATAAAACAGAAACTGCAACACATTGAAAAGAAGGCTTGAAAAGGCGAAAGAAAAATATAGAGCACAATGTGCCAAAGTGAGTGAAAATGAAACTCATAGTCGAGTACAAAAACGGAGACAACAGTTAGCATCAGAAACTCCTGTGCAACGTGAGGCTAGTTAATCAGACAAAAAAATAAAATCGTTGTGGGTAACGTAATCTGAGTTAATATGTAGGTAAATAGCATTTATACTTATATAGCGATTGACTTCAGAGAAATTTCAAACGTCCAACTATTTTTATTTTTTTATACAGTGCGTAAGTAGATAAGTGCGAAAGATTTCAAGATGTGCTGCTTCGAATTATTTCATGAAGAAAAGTTCCTATGAACATAGGTCCGCAAACACTTCGTTACCGAAGTACAAGGTGTGGAAATCTTCAGATTTTTTCAGTTATTTTCTTCTGACTACTAAAGTTTACAAGATTTTTAGTTCAATATTGGAACATCTATGAAGCTTCAAACCTATAAAACATGATTGTGGTCGCCAGCAGGATATTAGAACACCAAAAATAGAAGTTGTACTTAATTTAATTGACGAGCGACCCGATACCAGCACTAGGAAAATTGATTTACAGCTACATGTTGATCATATGACGGCATTTGCTGTATCATGTACAACGAGTACAGGCACTGTTACCTAGTGATTTTCCTAACCGTTTTGAATTTTCGTTTTGGATGCTACAACCCCCGAATTTCTTGAGCATATTATTAATAACAACCTCAACCACATATGGGCGGAAGAAAATCCTCATGCTATCGTTGAAGCTCACCACCAGGAACGATTTTCTTTAAACTTGTGGATTGAAACTATTGGAAATTACTTAACTGGCCAACTTTTCCTTCCATCTACATGAAATGGAAGTACATACTAACATAGTAACATACTAAGCGAAGAGCTGCCAGTTCTACTTGATCCGATTGCTTTAGGTATCAGAGTGGGAATGTGGTTTATGCATCATGGTGCTCCTGCCCATTTTAGTATGAGAGCACGTCAATATTGGAACGAAGGCGGCAGCTGTCATTCGCGTCGGTTTAGACAGAGGAGTAGTTTCTCTATTTCTATAGCTTTGCGAATAGTGTATGCCGTTAGGGAATTGAGAGATATGATAGTCCTACTGTCCTCGAAGTTTATAGAGTGTCCTCTTTGGATATGATGATGCGCGGGAGCTGAAGTTCGATCTTTTTTAAGAACTGACAAAGAGTGTTTATATACTCGGGGGTTGACGCGCCTGTTGGTACGACAGATTTAGCTTTCTGGGCAATCGCGTCATGGAATTTCGTAAACTCCTCGATCCTTTTTAAGTTCTTTATATTTAGGGTTCCCGGTTAAGTTGGCTATTGGTTTGAGTGGTGTTGAATAGTTGAATACTGTCTTTATTTTATACTAGCCGTTACCCGCGGTTTCACCCGCATATGGAGTGTAGAATTCTTTGCAAAAAAATAACTTATGAAACATATGGGCTATTCAATATAACAATTTTTTCTAACTTTGTTGAACCACCTTATATAATAATTCTATTTAATATTTTTTGGAACCACCTTGTATAACTCTAACTCTGCTTCACCCTATAGTGCAACCATCCTGTATAAGAGCTGTTTATTTGTCAACCAATATATTTTTTATAAATTACCTAACTATAATTCTACTCCAACCTATACGCTATATAAAAATTATTTCGAATAATTTTTGAGCCACTTCGTAAAATATAATTTACCTCCGCCCTATATTTTAACCATCCTTTATATGCTCCTTTTTCTGATATTGTGTTAAACACAATATATAACTATAATTTTGCTTCGCCCTATGTCAGGTATTCCATATATTAGAATGCAACTGTTCATGGTCTACTTTATACTTATACTTATAGGCCACCCAATATTACTTTTTTTGTACCACTATAAAACGACCAATCCCCAACATATTTTACCCAAACCGCAACTTTATATGGTCACCTTATCTATTAATTTTAGTAAGTTTTTTTTGAACTGCCTTCTATAGCTATAGCTACTTCCATCTTTATTTAAATCGTCTTGTATATACTGCTGCCAATTAGTCAACCATTATAACTTATTTGTTTATCATATTTTGAACTATCATGTATAACCATAATTTTTTTCTACAAAATATTTCAACCAGCTGTATATGCATCTTGCTTAGGGGTCACCATATACCTATAACATTTTTTAAACACAACTATAATTCTGATCCCTTCTATATTTCCACTATCTTATCTATGCTACTGCTTATGGACTACGCTAAATAACCATTTTTCTGACATTTTCAACCACCCTGGAAAATATAATTGTCTCCACCTTATATGTCAACCACCCATTATATGCCACTTCTTTTAACATTGTTTTAATTACACTGGATAACTATAATTTTACTTCACCCCATGTTTCAGATATTGCATATATGCAACACAGCTCATGTTCTCTTCTAAAAAATTTGTCATACAATTTTTTATCCACACTGTTAAACTATACTTCTACTTCACCCTCTATTTCAACTACCTTGTATGTACAACACCCAGGCACATCCAGTTGGAAGGATTTCACCTTCTGCGAACCCAATCCACTGCAAAACCTGGGCTCTATCATAATCACCACCCAGTATATATTTTTTTGTACGATCCTGTATAAATATAAATCTATCCCTTCCCAATAGATTTCACCAAAACTGCAACTGCTTATTAGGCACCCTATGTAACAATTTTTTAAATACTTAACTCTAATCCTCCCTATATTTCAAATATTCTATCTGTGCAACTGATTATGACTACGCTATTTCACAATATTTCCTAATATTTTTTGAACCACAGAATAAAGTATAATTTCTCTACACACTTCATTTAAATCACTCTTCATTTGCAACTTTTTCTAACCTTGTTTGAATCACACTGTGTAACTATAACTTGACTTGGCCCCATATTTCAGGTCCTCTATTTCTCTAACCTGTATAACATTTTTTTTACCCACACTGTATAATTATTATTCTACTCCACCCTATACTTCAATAACCTTGTATATGCAAGTATTTATGGGCCATATAACATTTTTGCACCACCCTGTATACTTGGAATTCTAGTCCACCCTATATTTCATCTATCCGCTATATGGAACAGCTTGCAGATCATAACATTCCATTTTAATATTGTTACGAAATTTACCCAAAGCCGACCCTGTTTCATCTCAGTACGACAACAAATGCTTTGAGATAAAAAAAACGGTTCTCGAAAAGACTCGGCAGCGGAAGGAGTGATGATGATTTTTACTGGAGAATTCGACGCGGGTAATATAAAGGAAGCACGCCACGATCGCAGTTCAGTTATACCGCGACGACTAGCGTATATGGGATTGTTATTTTATTTGAATCAGCTGTTTTAATGTAAATAAAGTTCTAGGAAAGTGAAAGTGAATATTAGTATTATAATTTTAAATTGAACCCACGGACTTTATGTACAACATTTGGTGTTAAAGTTAAAATCCTAATTTGATTTATGGAAACCCGTAGTATGGACGAAACTACCAAAAAAATAGTCAAGCAGGTTACGGATGGACTAGACGAAAAATAGCTCATATCCTGGAAAAACGCGATAAGAAGGAGAAACAACATTAAGAAGAAATTCAACAAAAGTTAGTAAAATCTTTTGATGAAAAACGTAAAATAGAATTAGAAAATCTTGTCACTACGAGGAAAAGCGAACAACAAAATCTTGTTTCCACGATGGAAGAAAAACAACAAAATTGAATGGAAGGATTATTCTCGAAATTTGTAGAAAAACAAGATCAACTTGAACTAAAAAGACAAAATGAATTTAAATTATTAGATGAACACAGACAAAATGAATTTAAAATAACTGAAGAGAAAAGACAACTGCAATTTGAACAATTAATGCAAATAGTATCTCAAGTTAATGACACAGTTAATGAACGAATGCAAATAGTGGAACCAGACATAAGAGAAATAAAGATGACATAAAGGTCCTAAAAATACCGTGGATACTCTTAAAACCAAATTAGATGACATCGATTCCATCCAGAACCAGGTGAAATTTGAAATAAGTGCCATCCAAACCCAGGTAAAAGTTGAAATCAGTTCAATTAAAGACCCAGTTCACAGTGAAGTACAAGACAAAGTGGAAACAGCAATTAAAAAATTGCAACAAGATTTGCAGAGAGGGAAATACCAGCACACCGTGAGTACCAAAGGTTCCTTTAGCAAACCACCCACATTTGATGGCAGTTCATCTTGGCCCATGTATAAACGGCAATTTGAGGCAGTGGCTACAGCTAATGGATGGGATAATCAAGAAAAATCTACCTCTCTGGTAATTTCGTTAAGAGGTCCGGCCCTAGAACTCCTCCAAAGCATTCCAGTCGATGAACAAGGCAATTTCGAGAAGATCATCGCCATCCTGGACAAACGATACGATAATCAATCCTTGAGCCAGGTATACCAAATCCAACTGAGTGGAAAAACGCAAAAATCCGGTGAAAGCTTCCAAGAATTCTAAGCAGAGATTAGACGGTTAGTTCACTTGTCGTACCCAGACCTGCCAGAGGAAACGAAAGACCAGTTGGCGACACAGAGTTTCATAAACGGCATCAGAGATGGGGAAGTACAACGAAATCTAAGACTAAGTGGCGTCAAGAAAAGTAATGAAGCTCTACTTCGGGCTTTGGAAGTAGAGGCCGTCATGAACATGTCCAAGCCGAGGGTCCGAGCAGTTTCCTTCAACCAGGAAGAGTCAGAGTCACCATTTCAAGCGCTGCTGGCTGGTCTGAACAAAATATTAGAACGGTCACAAAGAACTGGCACCAGAAGGGCATGTTACCGTTGCGAACGGACAGGGCACTTCCAACGTGATTGTCGAGTGAGGCCACCTGAACGATCACCGACCAGGGGTAACCAACAGAACAGCCACATGTCCAGGGACCGTCAGCCAGTCAGCATAGGGGGGCGAATGCTGACTGTCCCTCCACCAGCCCCCAAAACGTTATCCATCCGGGGATTTTGCCCAGATAGCGGCAGCCTAGTCATCAAAGGCACCATCAATTGGCGAGCAATTACCACCACCATCGACACCGGCGCCGCTGTGTCCATTGCCAAGTCCAGGGTTTTGAGAGCATCAGAAATTCGGCCAGTTACCAATAACATCCAGCTCAGAACAGTCACCGGCGAGTCCATGTCAATACAGGGTGAGGCAGATGTCGTGCTACAGATAGGGGACAACATAATCCGGCATAGGGTCCTGGTGGCGAATATTGAGGACGATTTTATACTGGGAATGGACCTAATTAGCCAGCATGGATTTATGTTCGACCCGAGATATGATGTTCTTCGGTTCCTAAGTGAGGAATTTGTATTGACACGGCCCGTCAACACATCAGTCACGCCCATAAAAATTGTGGCAAAGTCTTCAACTAGAATTCCCGGTCGAACGGAACAAATTATTCAAGGGCAGCTAGACAGCAGTCCTGGGAGCTGCGTTGGAATGGTGGAGCCCGTACACTCAACTCATGACTACTTAGTTGGACGGGCTATAGTTAAAACCGGACGAGATATAACCAATCAGAGTCCTGAATTTGTCCAACAACGACATTAGAATTGCCAATGGTCAAGAAATAGCTTGTTTCGAGCCAGTAGAGAGAGTACCAGACGTCGGGGAAGGAGACAGGGCCCCGTAAAGAGTTCCTACAACAGTTTGCTGACCATTTGACACACCTGACACCAGAGAACCAGAAGAAAGCCAAACAATTTATCACAAAGCACTGGCAAATTTTTAACAGTCAAGATGGAACCACCGGTCGCACCAACATCATCCAGCATCGAATAGATACCGGAAAGGCTCAACCCATCAGAATACCACCTAGACGACTACCACTGGGGCAACAACAGGCAGTCGAGCAATCGAACCACCCGATTTTGCGTGGATTACAGAAAGCTGAATGACGTCACGAAGAAAGACAGCTATCCACTACCCCGAATCGATGACACTTTGACCACACTAGCAGGCTCCCGTTGGTTCTCCACACTAGACCTAAAAAGTGGATATTGGCAGGTTGGTCTACACGCAAACGACAGAGAGAAGACAGCGTTCTCCACCAGTAAAGTACTGTTTCAGTTCACGGTCATGCCCTTTGGGTTATGTAATGCACCCCCTACATTTGAGAGGCTAATGGTGTATGTACTGAGCGGGTTAACATGGAGGACGTGCTTAGTATACCTCGACGCATTCTAGTCATGGGCCAGACATTCGACGACCATCTGAAGAACCTGGGCGAAGTATTCTCCAGAATTAATAACGCCAACCTGAGACTCAATCCGAAGAAGTGTTCCTTGTTTCAAAAAGAAGTAGAGTTTTTGGGCCACGTAGTGTCCGAGTCAGGAATCCGCACTAACGAAGACAAGATAGAAGCCATCCGTGATTGGCCAGTTCCAAGAGACAAACATGAACTCCGAAGCTTCTTGGGCGTCTGTTCATACTACCGGCGTTTTGTTGAGGGATTTGCCACCATCGCCGCCTCTCTACATCGGCAGACCACTGAGAAAGAGACCTTCCGTTGGAATCATGATTGCGAAACATCATTCAGAAGACTGAAGGCAGCACTATGTTCCAGCCCAATCCTAGCCTTTCCTACACAGTCCGACAAGTTCATTTTAGACACATACGCCAGCAACACAGGTTTGGGGGCCGTCCTATCCTAGGTGCAAGATGGTGAAGAGAGGGTGATCGAGTGTTACAGCCGTGGATTCTCGAAACCGGAAAGAAATTATTGCGTCACCAGAAAAGAACTTCTTGCAATAATAAGGGCTGTAGACTATTTCCACAAATACCTCTATGGTCGTCATTTCTTAATCCGGACAGATCATGCCGCACTCAAATGGCTGCTGGACATGAAGACACCGGAAGGACAACTAGTCAGATGGATGGAGAAATTACAGCAATACGACTTCAAGGTGGAACACCGTGCCGGCCGTTTGCACAATAATGCTGATGCCCTATCCAGAAGACCCTGTAGAGCGGAATGCGGACATTGTCTGAGGACGGAACAGCGAGAGGGTATCCCCATCAGGCAGATCCGAGTGCAGGCCAATAAAGACTGGATAACGGAACAGTGCATCCAAGACCAAATGGCTGATCCAGACATCGAACCAATCTTGTCACTCAAAACGAGAGGAGCACCCAGGCCACGATGGGACGAGGTAGCTAGATACTCCGGCGTGCTGAGGTCGTTATGGGCTCAGTGGGACTCTCTAAGAGTAGACAATGGAATGCTCAAGCGAGTTTGGGAAAGCACTTATGGACGAGAAACCAAGTCCCAACTGGTAGTTCCGAAGAAAAAGGTACCAGCCATCCTGACGGAAGTACATGATGGAATTACCGGACGCCACCTGGGCATGAATAAAACCCTAGACAAAGTTCGCCAGCGGTACTACTGGGTGAATTACCTCGAAAACGTCAGAGCTTGGTGCCGCAAATGTGCCACCTGTGCGGCCAGTAAGGGCTCGAAAACCCGGACCAAGGGCAGAATGCAGCAATACAATGTGGGCGTCCCATTTGAGAGAATCGCCATCGATGTCGCCGGTCCGTTTCCCGAGTCTGAGAGGGGGAACAAATACATTCTGGTCGCAATGGACTACTTCAGCAAATGGCCTGAGGCATATGCGATACCCAACCAAGACGCAACCACGGTAGTGACGGTGCTAGTAGAACAACTATTCAGCAGGTTTGGCGTCCCGATGTAATTACATTCAGACCAGGGGCGTAACTTCGAATCGAATGTATTCCAGAAGGTCTGCACGATGTTGGGGATCAAGAAAACGAGAACAACACCATTACACCCACAGTCAGACGGAATGGTGGAAAGATTCAACAGGACCTTGGAACAACACCTATCCAAGGTCGTCAGCAATAACCAGCGTGATTGGGATGATCATATTCCCTTATTCCTGTTGGCATATCACTCTGCCGTACATAATAGTACAGGCCTGACCCCAGCCAGGGTCTTATTCGGAAAGGAGCTGCGATTGCCCTGCGATTTGGCATTTGGCTCCCCCGCAGAACCTCCCCAAGACATCGACGATTATGCCGACCAGCTCCGACATAACATGCTGGCAATACACGAATTAGCCCGAACGCAGATGTTGGCCACCAGTGACCGGATGAAGACGCGATACGACCTCAAGGCCAATTCAGTCGGGTTCCAGGAGAAGGACAAAGTCTGGCTGTACAACCCTCAACGGAGCAAGGGTAAATCCCCAAAGCTTACACCCGCCTGGGATGGTCCATACGAGGTGGTCAAGAGGCTGAATGACGTCGTCTACCGGATCTGTCGAAACCCCAAAGCTAAATTGAAGGTGCTTCATTTAGATCGACTCGCACCCTACCATGGAGAGGATGTTTCTGATCGGGACGATGAGAATTAAAGGGGGGGCAGTGTTACGAAATTTACCCAAAGCCGACCCTGTTTCATCTCAGTACGACAACAAACGCTTTGAGATAAAAAAAACGGTTCTCGAAAAGACTCGGCAGCGGAAGGAGTGATGATAATTTTTAATGGAGAATTCGACGCGGGTATTATAAAGGAAGCACGCCACAATCGCAGTTCAGTTATACCGCGACGACTAGCGTATATGGGATTGTTATTGTATTTGAATCAGCTGGTTTAATGTAAATAAAGTTCTAGAAAAGTGAAAGTGAATATTAGTTTTATAATTTTATATTGAACCCACGGACTTTACAACAATATATTTTATACCCACCTGTTTAGCTGTAATTATATACTGTCCTACATATTTTAACCATCCTATATGTGCTATTTGTGAACTTGTGAATTACTTGACAACTACAATTTTATAATAGTACTAGCCGTTACCCGGAGTTTCACCCGCGTATGGAATGTAGAATTCTTTGCATAAAAATAACTTATGAAACATATGGGCTAGCCAATATAACAATTCTTTCAAACTTTGTTGAACCACCGTACATAATTATAAATCTACCAATCCCGAATATATTTCATAGAAACTGCAAGCACTTAGGGGCCACCCTATATAACAATTCTATTTAACATTTTTTGGAACCACCTTGTATAAGTGTAATTGTGCTTCACCCTATAGTGCAACCATCCTGTATAAGCTGCTCTTTATTTGTCACCCAGTATAACATTTTTTAATTACCTAACTATAATTCTACTTCACCCTATACGCTATATAAGAATTACTTTTAACCATTTCGTAAAATATATTTTCCCTCCTCCCTATATTATAACCACCCTTTATATGCACCTTTTCCTAAAATAGTGTTAAACACAATATATAACTATAATTTTGCTTCGCCCCGTATGTCAGGTATTCTATATTTCAGGATGAAACTGTTCATGGTCTACTTTATACTTATACGCCACTCAATATTACTTTTTTTGTACCACTCTGAATAACTATAAATCCACGAATCTCCAACATATTTTAACTAAACCGCAACTTTATATGTTCACTCTATGTAAGAATTTTCTTCAATATTTTTTGAACTGCCTTCTATAGCTATATAACTTCCATCTTTATTTAAATCATCTTGTATATACTGCTGCCAATTAGTCAGCCATTTAACTTATTTGTCTATCCTTTTTTGAACAATCATATATAACCATAATTTTATTCTACAAAATATTTCAACCACACCATATATGGTTATAGACTACGCTAAATAACCATTTTCTGACATTTTTTAACCACCCTGAAAAATATAATTTGTCTCCACCTTATATGTCAACCACCCATTATATGCAACTTTTTTAACATTGTTTTAATCACACTGTATAACTATAATTTTACTTCAGCTATGTTTCAGATATTGTATGTATGCAACAGCTCACATGTTCTATTCTAGACAATTTTTCATACAATTTTTTATCCACACTGTTAAAACTATACTTCTACTTCACTCTCTATTTCAACCACCTTGTATATACAACTACTTATCGGCCACCCACTATAACATTTTTTGTACCACCCTGTATAAATATGAATCCATCACTTCCCAATAAATTTCACCAAAACTGCAACTGCTTATTGGGGCACCTTATGTAACAATTTTTTAAATACTCAACTCTACTCCTCCCTATATTTCAAATATTCTATTTGTGCAACTAATTATGAGCTACGCTATTTCACAATTTTTCCTCATATTTTTTGAACCACAGTATAAAGTATATTTTCTCTCCACATTTCATTTAAATCACCCTTCATTTGCAACTTTTTCTAAACTTGTTTGAATCACGCTGTGTAACTATAACTTGACTTCGCCCCGTATTTCTGGTACTCCATTTCTCTAACCTATATAACAAATTGTTTTTGCAAGTATTTATGGGCCACGCAATATAACATTTTTGCACCATCCTGTATACTTAGAATTCTAGTCCACCCCATATTTCATCTATCCGGTATATGGAACAGCTTGCAGGTCATAACATACCATTATAATATGTTTTAAACCCACCTGTTTAGCTGTAATTATGTTCTGCTACATATTTCAACCATCCTATATGTGCTACTTGTGAACTACTTGTGGATATAAAACACTTTTTAACCACCCTATAAACTATAATTCCACTCCATCTTTCAACCACCCTGTATAAACAACTACTTTTAACTTTTTTTCTTCAACCCATTTCATAATTATAATAATAGCTCAAGAAAATTCAAATATTTTATATTACATAACACATTTTTTTATCCACCCTGTATAAGCTATTTATGGTACACTGAATATACCTTTTTTAAACCATCCCACATAACTTGCTCCATATTTCACCCACATTGTATATATGCAGCTGCTTAGGGACCATTTATTATACTTTTTTTTCAAGATTTTTTAAATCTATGTAATTCTACACCGCTCTAAGTTTTACATATCCTATATATGGAACACCCTGTAAAATTACACTTGATGTATTAGTTGATTTTTTTTTTCAATTGAAACATGTTATATTTTCATATTCAAAATTTTGAATAAAAGCTAAGTTGATGTAAGTATCTAATAATATTTGGTGCATGCGGTGGAACCAATTGACTAATTGTGTGTTATCGAAGAAGGTAGTAGTAGTTTTTTTCGCAATATCTACCTTTCATGTCAATGTATCACCCTGTATAAATATAAATCCATCAATTCCCAATAAATTTTACCAAAACTCCAACTGCTTATGCGGCACCCTCTGTAACAATTTTTCAAATATCCTATGTGTGAAAGTAATTATGAGCTACGCTATTACCTCATAATTTTTGAAGCACAGTATAAAATATAATTTCTCTCCACATTTCATTTAAACCATCCTTCATTTGCAACTTTTTCTAACCTTGTTTGAATCACACTGTATACTGATAACTTTGCCCCATAATTCAGGTACTCCAAAATTTTTCTAATTTTTTTACCCACATTGTATAATTCTCGTAGCCTTCTGCTTTCACTTCGAGTTACTGGTATACTTGGCTCAAGGATTGATTGTTGTATATTTTTATATAGGATTGCAATGATCTTGTCGAAATTACCTTAATCATCTACAGGAATGCTTTGGAGAAGTTCTAATGATTGACCTCTTACCGAAATTACTAGAGAGGGATATTTTTCTAGGCTATACATCCATTAGCTTCGGCCACGGCTTCAAATTATCGTTTGTACATAAGCCAAGATGAACTACAATCAAATATGGGTGGTTTTTTTAAGGTTTTTCTTCAAATTTCCCAAATCACCACTTAATTAAATCTTGTTGCTTTTCATCCATAATGGTTAAAATTCCGCCAACTTTTGTTGGATTTCGTCTTGATTTTGTTTCTCCTTTTTGTCACTTTTTTCCAGGATTTCACTTATTTTTTTCGTCCAGTTTATTAGTAACTGGTGAATATTTTTTTGCTAGTCTTGTCCATTTCTGCCAAACTTTTGGTTGCAGACATAATTCAAATTAGATTTATAACTTCAGATAATCCCACTTCCAAAACACTAATTGCTATAGATTCCGTGGGTTCAATTTCACAAATATTTACTGTCACTTTCAATGTATTTATTTTAATCAAAATAAACTCTCTTACATAAACACAATGAATAATACTATCAGCTGGAGTGCTACAAGCTGCTTCCAAACTGCCTCGCCAAAAATAATCGCCCTCTTAAATACAGTTCAATTTGCCAAAGATTTTTCCAGACTTTTGTCTGTCTATACGGTATTCGATATCTGGGGGGGCTACCGTTGATGATGGTTTTTATATACAGCCGTTTTTATTTCGTTTTCTCATTGTTTTTAGCGGCATTAAATGAATTTTATAGCAATATTATATTGGGTGGTGCATAAGCAATTACATATACAGGATGGTTGCAATATTTTGTATATACAAACAGGGTGGTTCAAAAAATTACAGGCAAATAAGTTATATTGGGTTCGAATACAGGTAGAAGTATAGTTATACAAAGTGATTTAAAAAAATGTTATATAGAGTTTCCAATAAGCAGTTTAGGTGAAAAATATGTTGGGGATTGTTTAATTTATAGTTATACAGGGTGGTTATAAGAAATGTTATATTGGGTGGCCCATAAGTAGTTTTAATTTATAGTTATACAGGGTGGTTATAAGAAATGTTATATTGGGTGTCCCATAAGTAGTAGATACAAGGTGGTTGAAACCGGGGGCACAGTAGAATTAGTTTTAGTGGATAAAAAAAGGTTTAAAAAAATTGTTATATTTGTTAGACCATGAACAATTACAGTGTTTAACACAATGTTGATACAATTTGCATATAAAGTGTGGTTAAAATATACCGTAGAGAGAAATTACACATTACAAGTTGCCTCAAAAATTATAAGAAATAATTGTTATATAGCGTACACCATAAGCAGTTGCATACCTGAAATATAGGGTGGAGTAGACTTACATTTAGATGTTTAAAAAAAATGGATATTGGTTACAAATAAATAGCAGCATTTATAGGATGGTTTCACTATGAGATGAAGTAGAGTTACAGTTATACAAGGAGCTTAAAAAAAAAAGTTGAATAAAATTGTACCTAGGATAGCCTGTATGTTTCTTAAACTATTTCTTTTTGCAAAGAATTGTATTCGCGGGTGCAATCGGCTAATATATATATATATATATATATATATATATATATATATATATATATATTATTAAAAAAAAACAATATCTAGTTGACCGTATTGTGAATCTAAACCATTCTCAAACCCCCTGGAATACGGAAGATTTATATATATAAAGATATATATATATATATATATATATATATATATATATATATATATATATATATATATATGTTTTAGGTGGTTTCCGGGAACTCATCCGCGTAGTTGATAACTGATCCCTGCCGGGATCGATGGTAAAATGACGACGTTTCGGCAGAGTCACATCTGCCCTCTTCAGTTCGGTTCGCATAATTCTCGTAGCCTTCTGCTTTCGCTTCTAGTTACTCGAATACTAAGATTTTCTGGAGCGAGCGCGCTGTTATATAGTCGCGGCTCGGCGCCTATCGGTTGACACCGTGAACGGCTGCGTGTGATTGGCCCTTGGCGTTCAGTGGACACGGCTCCATCCTGCTGATTTGTTATTTTCGGTTGAATATTTATTGGACGGGTACGGGCCGGTACGGTGTGATTTTCCAACAATTCGATAACTTCTGAATTTCATTGCGTGCGTTTAGACTGTGAGGTCTCTTCGCTATTTCAATTGCCTCTCTTACTAGTCTTGATTTCGGGTGTTCTATATTTGCCAGTACTCTGGTGTTCTCAGTCTATTCGGTGTGACATCGTGGTAGCGTGTTCCGCAATGGATGTTGTTTTTTCCTGCTTTCTTACAGCGTTCTGGTGTTCATCACGTCTAGCTTGATTTCTTCTATTAGTTTGCCCCACATAGGTTTTATGACAGTCTGCACATGGAATCTCGTACACTCCCTGTTGTTCTAAAGGAATCCTCGTCTTCGGAGTCCTCAACACCGTGCTTATTTTTCTGTCTGTATTGAAAATAGTATCGATATTGTGTCTCCGTAGAATTCTTCCAATACTGTCCGTGGTCCCCTTGACATACGGTAAATAAGCCTTGGTTATTGGTGTCTCATGCTCCTCGTCTGTTTGTCTCGGTTTTGACTTTAAGGCTCTTTGTATATTTCGGTCTGTAAATCCGTTTTGTCTCAGAGCTGTTTTTAAACTGTCCATTTCCTGTTTGATGTTATCCTGGTCAGCTAGCCTTTGTGATCTGGTTACTAAAGTCTTGACGACGGCTTGTAGTTGGGCTGGGTGGTGATGAGAATTAACATGAAGGTATCTGTTGGTGTGAGTTGCTTTCCTATATACTGTATGACCAAGGGTTCCATCTTGCTTCCTATTTATGAGAACATCAAGGAATGGCAGTTGATTGTTGGCTTCAACCTCCATGGTAAATTTTATTTTGTGATGGATGCCATTAAGGTGATCTAAAAAAGTATTGAGGTGTTCCCTCCCATGAGGCCAAATCACAAATGTATCATCCACATATCGCAACCACAAACTGGGTTTAAGAGTTGTTGTTCTTAGTGCCAATTCCTCAAAGTTATCCATAAAAAGGTTCGCTATAACTGGTGAGAGTGGCGATCCCATTGGAGCTCCTTCCACTTGTTTGTATTGTTGGTTCTCGTAAACAAAATAGGTGTTCATCAGACAGTGCCTTGTTAAGTCTACAAGGTGTTGAGGTGGTTTGTATTTTTCTATTATGATATCCAAGGCTTCGTCGATAGGGATGTTGGTGAAAAGGGACACTACGTCAAAACTTACAAGAAGACACTCTGGTTGTAAGACCGTTTTTCTAAGAATTTCGATGAAATGTGTCGACTTTTTTACATATGAGTCTGCCCCCTCTGCAAACGGTTGAAGTTGTTGGGCTAGGTATTTGGCTAGGTGTTGTGTTGGGGATCCAACTGAGCTTACTATTGGCCTCAAAGGTGCAACCTCTTTATGTACTTTTGGCAACCCATTGAATTTCGGATATCTCGATGACTTTTCACGCGGAATGAGTTGCAGTTAGAGATTTTTGTCGATCCTACTTGCTTGGATTTTGGCCTTGGTTGTTTTCTCTAGATAAGTTGTTGGGTCAGTAGTAATTTGTTTATATGCTGGATCTTGTAGCAATATTTGAATTTTGTTTGAATAATCCGCTGTATCTAAAACACGGAACACGCCACCACTATGTCACACCGAATAGACTTTGAGAACACCAGAGTACTGGCAAATATAGAACACCCTAAATCCAGACTCGTGAGAGAGGCAATTGAAATAGCGAAGAGACCTCACAGTCTAAACGCACGCAATGAAATTCAGAACTTATCGAATTGTTGGAAAATCCTATTAAACACCGTACCGGCCCGTACCCGTCCAATAACAACTCAACCGAAAATAGCAAATCAGCAGGATGGAGCCGTGCCCATTGAACGCCAAGGGCCAATCACACGCAGCCGTTCATGGTGTCAACCGATAGGCGCCGAGCCGCGACTATATAACAGCGCGCTCGCTCCAGAAAATCTTAGTATTCGAGTAACTAGAAGCGAAAGCAGAAGTCTACGAGAATTAGGCGAACCGACCTGAAGAGGGCAAATGTGACTCTGCCGAAACGTCGTCATTTTACCATCGATCCCGGCAGGGATCAGTTATCAACTACGCGGATGAGTTCCCGGAAACCACCTAAAACATTTAGTGCCCGCGAAAACTTAAAAACAAATATAGTGAATCTCTACGGGGAGAATACTTTTCATTTGTGTAAAACATTTGAGAAATTACGCGCGAAAAGAAGCAAACTTTTGTGCGAGCTACATTTTTTACAACGATGCCGCGATGAAGGAGTTATTCCGAAAAACATGACGGTAAAGTTCTGGAAGAACAACAGAAAAACACAGAATATCTTATGGAAAGCTAGTTGTGCCCTACTTAGGGAAGCCATACGTGATGTCAGAAGAGATTTGGATGTTCTTAATACTAAACTCCTAGATATCCACCTACAGGTAAACAATACACTCCACCCGATAATATGGGATAAATTCGATGAGATTAGCGAATTTAGGGCCGAAACGAATTCAGAGTTAACAACAATGCAACAACAAGCAAAATTTAACAAATTGAAGCTCCAACAGAAGCCCAAAAATGAATTTGTCTCGGAAAATAACGGTCACAGTCTAACCTCACGGCAATTGGAAACGAATAAAACCGTTTATAACTTATCTTCGGTCCAATTGAACACTTCCTGGATTGGCGTGTTGGCTAAGGGATTCAATTACGCTATTGCTCCCTCTCACATACCAACAGAGAGCATAATATGTGGCGTGGAAACAGCAGTTTCAAAATTAGATGCGAACACCGCTGAAATAATTAGACAAGATGTGTCACATGTTCTAAGAAAGTCTAAACCACCCAAAAGGAACCTATCCATAGAAGAAAATGAGGCCTTGAAACAACTGCGCCTCAACAAGGACATTGTCATTCTCCCTGCTGATAAAGGAAATGCCACTGTAATTTTAGATACAGCGGATTATTCAAACAAAATTCAAATATTGCTACAAGATCCAGCATATAAACAAATTACTACTGACCCAACAACTTATCTAGAGAAAACAACCAAGACCAAAATCCAAGCAAGTAGGATCGACAAAAATCTCCAACTGCAACTCATTCCGCGTGAAAAGTCATCGAGATGTCCGAAATTCTATGGGTTGCCAAAAGTACATAAAGAGGGTGCACCTTTGAGGCCAATAGTAAGCTCAGTTGGATCCCCAACACAACACCTAGCCAAATACCTAGCCCAACAACTTCAACCGTTTGCAGAGGGGGCAGACTCATATGTAAAAAATTCGACACATTTCATCGAAATTCTTAGAAAAACGGTCTTACAACTAGAGTGTCTTCTTCTTGTAAGTTTTGACGTAGTGTCCCTTTTCACCAACATCCGTATCGACGAAGCCTTGGATATCATAATAGAAAAATACAAACCACCTCAACACCTTGTAGACTTAACAAGGCACTGTCTGATGAACACCTATTTTGTTTACGAGAACCAACAATACAAACAAGTGGAAGGAGCTCCAATGGGATCGCCACTCTCACCAGTTATAGCGAACCTTTTTATGGATAACTTTGAGGAATTGGCACTAAGAACAACAACTCTTAAACCCAGTTTGTGGTTGCGATATGTGGATGATACATTTGTGATTTGGCCTCATGGGAGGGAACACCTCAGTACTATTTTAGATCACCTTAATGGCATCCATCACAAAATAAAATTTACCATGGAGGTTGAAGCCAACACTCAACTGCCATTCCTCGATGTTCTCATAAATAGGAAGCAAGATGGAACCCTTGGCCATACAGTATATAGGAAAGCAACTCACACCAACAGATACCTTCATGCTAATTCTCATCACCACCCAGCCCAACTACAAGCCGTCGTCAAGACTTTAGTAACCAGATCACAAAGGCTAGCTGGCCAGGATAACATCAAACAGGAAATGGACAGTTTAAAAACAGCTCTGAGACAAAACGGATTTACAGACCGAAATATACAAAGAGCCTTAAAGTCAAAACCGAGACAAACAGACGAGGAGCATGAGACACCAATAACCAAGGCTTATTTACCGTATGTCAAGGGGACCACGGACAGTATTGCAAAAATTCTACGGAGACACAATATCGATACTATTTTCAATACAGACAGAAAAATAAGCACGGTGTTGAGGATTCCGAAGACGAGGATCCCTTTAGAACAACAGGGAGTGTACGAGATTCCATGTGCAGACTGTCATAAAACCTATGTGGGGCAAACTAATAGAAGAATTCAAGCTAGACGTGATGAACACCAGAACGCTGTAAGAAAGCAGGAAAAAACAACATCCATTGCGGAACACGCCACCACGATGTCACACCGAATAGACTTTGAGAACACCAGAGTACTGGCAAATATAGAACACCCGAAATCAAGACTCGTAAGAGAGGCAATTAAAATAGCGAAGAGACCTCACAGTCTAAACGCACACAATGAAATTCAGAACTTATCGAATTGTTGGAAAATCCTATTAAACACCGTACCGGCCCGTACCCGTCCAATAACAACTCAACCGAAAATAACAAATCAGCAGGATGGAGCCGTGCCCACTGAACGCCAAGGGCCAATCACACGCAGCCGTTCACGGTGTCAACCGATAGGCGCCGAGCCGCGACTATATAACAGCGCGCTCGCTCCAGAAAATCTTAGTATTCGAGTAACTAGAAGCGAAAGCAGAAGGCTACGAGAATTATGCGAACCGACCTGAAGAGGGCAGATGTGACTCTGCCGAAACGTCGTCATTTTACCATCGATCCCGGCAGGGATCAGTTATCAACTATGCGGATGAGTTCCCGGAAACCACCTAAAACATTTAGTGCCCGCGAAAACTTAAAAACAAATATAGTGAATCTCTACGGGGAGAATACTTTTCATTTGTGTAAAACATTTGAGAACTTACGCGCGAAAAGAAGCAAACTTTTGTGCGAGCTACATTTTTTACAACGATGCCGCGATGAAGGAGTTATTCCGAAAAACATGACGGTAAAGTTCTGGAAGAACAACAGAAAAACACAGAATATCTTATGGAAAGCTAGTTGTGCCCTACTTAGGGAAGCCATACGTGATGTCAGAAGAGATTTGGATGTTCTTAATACTAAACTCCTAGATATCCACCTACAGGTAAGCAATACACTCCACCCGATAATATGGGATAAATTCGATGAGATTAGCGAATTTAGGGCCGAAACGAATTCAGAGTTAACAACAATGTAACAACAGGCAAAATTTAACAAATTGAAGCTCCAACAGAAGCCCAAAAACGAATTTGTCTCGGAAATAACGGTCACAGTCTAACCTCACGGCAATTGGAAACGAATAAAACCGTTTATAACTTATCTTCGGTCCAATTGAACACTTCCTCGATTGGTGTGTTAGCTAAGGGATTCAATTACGCTATTGCTCCCTCTCACATACCAACAGAGAGCATAATATGTGGCGTGGAAACAGCAGTTTCAAAATTAGATGCGAACACCGCTGAAATAATTAGACAAGATGTGTCACATGTTCTAAGAAAGTCTAAACCACCCAAAAGGAACCTATCCATAGAAGAAAATGAGGCCATGAAACAACTGCGCCTCAACAAGGACATTGTCATTCTACCTGCTGATAAAGGAAATGCATATAAACAAATTACTACTAACCCAACAACTTATCTAGAGAAAACAACCAAGGCCAAAATCCAAGCAAGTAGGATCGACAAAAATCTCCAACTGCAACTCATTCCGCGTGAAAAGTCATCGAGATGTCCGAAATTCTATAGGTTGCCAAAAGTACATAAAGAGGGTGCACCTTTGAGGCCAATATTAAGCTCAGTTGGATCCCCAACACAACACCTAGCCAAATACCTAGCCCAACAACTTCAACCGTTTGCAGAGGGGGCAGGCTCATATGTAAAAAATTCGACACATTTCATCGAAATTCTTAGAAAAACGGTCTTACAACCAGAGTGTCTTCTTGTAAGTTTTGACGTAGTGTCCCTTTTCACCAACATCCCTATCGACGAAGCCTTGGATATCATAATAGAAAAATACAAACCACCTCAACACCTTGTAGACTTAACAAGGCAACTGTCTGATGAACACCTATTTTGTTTACGAGAACCAACAATACAAACAAGTGGAAGGAGCTCCAATGGGATCGCCACTCTCACCAGTTATAGCTCCACTAACTTCTGAGTTAGTTTCTTGCATTTTCTTCTTACTAGTTGAAATCTAATTTCTATTATACGCACTTAAATACACTTTAAGACTACCTACTGTAATTTTTATTCTCAAATCAAAAATATTATTTAATATACATACTGAAAAATTGTAAGTGTAAATATATTAAATACATGTCTTTCGTTAAAAGTTAGTTTTGGATAGGTTCGCCCTTTTAAATTCTCCATTTTTGGGTACCTGATCTACCAGTTACTGTTTTTAACAATTTGGTTAACATATAGATTTATTTTTTAAAATAACATAGCTGGCGTTAAAGTTGGTAACCTATAAATCGCTCTATTATGGCGACAGTCTGTGGTCAAACCACTGAGCAAACATTTATGTTAGATTAGATCTCAAATTACTGAACATGGCAGTGACTGGGTAACGCACTATCTGCTCATCAGGTGATGACCATCTGTTACTGTCTATTGTCTGAAGTTGCCTAGAGTTCAATAAGAAAACAGTCAGTGTTGTGGAACAGTATTGTTTTTGCAGACAACTACTAGTAATTTTCCTATAAATTCGTTTTTGTAAATTTTTGTTGTGATTATAATAATGTCGTTAACATTATATTATTTACATAAAAGTCCGAAGGTGTTTTGTAATAAATCATCAATCAGAAGAAAATAGAAAAGTCATTAAAGATTTTAGTTTTCATTGAGTTGTTTGTCATCTCTATTTATGAAATCGTTTGATTTGTTTTTTTTTAGGTTACGAAAAAAAATTCGCCGATAATTATATCAAGCATGTTTCATAGACACTATTACATTGGTAATGTTTAGGACATATTTATATAAAAATAAACCTAAAATAATATATCTACATAAATTAAAAACAATTACGTAAATTTAATCCAAATGAAGTAATGAGGATAGCAAAGATCTACTTTTCTAATTGCGCATCGACTTTATTTCTTATAGATATATACCCCTTGACAAAAAAATCTCAATAATCTTCAAAGTTCAAACATAAAATTTTAATGAATTCTTGTCAAATTTCGACCACTAGGCTACCGTTAGTATTCTTAAATCCTCGTTCATCTAATATGTACTTATAAAGAGTATTAACTTAAATTTGAAATAATAACCGAGCAAACATGCAAATTCTTAAATATTCGTATATTATATACAGATATATATATATATATATATCCACATATTTAGAACTATATCATTCAACGTATGACAGCCGTTTCGAACCAGGAATGACAAGTATGGTATGGTGTGGTGTATGTTATAGCATAGTATGCCTTCATATACTTAAATTACTCAATAGACGGTAGATGTCACCGACATCTATTAGGTTCAATACACTGACTGTTGTCTTACTGATGAGTATAACATCCAAGTATTTCACTTTAGAACTTGTCATTCAAGGAAGCGTATCTGACGAGAACTCCTGGTTCGAAACGGCTGTCATACGTTGAATGATATAGTTCTAAATATGTGGATATATATCTGTATATATATTTACTTATGTGTTTTTATATAAAACACTCGAACCATCTGTCAAGAGTATGGTATATGTTATAGCATAGTATGCCTTCAACTACTTAAATTACTCAATAGACGGTAGATGTCACCGACATCTATTAAGTTCAATACACTGACTGTTGTCTTACTGATGTGTATAACATCCAAGTATTTCACTTTGGAACTTGTCATTCAAGAAAGCGTATCTGACGAGAACTCCTGGTTCGAAACGGCTGTCATAAGTTGAATGATATAGTTCTAAATATGTGGATATATATCTGTATATATATTTACTTATGTGTTTTTATATAAAACACTCGAACCATCTGTCAAGAGTATGGTATTTGTTATAGCATAGTATGCCTTCATATACTTAAATTACTCAATAGACGGTAGATGTCACCGACATCAATTAGGTTCAATACACTGACTGACTATTCGTATATTATCAATAAAAAGTCATTTGAAATATTTTATAACGTTTGTCTCATAATTCCAACTTAGAACTATCTAAAGTACATCGTCAAAGACTTCTGTCTCTATTATTATAGGAATTAATTCTGCAATTTTTCATGACTTATTTCAAGAGTTTGAAATATTGTGAAATATTTCTGATGTTTTAAAAGTATATATGAAATTCTTACGAATATTTCAGTAACATTTTAGTGAACTCACTTCTTGAAATATTAGTACACTAATAAATAACTATATAGGTACGAAAATATCAATGACTTGAAGATACACTACTCTGATTTGCAGAAAGGTTTCAATGGGAGAACAGAAATTTCATAAAAAATTTTGTAGAAATGGGTTGCAGATGATATGTATAATATATCTATTTGCGCCATGTCATAAAGTTGTGGAAATTTAGTTCTAAACAAACAAAAGTTGAAAAACAGACAATTTTATCCAAACTTTGTAAAATGATACGTTTTACGTTTTATTGTAGTTAATCCTACTACCCGACTCGGAATGTATCACTCCACTATTACTAGAAATATTTAATATATCCGTTGATAATAAAATCTACAAGAGCTGACAAATCTGAGTTAAAATTAAAGGTATACTACCTTGATGATATACAAAGTTTAAAACTGGACTTTTTAAATTTTTGCACAGCTTTATTACTCATTTCACTAATAAAAAAATCTTATAAATACATTTCAGTAACGTGGTCAATTGTAAATACATTTTAATGCAGCAAAATGGAAAGAAAGATCATTCCCAAATCTTTAATTTCTGCTTTCGAAAAACAAAAAAGTTAGTAAAATTTAATTTTGACATCATTGTACGAGGGTGAATCAAATATGAACCGGACTTTTGTTTTAAAAATCTTATTGGTACGATCAATACAAATTTTAATACATATTATTTTTCTACATAGTCTCCTCTCTTATGTATACATTTTTCCCACCGAATCGGAAGATTTTTAATACCTTTCTCAAAGAATGAAACTGGTCGTGTCGATAACCAATTGCGCACAAACGTTTCTACAGCTTCGTTGTCCTCAAAGTGGTGGCCTCCCAGTTCTTCTTTAAGTGGCCCAAACATGTGGTAGTCACATGGCGACACATCAGGACTGTAAGGCGGGTGTTCAAGGGTTTCCCAATGCATTTTGTTCAATTTTCCTTGAGTCAATGCAGCTGTATGTGGCCGAGCGTTGTCATGCAACAGAATCACACTTCGGATAGACATATCCCACCTCTTTTGCCGATAGGCAAGTTTCACTTGTTGGAGTAGTTCGCAGTAATACTCAGCATTAATTGTACGGCGTTCGTGCAGAAAATCGATCAGCAGTACGCCTTTCGAATTCCAAAAAACTGTTGCCTCATTGATGCTTATCGTGGGACGGCGTGCATGAGGCTCATTTTCCACTGTCTCTCGGCCATCTGCAAACTTTTTGTGCCAGTCGTACACTTGGGTCCTTGAAAGTGTTTCATTGCCGAACTGTGCAGATAGTCGACGCAAAATTTCAGACGGTCTAACGCCCTCCCGCGCCAAAAATTTGATAACAACACGTGCGCAACAGACGTATGCACCTCTTGCTCTGACATGATGCTACTAACAGCGCATCGACTACGCCTCGCCAAACCGACGAACTCCCCTCTTCTTAACATCCCTACCTAACATATATCGAGACGTCACGCCACTCGAATTACCTACAGGGCGAGAAACAGAAAAGTCCGGTTCATATTTGATTCACCCTCGTATGTTATCGTTTAGAATGTATTCAACGCTTAACTGAAGATTTAAATTATATAACACTTATGAATTAACTCTCAGAAATATTTACGAAACAATAGAGTTGATATCGTTTAAAAACATTTCCATCTTATATCGAGGACGAATCTTGCCATTACAAGGAACGTAAGTGCTATTTGTTCGGTGAGTTTGAACTAATCTAATAATATTTTTAATAAAATTTTCACCTTCTTATTGGCCAATACAACATTCATACAGAATTCGTCAAATCGACTGTAAATAAAGGTCGAGAATTCAATGGCAAAAAAATTTTTTTAAGAAGAAACATGTGAATTTGATCACATTCTAGACGCATTTCTTGTCTACTAAAACATGACAACTCTCTTGGCTTCTATTATGTTTGATCTAAAGACTTCAACTAAATTGTCAATCGAAATTTTCAAAGGCTGGTGGCTGGTATTATATAAAACACATTTCCTTTCATGAAAATTATTTACGGGATTAACCTCAAGTATAAGCTTAGTGTTCTAAAATCTTTGTGAATATTTCTCAGTATACATAATTTTACTTGAAATAATCTCATTGAACTTAAGTGTTGGTAAAAGCGTAATCTTTCTGTTTCTGTACTTTAGTGGAAATTCAAGGGTATACTTTTTTATTAAACGTACTTGAAATTTTACTTTGTATTGATATTGTTAATACCTAGTAAAATGCTACTAATAATTATTTTTGTAAAAATGTGTTTAATGTTTATAGACTTATTAGGAATAACACAAAAATATTTGAAAGGTCAGACCCAGTTGTCATTTTCAATAAGGAAACTATATAAAAAAGCTAGCATTATGTTGATATTACCAATAAGTGGATAAGCATTAAGTAAAGATTCCACAACTATCACTGAGCAAACAACAAATGTGTAATTATGAGAGTGCAACAATTAGACACTCAGTCAATCGAGATTCGAAAAGAGTTTGGAAAAGCGCTACAGATAAGTTCTGAAGACCAATTGAAAACAGTATTAGTATTTCTGGTCATTTTATGCAACTGTCTATATAAGTCAACGTAATGCCTAACAGTTATTTCAATTTAATTTGTCAAATATTGCATATTCATGTTCAAGATGGTGTGTGAAGTTTGCTGTTTGTAGTTTTTCATAGCCACACAATCTCTGAAGATAAACAACTGAAAAGCCTAAATGACTCACCGCAGACACAAATTTCCTCATTTATTTTCATCATATAGAATAGCTGAGATCCTGCTCACAGTGATTAGTGTATTAATAAGATTTTTCACGCATATCGTGCTAAAACATAAAAAACATAAACTCGTTTATGATATTTTACTGTTAATACTAATAAGGTATAAAGAAAAATGTGAAAATTTTCCACAGTTTTATTTATAATTTATTGTGGACAAAAATCTGTTGATAATATTGATTGTTATGAATTAATTGTTTGTAAGCAAATTATCTAAAAGTTTAATATCAGCCAGTTAACATGAAATTCCACAATTATCTCATTGAAAATAGATAATTATAGTATGCATATTGCTGGAAAGGCGACGTACATTTCTGTGCATCATAAATCATAACCCTTCATAACCTGTTTTGATTCCATAAGCTGAGAGCTAGCTTTTCCTATCTATTCACAATTATTTGAATGGTTTCCAATACTTATTTACACATGAGTCGGAATACATAATTTCGAATTAACAAAAAATGTTATACAAATGTCATTCTGTCATATTTTTAATAATTAAACCCACAATTACGACTGACCAAATAGAAATAAAATCTTTTTTATTACTTAGTTCCAAAAAGCTTTTAAACGGTTTTAGTAAATGGAAAATTAAAGCTGTATACAACTTAATATTTACATTTTTAATTTGCGGATATTACGAGACCCAAACTACCTAAATCAGAACAAAATAGCAACAGTGTAGAAAAATTAAGTTTACATGATTTTGTATATCTCTGTAAATGTATGTTTTGTTTCAGTATGAAACTTTCCCATCAGTAATTTTTTATATAATCTAACGACATGCAAGTCATCGAAAAGCTTGGTAAAAGCAAAAATAGAGTATCAATTTTTAAATTGTAGCTATTTCCTGCAGTTTTGGGTTTGGCTTTTGGATAACCTATACTGTAATCTACATTTATGTTATTTCGGGAACTTAAGTTTATGATAGAAACTAGTAGTTCGTTATCATAGGCATATTTAAGAGGACAAAAGTTGTTTGGATGGCAATGAATTTGCTAAATATGCGCCCCTGTTCCTCAGTAGGTAAAGGACTTAGGCTTTTTTACTATTGGGGTATATTATTAAATATATTAAATTTTCTAGAGGCTTCTACTGTAAAACCGATTAAACTCCCTAGAAAGGTAACATTAGTTATAGTAATATTATTTTCAGATTTGAAAAAAAAAATGCTGGTATATTCAGAGTTTATTTGCGATGTGAAAAATTTGTCCAAGATACGCAAAACAAATTACTGATAGTAAGGTAGATTCGTTGTGTTTTTTAACAACTGTTTGCTTATTCATTGTGTAGGATTTTCGTTATTTGTATAAATTTGGTAATTGTTCTACACTATTTATTGCAAACTTTGATTCTGAAGATATGCCGTATTTAATAAATCCCATAGATATTCTGAACTCTACATTCAACAATGGCAGTAGCAGTATTTTGTCTTAACCAGTAAGAGTGAAATGACTGTACTTATATAATTTTTATTAACGTGATACCAAATTATCAACGTCAATCATTATCAAAGTTATTGTTAATACAAACCCATCACCTCCAAAACTTTATCGTCTTATAAAAACCCATAAGTAAAGATAATGCCCATATTCCACCTGTACTTTCCTGTATCAACAGCCAAAATAGAAATCTAGCAATAAGTTGAATTCAGAATTTAAATCATTTTAAAGCTCCTCATTCAATGAAAAATTCATTAAAACTGTCCAAGCTAATCACTAAACCACTAAACATACAATCTCTTACAAATGAATTCTAGTATCTTTTCATGTCACAAATATGTTTCCAAGCATTGCTACAACAGAATGTCTTACTTTAATAAGTCAATATCCGGAAAAATACTAATATTAATCTAGTAATAAAAATTGATATAAAAAGAGCATTTGCATCTATTAGCCAAAATTACTGCATATTTAACAAAAAAAGGTTAGCAGATATTTAGTTAGATATTTTAAATGACAACCAACATATTTTACAAGTAGGCAATATCTTTTTATCCTTCTTAAATAATATCCATCTAAATCTAAGGTTTACTTTAGAAACAGAAAAAGATTGCTGTTTAAATTTCTTAGAACCTACTCTCACAAGTAAAGATAACAATATACCTTTAATATTTACAGAAAACCCCGATTTCACTATTAACAATTCCTTGGTTAGTCCCATTTCTCTTAATTTAACACCATATAAATCCA
The DNA here is from genome assembly GCA_034190945.1 of Octodonta nipae. Taxonomy (NCBI): domain Eukaryota; kingdom Metazoa; phylum Arthropoda; class Insecta; order Coleoptera; family Chrysomelidae; genus Octodonta; species Octodonta nipae. The sequence goes on from CM067220.1 coordinate 64,160,782, forward strand.
TGATACAAAGAGCTTTTACATTACCATTGTCAAAAAATGATTTAGTAATTGGTCTTAATGTTGTTAGGTCGAGAGGTTATAATAACGGATATAAACGAAAAATAAAATAACGGATATAAACGAAAAATAACTATTAAACTTATGTTAGGAAAAAAACAACAATTTGTAAATTAATTAATTTACCCCCTTATTAACTACTCTGAACAACCAGTAAAATTAGGCTAACTTACATATTTTGGAACTCTAAGAGAGAATATCTAGAATGTTATCTAGACAAAATATTAGAGTTACTTTTAAACCGCAAATTAGTTTATCAAACCTATTATTTAATGCTCCAGAAAAAACTCCTTAATGATCAATTAGATGTAAGTGTAAACAGGAGCATATTATTTGACTTTTTCAAATAGCCAGTTTCCTGTCACACACTATATACTATATCCAGAATCGCACCATGTTTTTTTTACTTTATTAATTTATATTTTGTTTGAAAATGACATGCCTAATGTCGAAATTAGTCACTAGTTAGTAATATAGTACTAACTTATAAGTGATTTAATACAAAATATTTAATTTCATTCATTGTAATGATCGAATATCACAAAGAAGCGGCTTCCAACATTCGTTATAAACGTGATAAATTGCTTAAATACGTAGGTATTGACTAGACAAGATATAAAACAGTTCTTCTACCACCGGACGGAATTTTTAACAAAGGTTTTTTTATACCACGCTGCACGTCGACAAACATTGCTGGAAACAGGGTCCCTGGAATTGTCGTAAAATGAAATAAAATGAACACAACATTATTTTTATCTAAACATAAGGAATTACTTAATACTTTCACTTCTCAAGCAGTTTAAACGTTCAGAATGTAACAATATTGACATTTGTTGTATTAAAAAATAATAAATAGGTAAATTCTGATTGATTAAATCGTCGTCTGTTTACCATACACTACTTACGAGTTTGAATTGAAATATTTCATGCTTGGTTTGAAATTAGTCAAGGGAACATCCACAAATTACGTAAGATATTTGAGGGTGGGTGGGTGTCTGCTAATGTCTTACGAAATCTTATAATGGAGGTAGGTGGGTATTTGAATTTACATTAGATTTTTTTTATATTATTTGCCCATTAAATATTATCAATGTCTATAGAAACATTTACAATCTACTTGATTAGGTTTTTCAAATATAATGTAGTTATAAAATTAACAATATTTAATTAATTATACAGGGATTTTCTTAAATAGGGTCCCAAACTTCTGCTAAGCATAGAACTCATTAAAATAACCCAAGAGTCCCTATTAACATGTGCCCTAACGCACCCTTAGGAAGTTATATGCCCTACAAAGGGCTCAAACAAAACTGTTTTTATTTTCTTATTCACAATACGGTCGAAAATATATAGAAATAATGCATGGGTCTCACATAACTTTTTACGATAAATTACATGTGCTACTCCGTATGTAAATCATAAGCGTCCAATTTAGGGTTCTCAGCCCGTATATTTATTTCAATTTTTTTTACAGTTTTCTCTATACAGATTTATAAAATCTTAAGAATTTTATGTAAAAAATATTATGTTTGTCCAAATCAATATTTCCAATAGTTTTCGAGTACATTGAGCTTGAAAAACTCTTTCTAAGTTATTAGGCCTTAAATTACAAAATTCTGTTTAATATGACAAATAAACGACTGACATTGCCACAATGCTTAACAATTTTAGTTATTAATAAACTTTCAATTGAGCTTTGCAGTCTTTAATTAGGAAAAGTGGTGATTGGAAAACAAACAGTTTGTTTGAGCCCTTTTAAGTGCATATAAATTCCTAAGGGTGCGTTTTAGGGCACATGGTATTAGGGACTTTTTGCCTTATTTTAATGAATTCTATACACAACCTAAGTTTAGAATCCTATTTTAGAAACACCCTATATAATCATCTCACCGTTTTATTGAATTCATACATTTTCTTACAGTAACGTAAAAAACGTAAAACTTAAAGAATATTTTCTTAAACAATTCTAACATACATAAAAGTATTACAGTTTTAAATAGGTAACGATCTAATCTAAGAAAATTCTCGAGGTCAGTTTTCTTTGAAAACTATGTCGATTTTTTTTCGACACACAGCTTTCAAACAAATCTTTTAAACAATTATCTGAAAAATACAATCAATACATATTTTTGAAGGAAATTAAGTACTTTTTTGTAGAGCATCTAATATCCTTCAAAAATATATTTCGTTCCCCCTTAGACCTTGATTGGTTTATCTGTTACAAGATTCCAAAGGTGAAAAATTAAATTCTAAAAAGGGATCAATAATTATGTGGAAACAATTTGACCTACGAAAATTTGCAATCGGATCTTTTTTGTAGATAATTTAATTTCATTCGAAAATATGTATTACTTATATTTTTTAGATATATTGTTTAGAAGAGTGGAGTGAAAGATGCGTGTAAAGTAAAAGAAATCTAAATTCATACTCGTAGACCACTTATTATTATAATTAATGCCTCAAAATTTTATGTTAACATTTTTGTTAACCTAAATAATATGAATATGAAATTGTGACTTACAGTTTCTTACATTGGGGTGAGTGGGGGATAGAAAAACGTCACAATTCATCTATATTCGTATATTCACAATAAAAAAATACTTTATGAAATAGTACTTTATGAAATAGATACGTAATATTTTACGATTTTTTCTCTTTAAAATGTAACAAAATATTTTAAATGATTTTTGTCGTGGATATTCGTATATTCAAGGACCATTTTAGTCAACTTACTTCTTAACATGTTGCATGAATGAAATGAAATGAGAAATGTCGGAAGATATTTTTTCCTATATAGTATTTCAGTACACTAACAAACCATTCAGTGACTAATGAGCAGGCCCAAAGGTGTGGGCGATGGGGACGTTCGCACTCTCCAACACCTTCAAGTTCAGTGAAACATGAAAAAAAAATAGTTTATACAGCTCAGATACATTGCAATGTGTCCAAAACCCTAGTACCAGGTTTCTCTATGTTTTTTCTCCTTTCTACTTTCGAGTCGCCATTTCTGAAGCATGATGTGACCCTGTGACGTAAATATCAGTGACGTGATGACTTACTCTGATTTGCAGAATAAGAAATGAATAGAACAGAATTGGTGAAGAAGACCGAAATGTTCACTTTTTTGTGGACCTGCCTAAAAAAGTTCGCAAGAAACATTTGAAATACTGGAAAATTAGGAATAACAAATTAGTTGGGGTAAGTGGGAACAAATAAGAACAGTATGATAAATTAAAAGGATCATATATAATACTAATGCTACTGGAAAACCTGTGGAGCTCTTGGTTTATAACAGAAACAACATAACATTCTCAACCTATCACCAAATGGTATTGCGGTTAGGGTCAAAAGTTTTGTGATATCTTAGTAATACTACTGTGGCGTTGGAGGCAACAGAAAGTTGTCCTCAGCACTAATCTAAGACCAGTTTATACAGATTATGTCAGACGAAATTAGGAAAGTGTATTGTATTGTATCACTGATTTTACCTACCACTCAACCTGCAAGGAAACAAAGAATTGATAACATTGCAAAAAATACCAACTCTGAAAGTTCTGCCGAACGCAATGTTCGACAGCTACAGGTAAGAAACTGTGGAAGTGGATTCCAGAAATCAATGAATATCTTTACCCGACTCTACCCGAACTAAGAAACAAGTCATGTTGGAATACCTTAGATCAGAGGTGACAGTTATTCATAAACAATAGAATTGGAAAAACGATAAATACGAGAAAAAGAGAAGGTGAAATTATAGTAGGAATGCGTCAACCAGAGCCAGAACTTAATGAAACATCACATAATGAAAATGACGAAAACATGAGCAGCAGTATAATAGATCAAGAAGAAACTTGTTTAGAGGCAAACTTCATTTACTATAGCCGGCAAAATACTCTATCAAGATCCAAGTACGGTGACTGAAAATTAATAGACACACAAATAATATTTTAAAGAAATTTAATGACATTATTGCAAATAAACTAACAGAAGTACAAAATCTTGTTGAATGCCTTGCCGTTGTTTATGTAGGTGCTGTATCTGTTTTAGAACTCCACAAACAAAAGTTGTCATAACCGAAATCATAGCTGGGGGGGTCATAAAAAAATATTACCTTATGTTCTGAATTAGAAACTTTACATACAAGGCATTTTACAAGGAGACGTAAGTAGAATAACAACGGGGTTTCTGGAGCGGAAGTGGCTTAGGGCTGCGCATCTAGGTGTTTTGGGTGTGGTGTGCCCCCGTAGGGTTCCTCTGGGGGCTCCGTTGGGGCCCCCGTGTTGTGTGTATGTCGGTGGCGGGCCCCCGTGTAAGGTTATGTGAGTATAGGTTATGTGTAATTGGTGTGGGGGCTGATGTATGGTGTAAGGTTATGTGTTTATAGGTGTGTTGTCTTTGTGTGTGCTTCCGTGGGGGTCTCCGCTGGGGCCCCCGTGTAAGGTTATGTGTTTATAGGTTATGTGTGTTGTCTTGGGTGTGTTTCCGTGGGGGCTCCGCTGTGGCCCCCGTGTAAAGTGTCATTGGTGTGGGGGCTGATGTTTGGTGTCCTATGTGTGTATAGGTTATGTGTTTATAGGTGTGTTGTCTTTGGGTGTGCTTTCGTGGGGGCCCCCGGTGTGTGTGTTGGTGGTGTCTGGATGGTGTGTAATTGTGAGGTTATGTGTGTTGTCTTGCGGGTGTCGTTCTTTAGGGGGGACCTGATGGCTGTTATGGGGGCTGAGTGGTGTGTTTGATGAAAAGTGAGGTTATGTTTGTGTGTATAGGTTATGTAAAGGGGGCTGAAATGATGATGTTATGTTGAAAGGTGTTTCGTGGTTGACGTTGTGTTTTGTGTGGTGACAGGTTGTAACGTCGTGTGTTCTGTGGTTCTTTGCAAAGCCCGGGTGAGACTGTGATAGGTGAAGAGTGTTTTTGTGGGAAAATGCGTTCAAGAAAATAAAAGATGTTTATGGAATATATATTTTTAAATAACTAAGTATATCTTTTCTACAGATACAGCATTGTTTAACCTTAAATGAACAATCGGTACAACAAACAGTATGCTTGCATGGTAAAAAAACTATACTAAGATCTTTTTTAAGACAGATTCTGCAGTGTGGTGTTTGAGAGTTTTGTTCATCACATTCTTCACGTAATAGGATGCATGTACTGAACATCTTAGAATGTCTTTCCTGAATGTCATCTGTAGGTAGTATATCCTTTAGTTCGATACCACAATTGAAACAAATAATTAGGTCCCCATGTCCAGTATAAAAAAACCCAGCTTTTGCTAATTCATGTGGTCTTTGAACTAATGCTTTTGGCCAGGTGTTGTATGTTTCTAATCTGCTTTCAAATGTACACTTATTATTGTATACAGGTAATTTTGATATGGTGTTGTCAATATGAAGGAAAGGACACAATGGACTCCATCGTAAGTGATCTATAAGAGGATCGTCATTAGGCATCCATTTATGTCCCTCAGTTTTGCAAAAGGGACATATAACTACATCGTCTCTTCCAGAGTAAATGAACCCTGCTGCAGCCAAACTTGTTTTCGGAAAAGAACTTGGCCATTTTTCAAATGTTGCCAGTCTCATTTCAAAAGATTCAAAAATATTATATGTTTGTTCTTCCATTATTGTTAACTCTTAGAACTTAGAAAGTGAAGTGAAGGAAAATGTTTAGAATTTGAATTTAAAAGTCTTTTATGATATTTGTAAATGGAATGAAAATCTGTTTATAAAAATATATAATTTTATTAAATAATTGAATATATATAACATTATAAACTAACCTAACCTAACCTAATAAAAAATTAAATAAGTGGGCTGTTGCAGGTGAGCTCCGCCGTTTCTGTTTTTGAACCTGTAACAACAAAAAATATATAAGGTTTTCTGGAGAGCAATAAATAAAAGGAAAAATAAAAGAAACATTAATAATATACCTTAAATTAAATATTTTTATGAATCCTTATTGATAAGGAACAAAAACAGAAAGTCATATTGCAGTTATGGCAGTACTGACTGCCATAATATTGGCGTTGCTGCCACTGTATGGGGGACCGTGATTTGGGAGTCTTTTCACTGTAACAAAATATATATATTAATTAATAAATAAGAGAAAACAAGTTTGTATATTTACCTTTCACTCGGTTGTCCCCCTGTGGGTGCAATGGGTGAATCAGGCATTGTTTCTGGACACGTTATATTACTATAAAAATAAAAGAAAATATTTAAGATCATGAAGCAAGAATTAAATTTTATAAATTTACCTTGTACTGGAATCCATCTTGTGAATTTTTATGGATTCTTCACAGAAACAAAAGTGCAGATCGCACCCATTTTGGCAGTCCTGACTGCCTATAGGGGAGCTCACCTTTAATCCACTGTAATAAACAAAGATATATTTGAACATATAAATAACGAGAGAAATGCTTTGTAAAAACTTACATTTCTTCCACGGAAGAGATATATGGATTTATTGACAAGTCCATTTTTATAAATTCATTCCGTGGATTTCTAGCTGCCTCTCTTTCGATCTCTTCTAAAAATCGAACAGAGGGACTATCATTTAATCCACTGTAACAAAATAAAAAGAAATTTGAGAATTACTCAAAAAGAGAAAATTGTTTGAAAAAATTATATGTATGAGGATTAAAAACTTACTTTTCGTCGAAATACCTCTTAATATACACGGGAGGAGTTAATCTATTTGTCAAAAGCTGCAGTTCTGTATATTCACTCCTGTCCCATGGTATTTCGTTAGCTGCCTTCTCTCGATTTTGCATCATTGCAATTTCTTCTTCAATTTCTCCAAAAATACTTTCACTGGCCATTTTAAATCACTTCTTATAACGATTTACACGAAACTAAACTTTTTATTGTTAATATATTTCTTATATATCCTGCGACATTTCCGTTTTTAAAATTTATCTACCAGTATAATTCTTCTATAAACATTCATTGTACTCCTAATCGCAGTTAAGTGGTAAAAATTATATTTCCTAAGGAAAACCATGTTGATATTAGAAAACCCAATAAATGTACTGTTTAAAAATTATATAAATAATAAAAACCTCAGAAAATAGATTGATTAAAAATTGTCGTAAAAATGTATATGTTATCTTAGTAAACCGGAACTGAACAACCGCAAAAATATCGCAAACACTCACGTCATGGTTTTTATCAATTTCCGGTAAAATATCATTATTTACAATTTAATTAAAAAAAGCGGAAATTAACGACCACATCCCAACCACAAAAAGTTGTGTTATATCTTTATCAGTTTCCGTTGAAATACCAATGTTTATATCATATCTTAGTAAAGCGGAACTAAACAACCACAAGTTTGTTGAAAACAATTAGCTCATTTTTTTATCAGTTTCCGGTGAAATACCATTATTTACATTTTATCTTAGTAAAGCGGATTTGAATGTTTACATGTTAGCCGCAAACTTGATGTAAGTTTATTTTAGAAATCAGGAATTTAAAGACCGCAAACATTTATGTCCCCAGTTTATGTGTTTTTAAATGTGGTATTAGTGGTGATGATAATCGTATAAATAAGGAAATTCAACCGCGTTTTTTATTCAGAGTTCAAATTGCTTTGACTGTATCAACTTATACAAAGTTTTTGTGATAAAGTACAATTCTTCGACAGTCTTCGACGACATATTACTACTTTCTTGGTACAGTTTTTGTGATAAAGTACAATTCTTCGACAGTCTTCGACGACATATTACTACTTTCTTGGTAGAAAGAGTGCAGATAAAAAGTAAGTTTTTTTTGTTTGTATTACATTTTTTGATTATTTCATTTCCATTTTTAGTAAACATGAATTTACAAGCTATCAATGTTTCTGCAGTTGCGGAACGCAAGCCCCTGATCAAACTGAAGGACCTACCAGAGGGACAAAAATTTAAAATATTGGCAGCAAGGGTTGTAAATGGCAAATACGGAGAGGCAATTCTATTAGATTTAGAAGAAAATAGCTGTTTTTTGCCACAACGAGTGACAGCAGCCTTTAAGCCCCAACTTAAACACTGTATTCCAGGGAAATACGCAGTAGTTTTCCGAGGACTTGAGGAAGCAACTGGAAAATACCAACCAATTACAAAGTTCGAAATAACCGAAATTTAGAGGATTCAAAGCTACTCCAAAAATGCAGGTTAGTACTGACATTAAATCTATTTTTCATAAGGCTTTTGGGTTATTACAAAATTCAAATGATGAAATGAAGAATACATGGTTAAAACATATTAATAGCCAAATTCGTCTTCATAATAGGACAATAAAGAAAAGTAAATGTGATCTTGGGCTTTCAAATAAATTGCAAAGTGATTTATGTTATTTACAAAATTTGCGAACTCAAATTAAAACTTTATTAAATCCAATTGTTAATGGTGATAGAAAACGTAGTACAAGGGTTCAGTGGGAAGATGTAGAGTCAGCTTTCATGGGTAGAATTAGGACTGGGGTAATTATAAATTTAAAACATAAAGATATTATTCAATTCTTAGACGATGCATTTTATCTTATCAAATCACGTATTTCAAATATTTTGAAATCTTATCCAACAGTTAAAGTAAACACTAAATTTTGCGGTGAATTCATAAAAACTTCACAGGGCGAGGAAATATGTGAGTTTAAATATTTTAACACAAAAAAATGTTCTAGTAGATCATGGAACAGTACTTCATAGTTGGTTTCTGGAATTTGTTAAGGATAAAATTTTATCAAAATTACAAGAATTTTCTGAAAAAGATAGCGGATTTTCACTGAGTAGGATTGTAAATTTAGAAGTGAACATAAACAAATTTTATTTTAGTAATAATGCAGGGTCTTCTTATATTAGATTACCGGAGGAAATTTCTAGAAAACATGCATGTGTCAATGTGAAAAATTATAATGATAATGCCTGTTTTGCATGGGCTGTAATGTCAGCTTTATTTCCAGTTGAAAACAATTCTGACAGACTATTATCTTATCCAAATTATAAAGACATTTTAAATTTTGATGGTATTGAATTCCCTATAACTTTGGATCAAATTTCTAAATTTGAAAAATTAAATAATATTTCAATTAATGTTTTTGTTTTAAGTTTAGAGGAAATCAGAAATAGTTTGCAATATGTTACTGTACCAGCCCGACTTTGTAAAAATAAGTTAGAAAAACACATAAACCTATTAATAGTTCAAAATAAATATTTTCGAAAAATTAATGACTATGATGCAATTCCTGTAGACAATGATACCTCAGAAATATCTTTTCATTTTTGTTGGATTAAAAATTTATCTCGATTAGTATCAACTCAATTAAATAAACATAAAGAGACAAAATTCATTTGCGATATTTGTTTAAATTATTTTTCTAGTGAAGATCAATTGGTAAATCATACTGAGTATTGCTCTGTAATAAATAAATGTAAAGTGTCTTTTCCAAAAGAAAATTATGTTGAATTTAATAATTATAAAAGCAAACAAAAATTACCATTTGTTTTATACGCTGATTTTGAATCAATTCTTGTTCCCTATAAAGACAATGAAGCTTTAAATAAAAAAACCAATAAGTATCAAAACCATATTCCTTTCAGTGCAGGGTATTATTTGAAATGTTCATACGATGATAGTTTGTCCTATTTTAAGTCATACAGGGGAAAAGATTGTATGGAATGGTTTTCACAAGAGTTGCAGGAGGTTGCTAAATTTATTCAGTTAAAAAATAAAAATATTGTTCCTATGAGAATTCAGCCTAATCTTATATCCGATAATGGTTTTTGTCACATATGTGAAAAACCTTTTGACAAAAATTCTGTTATAGTAAAAGACCATGACCATTTTACAGGGGATTTTAGGGGATATGCCCATAATATTTGCAATTTAAATTTTCAAAAGGGTGTTGTCATACCAGTTGTATTTCATAACCTCACCGGATACGACAGTCATTTTATCATAAAGTGTTTGGGTAAAACAAGTCAAATTTCACTATTACCAATTAATAAAGAGAAATAAATCTCATTTACTCAGTATGATAATGATACAAACATAAAATTTCGATTTATAGACTCATTTAGGTTTTTAGGAGCATCTTTAGAAGAACTAGTTTCAACACTGTCGCAAGATAGATTCCAAAATTTGAAATCTGTTTTCAATTATTTGAATGATTACTATTTAAATCTTCTTACTCGTAAAGGTGTTTTCTGTTACGACTATATTGATTCTTGGGAAAAATTAGAAGAACCTACCCTTCCTTCAATTAAGCACTTCTATAACAAGCTCTGTGACACTGAACTTTCTGCAGACAATTATCAGCATGCCCAAACTGTTTTCTCTCATTTTCAATTGAAATCTCTAGGTGAATATTCTGACTTATATTTAAAAACTGATGTACTGCTTTTAGCAGATGTATTTGAAAATTTTCGTACTAAGGCGCATTCCACATATGGGTTAGATCCAGCTTGGTTCTATACTATGCCAGGTTATACGTGGACATGCATGCTAAAGTATACCAAATGCAAATTGGAAACAATTCAGGACGTAGATGTTCTTCTTTTTATTGAGAAAGGAATTCGAGGTGGAATAAGTCAATGCTGTAATCGCTATGCTGAAGCTAACAATCAGCACTTACCCAATTATGATTCCGAAAAGGAATCTTCCTATATCCTTTATCTAGATGTCAATAATTTATATGGGTGGGCAATGAGTCAGCCACTACCACATGGGAATTTTCAATGGGTGGAAAATGTGGAAATTTTTGATGTTAATTCCATATCTGATGATTCTCCAGAGGGTTATATATTAGAAGTTGATTTGGAATACTGTGCAAGTCTTCATAAAACGCACAAGGATTTGCCATTCTGTGCTGAACATTCTATCCCACCAGGGTCTAAATTACCCAAATTGATGACAACACTTTATGATAAACAAAAATATATTATTCATTATAGAAATTTAAAGCAAGCTCTACAGTATGGGTTGAAACTTAAAAAGATTCACCGCATATTGAAATTCAGTCAAAGTCCATGGTTAAAACCATATATTGATTTAAATACCAAACTGCGAACTAAAGCTACTACTAATTTCGAAAAAAACCTTTACAAATTAGCAAATAACGCAGTTTTTGGTAAAACAATGGAAAATATAAGAAAACATTGGGTCGTGAAATTAGTGAATAAATGGGAGGGACGGTATGGTGCAAAAAATTTAATATCGAATCCAGCGTTTCATAATCGCACTATATTTAGTGATAACTTAATGGCAATAGAGTTGAACAAATTAAATATTGTATTTAATAAACCTCTATATGTAGGGATGGCAATTTTAGAAATTTCAAAAACATGTGTGTACGATTTCCATTATGGATATATGCTTAAGAAATTCCCTGGTAGATGCAAACTGTTATATACAGACACAGATAGCTTAATATATGAAATAAAGTCTGATAATGTATATGAAGAAATTATTAAAGCTGACATATGCAAGTTTGACACAAGTGATTATCCTCCAGATAATCAATACAATATACCTCTTGTAAATAAAAAAGTTCCTGGCCTCATGAAAGACGAGGTTAATGGTAAAATCATTAAAGTGTTCATTGGTTTGAGATCAAAGATGTATACATTCAAAATTTACGATACTAATGAGGATAAATGCACAAAAAAGTCTAAGGGGATCAAATCTAGCATTGTTAAAAACAAAATATCTTTTCAAGACTATCTTAATTGTTTAACGGATCACAAAGAAAAGTTGATTTCTCAAAGAACAATTCAATCGTTTGCACATAACATTTACAGTATAGAACAAACCAAAATAGCCCTTAATCCTTATGACGATAAGCGTCAGTTACTACCTGCTTCAACAGATACCCTTCCTTGGGGGTATAAGGAGTAGCTTTGAATCATATTTATTATATTTTTAGGATTATATATTAAATAAAAACATATTGTAAAATTAATATTTTTAGGATTATATATTAAATAAAAACATATTGTAAAATATATATTTTTAGGATTATATATTAAATAAAAACATATTGTAAAATTAATATTTTTAGGATTATATATTAAATAAAAACATATTGTAAAATATATATTTTTAGGATTATATATTAAATAAAAACATATTGTAAAATTTATATTTTATTTTTATTAATTACAATAAATATTGTTCTATTCATATATTTGTATTATTCTCATTAACAAAGTTCTCAACTGCTCTATTACCCCCTCATGTGGACATGAAACATTGAATAAACTCCAATTAAAAACTCCTGCTTGAACAACTCTTCTAGAAAATTCATTATATTTGTAATAAGTGTTTTGACGAAAAAAATACATATGTCCATCAATATAACGGAAAGCTGATGTAATATCTTCTGGGACACCTGGAAACATATCCTTCACACGTCCTCTGTTGGATATTTTATTATCTCCATTAATTTCATAAAATGAGACATTGTTGTACCAGATGTAAAGTTTTCCTGAATATGAACTAAATACTGTGTTAATTCTACTATTCTTGGGTAAAACAATGTCAATATTTTTTTGAATTTGTAAACTGGGAAAAGATACCTCATAAAAATGATTACCACTAACAACAATCAAATTACCGAAGGAATTCTGGACAAGCTCTCACACACACACAATGTGTAAGCTCTCTAGGTAAGTAATCTGCTAATGTTTCTGGTTCTGACGGAATTTTCGGGTCATTTATATTTATCTTCCACAGTAATTGCTTGTCTATAATATAGAGTCTATAACTTGTAAAATCTGAGGCATATGCTAAAAACATAGATTCAGGACACTTAACGTCACACAAATTCTTTGTTCCATTTCCTGTTTTCATCTTTTCAGTAGTATACTGCTTCTTTATTGATGGTGTTGTAGGGTGAGGTTTATTAACGGAACCATACAAAGTTTCAAGTGCTAATTTATCATCATCATTTATTTCTGTTATTTGTTCTTGGTACCAGGGATACATAACAGCTGTTTGAACTTTGCTATGAGCTAAACCCAGGGTATGACCAATTTCGTGAGTTAGAACCATTAAAAAACTAACTTGACCTTCAGGCACATTACCATCAAGACCAAAATACCAATTCTCTTCACTATCAAAATGAATTTCTCGGCATATATCGTTTTCAGGAAAATAAGCATGTGCTAGCACACTCCCCTTACCATCAAAATTGTTAGGACATTGTGTATTTCCCTGACAATTGTACCGGAAACTATGTACTTTAGGCATAACAGTAATTGTTATATCAGGATTAGGTTTAGGAATTTTAAGCTGTTTAAAATATATATTTATTTTTCTTCCCACATTTTAAATGCTTTTTCGGCAACACGAAGATGTTCAATTTGTGCTTGGGGAAAATACCAGTTCAAATACGTCTTATTCCATTTGGATACCAATGCAAAATTATTTTCACCAACTGTACATCTTGGTCTGTTCATTAAATTAATTGTTTCTTCATTCAATGTTCCATCTACAGGTAAATTATACTGTTCTTGGAAGTTTACTAGTACAGAATTAAAGTCAGTTTGCGTGTTATTCTCAATGTACCCATAATGTTCTAAATACTGCTTTGCATCATGTTCATCTATAACTGTTGCCGCTAAGGACGGTAAAAACAATGGTACTAACCACAGGAAGTTCATTGTAGGACTAACTGAAATCTAATTGGGGTTCAGTAATTATACTGATTTAAAGTCTTCTAAAAAGTGCTGATGTCATATGGCTTAGATAAGAAACTAGCTTTAAATATAATTAAATCATATTGAGAGAGTTTAGTTTATCTATGTATTCGCCACAGTGCAAACCTAAAATTACAACCGATAAAAGTAATAAGAAAATAGTTTGGTTGAACCAAAATTGGAATAAGTTGTTTGAGAAGAGAAAACTTCCACCTGCACAGTACCCATTAAATAGAATTCAGCCATGGCAGTTTTGAAGGAAAGTTTCATAATTTTAACTGCAATTATAAACAACATCTTATACATTAATTCTCCACATGGGGTTAAAGATGCTGCAATATGTTTTTCGGCTTGTGATAACAGGTCTCAGTTTACACTAATGAGGAAAACTCTTGTAAATGATGGGAATCTGCCTGTATATTATTTCGAACTGCCTCAATCCACTAATCTATTATATAAACTAAAGTTACTATTTCCTGATGGAACAGAAGGAGACACACAATCTTTTATTAAGATTAAGGAATCAACGTCACCTAGTGACTCATCAGCAACAACAAATACTTATGAGACAGCAGAAACCTCAACAGCTTCATGCATGTGTAATGAAACTTCATCGCTAAAAAATACTAAAAACAGTGACTTTCCAATGGACTTGCAAAGTGATATTAAAAATACATTTATTCTTGTGTGTTTGATAATTTGTTCATTTCTCATTCTCATTTTAAAATTTGTTATAAAATATCTTAAAAAAATGTCTGTAAATGTATAGTGATAATAAATGAAACAATTTTTCAAAAATACATCTTTTGTTTCAGTGATACTGTACATTCAACATTAGTATTGTTATAAACCCAATCATGTATAAGATTAACACAGTTTATAGCACATGTAAATTGTCCTTGTTTATGATTTAAACAGACTGGATTACCACCATTTTCCATTTTAGGGGTCGGCTCCTGTGCCCATCCGTCCAGTGTTTCGATGTTGACAACTTTTATCTCCTCCAAATTCATTTCTTCCAATTTCTTAACAAGTAAATCATATTTCTGATGACCTTTAACGAAAATACAATTTATATCCGTCAAATGGGTCCTTATGATGTTGGAATATGGAATATCTCAATCCATGACATTTACGTTCACAATAATTCACTGTCTGCCTTTCTTCCTTAGATAATGTAAAATATGTCTTTGAGGGTTTGAATAAATAATGATTGAGTTGCATCCCAATTCTAATAGCCATTTCTTTGAAAATAAATTCATTATTTTGAAGATTAAATCCTTGTATATCTACTGTTGCTGTCTTCATGATGACCAACAATCAACTACTACTACTACTGGATTGGTACTGACTTAATATATATGCTTTACAACCTCACTGAGTGGGAGGAATTCCATAATAGTATCATGAATAATGATACATACCACTCTAGTATTATCAGGGAAACCTGTTTTCGATTCAATATCTAACTTAATATCAACCGTTGTTGATTTCATAGTTTCATCCCTTCTTGAACAATCTATCACGAATAGAGGCCGTGATTTAAACGCAACATAATCAACAAGAGGATGTTTTTCACCAGCATAATTCAAATAAAAATCTGTATAGTTCTTATATATTTCACTGTATTCGTTATTGGTAAAGTCTATCATCATCCTCTCATTCGGCCAATATTCACTGTTTAATGTTAACCGAATATTGCTAATATCAATATGATCAAACTCTGTGGGATTTGCTGAAATTTTACCATACTTGTTTGTTTGTAAAGCTACAATTACGTAACGTGGGCTTTTTTCTGCTGAGGATGTTTTTACACTCCATATTTCTCTACTACTGCCAGCTTTCAAAGCAGGTAATTCATGCAATTCCCATTTTCTAAATGGTAATATAATAGGAGTATCCTGTTTAATTGATTGTAAAAGTTTATACTTTAAATCATCATTGGGAAAGACATGTTTGACTTTTAATTCTATGCTTTCAATCACAATTTTGCCGGTTGTATTAGCATCTCTAATGATAAGACAGTCGTTATCATTTCGAGACCTTACTAACCGAAGTGTTTGTTTTCCATACATTACCATATTATAGTCGTTGAAAATACTAAGTAAATGCTTCAAAGGAATCATCAGTCGGAAAGATTTGTCTGTATTGATAATGGGGTTGTGAGGGTAATTCCATCCAGCTACTGTTAAGTCCTTGGAATTATTTGGATCATAGCACAAATATGATCTGATAGTACTAACACGTCCTGGATCTCGAACTGAATCCACTTCTTTTCCGCACTGTTCGTAGGTAATGCTATCAAAGAAAAAGGCTCCAGCATTAGGTGCCAATAAAATATCACCATTACCATTATTGGTTTTTTCAATTTTTCCTTTTATGTCAATGGCAGACTCTGCCATTAAAAACCAGCAGTCTGCCTGGTTAATTGTAATTTCAACAATATCATTATTACTAAATGATTTCACATACGGATAATAAGTTCGCACTTCTACCCTTCGAATGGAATCATCAAAATTTGGTTTACGGAATACGTCAAACATTTGAGTTGACATGATATCCTAGTGATTGTAGAAAGAGCTTGTTAGAAGAAGTAAGTTTCCTCTTTGCTCGTTTCGTTGGTACTGAATTCTCTTTTTGGGGATTTATGATTTTATACTTGTTGACAACCAACATCCTAAAATTGTTTAAGCTCTAACCTTACTATTATATCTTCACCTCTAAAATTAACACAATCAAAATTTTGGTTGAGAACTCTTAATGTGATATTGTTAATTTCAAAACGATTTACTGGTAAATAAATAAGATGTTGCGGTGTTTCGTCAATGGCAAAACCAGGATCAACCCTAACAGCAAATTCGTAAATTGTATGTGAAGGTTTTTCGTTGTAGAATGCCCCAGAAGTAATGTTGGTGTCTATATGAATCGTTCTTGTTTTTATTATATTGACAGGTATATCAGATGCGTGACGAGCTTTTGGTTTAAGAATACGTTTAGAAAATCCCAATATGGGTCCTATACTATCTTCTGGTTGAAAGTCAATAGTATACTTGGTACTGTATATTTCACACTTTAATGTATTATTATTTGGTTTCAAAGAAAAAATATCGTCTGGTTGATTCTGTAGAGAAAGAGCCTGTCGAATATATGATTCAATGTCACTTATCTCGTACGAACCTTCAGGAATGTCTATTTCAATCTTCTTTTGGCCACTGGTATACAGATAAAATTTTGCACCTTTTTCAATATTAGGAATACTATTGTATGAATGAAAACTTAATAAAGCTAATCCGTAATTATAGTCAGGATTTAACAGTATTGGTGGTTCCAAATCAATTGAAAGTATAGAAGTGTGACCCTTCAACGTTAGGATCACAGACATGACTGAACATTTTCATACCAATCATCCCTTATTATATAGAAATCCCAAACATAAATGTCCACAGTTTGTTTGGTCATAAGTTTGGTAAGGATAACTGTTATATTGAATTTTTACGTGAAATCCGAAATAAGACACCAACTCTTTAGGTGGTTTCAAATCTCCAAAACTGTCAAAATATTCCACAGAAGCACGATTTTTCATATAAGCTACCCAATGCGTACCGGGGTTTCTATTTATGTCTAAGTTAACAATGGCTGTTTCTTTACTATGTGGTTTGCGTGGTAATGTGTCTCGCATAAATACTCCCTGGAATTTTGATATATTTAATCTTTTAGCGTATTTTTCAAGCTCATGATTAAATAATGCTCGTTTGGGTAGCTTTATTGGAAGTTTTTTTGTTTCTTTAGGAAAAGACCGTACCCACCTTTCCGATACTTTTTCAAATAAAGACCAGAACCTTTGCGCCCAAGTTCTTCCATGGCACTATTATGACGATGATTTTCCTCCAAAGTCTTTTTGGCATTTTTAGCGTCAATAACAGTTTTCGCTATAGCACTGGCACCCCCCGCCAATGAACCTAATGCAGAAAGTCCTGCAAAGATTGGTATTAATGGTAAAATACCTCCTGTTTTTGAATTAAATGGTATTATTCTGGGTACCCGAATTCTTTTGCGACCGCCAGCTTTTTTTATTCTCATTCTAGCTATTCGTAATGCCTGTAATGATGGTTTGAAAATATCTTTCCGGGTTTGAAATCCTTTCCCTGATGATTCAAAAGATTTCTTAAGCGCTTCTAAAATGGGTACGAGAACATGTTGTCGAAACGAAAGAGCACCTCCACTACATTTCTGTTTAACACCAAGTCCAAGTTTTCTTTTTGCCTTCATTGTATTAGTTGTAAACCAAGCAGCGGTTTTTTCTCCTAAACTGGCATCTTTGGCTTTAACTCTTTCTCAAGCCCTATTCTCTAGTTCCAAATCTGCTTTATGACGTTCACTGAGAGATTTATGGTGACTGTAAGATATATCGTGTTGACGACAAGCGTTATCCAATTTATTGACACCAGTCTGACCCTTTGCAAGACGTTCTTCGAGTTTCGTACCTGGTCCACAAAACTGATAACCTGGTATGTGTAATTCAACAGGTAATTTATTAATTAGAGTGTTAACTATGCCAGAACCTCCGTGTTTGTCGGAAACTAGCATAATACTAACCAAATAATTAACGAACTGAAATTTTATATATATTTTTTGGTAATTAAAAATTACTCTATATATAACTGAGATTTCTACACCCCCTAACTTAGTCTATATAATGTATGCATTAACACAACAAGAAACAACTCTGCCAATTGTAAATTTGGATTTCGTAGAAGGAAGTGGGGGTGATAAGAAACATGGAGAACTGTTACCAAATTCGTTTCGAGCGGTTGCGGTAAAACAAATGCGCTATTATCTCTCATATTCAACGAGAATGGGTTAAGATTCAAGAATGTGTATGTTTATTCAAGGTCATTATATCAACCAAAATATCAACTATTACAAGATGTGTTAAAAAAAGTCAAAGGTCTCTCATATTTTCCATTTAATGATAATGAAATAGTAATAGATTTAAGCAACGCAAGGGAATGTTCCATTTTCATATTTGATGATGTTGCATGTGACAACCAAGCCAAAATACGAGAATATTTTTCTATGTGTCGTCATAAATACATAGATTTTGCTTACTTATGCCAAACTTATAGCAAGATACCTAAACAACTGATAAGAGATAACGCAAATTCTATCATTCTATTTAAACAAGACGAAACGAATCTTAAACATGTCTTTGATGAGCATGTTTCACCAGACATGTCATATGAAAATTTTAAAACACTCTGTGCCGAATGCTGGAATAGTCCATTTGGATTTTTAGTGATCATTAAGGAATTTAATCTCAATGATGGAAGATATCGAAAAGGTTTTGACAAATATATAAAACTTACAAATCTCAATACACCGTAGTATACAGAATGTCAGCGATCGATAAACAAGTTGCTGATACTCTTCGCAAGAAAAAAGTAAAACAACTTGCAAAATCAATTCGAAAAAAGTATCTCAGTTTAAAATTGGGGAAATCTGAACATGATGAGACATTAAATAAACTCTTTCAACCAGTAGTAAAACCGCTGAAGCAATTAGTCAATAATCAGTTATTGGCTTCAAAGAATAAAGACCCACACCCATCGAAACCCATTAAACGCGAATCATTGGAGACTCACACTGTTGTGGACAACGAAGACGATGATGACGTTTTTCATGATACATCAGAAGCAACGAATCCTTACATTATTGATTACTTGAATAAAAGTTACAAAATTGATAAAATATACGGTCCTCAGTATGCCAATGATAGATGGGTATTAGGGTCAAAAGAAGTAGCTTTTGATAGAAATGGTAATATTAATATTGGTAACACATTGTATAGAGGAACCCCAGGACTCTATGAACTTATTTTTTATCAGCAACCGCAAAATTATAATGAGGATGATTTAAAAGTCTATAAAACTCGATTAGAAACCACTAATGTTCACCGCAATACTAAAGGAAACCTTAAGGCATCCAAACAATACAAATACCGGAATATCATTAAACCATTTTACAATATCTCAGATCACGCTGTCCCAAGTAATTCAACAAGCGGTTACGGTCTCTCAACCAACAAAATGATTTTTAATCGATACCCTATTGAATACCGATATTGGGATGATCCTAATGAATTGTGTGAACGTCTAAAACTACTAACAGCGGCTAAAGAAGCCGGAAATACTTCAGTTGATAACGAAATTATTGCGCTAATTAATGAACTAAAAGAAGGTAATATAATACGGTAAATCTGTTAAATTTAAACAGTTTTACCATGAGTGTGGACAAGTTTGGTCGAACATCTGTATCACCTTCATCACACACACCATTACCCACATTGAGATTACCATTCAGAATTGAACCTGATGGGAATTTTGACTTTGGAAATATATCAATTTATAATATTAAGGAACCTAAAAACAATTCAGATGCTGCAAATAAGAAATACGTTGATGAAGCAATTCAAAACGTT
This sequence comes from Octodonta nipae, assembly GCA_034190945.1. Taxonomy (NCBI): domain Eukaryota; kingdom Metazoa; phylum Arthropoda; class Insecta; order Coleoptera; family Chrysomelidae; genus Octodonta; species Octodonta nipae. Next base: position 64,180,985 of record CM067220.1, read on the forward strand.
AAGTTAACCTTGGAAAAGCAGCAAAATGACGTAATTAGTAAATCTAGTCAGCAATTACAAAATACTATTAATGATTTTATGGAATCTGCAACAAACTATATAAATGAGAGGAAGGATGCTCTGCAAGAGGCATTAAATAATATAAATCAAACATTTAGTGAAGTTAAAAGCTCTATTCAAAAACTGGAACAGAAACATGATAATTCAATTGCTTCCATTATCTCAAATATAAATGAGAAAAAGGATGCTCTGCAACAGGCATTAAATAATATAAATCAAACAATTAGTGAAATTGAAGAGCTGAAAAAGAGAAATGATAGTTCAATAATCTCCATTAATCAAGCATTTACCGAACTTAAAAGCTCTATTGATGTGCTGGATCAGAAACATATAACTTCTATTAACCAACAACTGAATGCACACCAAAACGTTATTAACGATGTGCGAGCTGATATGAGTAAGTATTCTACTGAATTGCATGGCGTAAAACAACTAGAAATAACATTGAGAAAAGACTTAAAAGACCTTAAACATAAGTTTGACCTTCAAAACAATGGACAAACTATAAAGTAATTGCATTTTAGTTGATGGTGATCCTTCTTAGGAACAACATGAAATGCAGCACTCTAAAGAAAAAATACAAATTATCAAGGAACTTCATCGGCCAGTGAGAAAAAATTTTCCTCGACGTCAAACCATTATTAAAGGGTTTGATGAAACATGGCAAAGTGACTTAGCTCAATTAAACTTATTTGCCAAAGAAAATAAAAATTATAATTTTATTCTAGTTGTAATCGATTGTTTCTCTAAGTACATGTGGGCAAAGCCCCTAAAAACAAAATCTGGTGAAGAAGTAACACGAGCGTTTGAAGAAATCCTCAGAAATGGGAGGCAGCCAAAACATATTCAGACTGACCAGGGGCGAGAATACTTCAATTTTCACTTTAAAAAATTAATGCACAAATATGGAATAAACCATTATAGTACATATAGTAACAAAAAGGCGTCAATTGCAGAGAGATCCATACGAACTTTGAAAGAGAACTTATTTAAATATTTCAGCTTAAATGGTACCTACAAGTGGATTGACATATTACCTTCCCTCGTTGACAACTACAACAATAGGATTCATAGTACAACAAAAATGCGCCCTAGTGATGTAACAAAAGATACAATTATTAATTCATTTAGAAATATGACAGTTGTAGGTAAGAGAAAGTTCAAAGTTGGAGATATAGTGAGAATAAGTAAAACAAAACACGTTTTTGCAAAAGGGTATACCCCCAACTGGACCACAGAACTATTTAAAATCACTAAAATTCAATTAAATAACCCAATTACGTATCTTCTAGAAGACATGTTTGGTCAGCCCATTCAAGGCGGTTTCTATGAAGCTGAACTTCAGAAAACAATACACGCTAACATTTATTTGGTAGAAAAAATTTTACAGCGCAAATCTGGTAAAGTTAAAGTACGTTGGTTGGGTTTCAATGAGTCACATGATAGTTGGATTGATGAGAAAAACATCTTATAAGTGGGGGAGATATTCATTTACCATAACCTGTATACCAGACGACAGTTCCAGTTTAACTATCAAACGATCAAAATGTCGAGTGAAGAGCCTACTTTTAGTGATGATGATATGGAAACTGTTAATAGTGTTTTGAATCAATATGAAGAAGAAGCAAAATCAGAAAAAGTGTTACTATTATCCCAGTGCTTTCGACTTTATAGTTCTTTTTGTACAGTGTCCTGTGGCTTGAGTCCTGCTAGATGCTTTGACCCAGTAATAGTTCTACAGCGAGAAGATGATGAAAAAGTTATCTTTAATAAATCTGAATGGTTCAAAGTTACAGAAACATTACGAAAGTCTCTGGATATATTTTTCACAGAAGATGATGAAGAGAACGACTTTTTACATAATCCTGTACTATGTGGACAATTCCTTACTGTAAGCCTGTCGTCAACCAGTGATCTTGATAAGTCAATAAAGGTGCAGAAATTTCATAACAGTTTGTGGTTGAGTCAATTTGATATTGAAGAAATTTTAAACATAGACACTCATTTACTATCACACAGGGTAAAATTACTTGAAAGTATTAATTTTTATACATATTATTTAAATGTAATAATTACTGTTGATAAATGGTTGAATTCTACATGTAAAATAATAACAACCGATACTAAATGTTGTAGTTTAAATGTTTATAGTTTCATACATGGAATATGTGATTCTAGCGATAATACATTATTAGCCAATGCTCTTAGAGAATACATATTTTTTTATTCACATGAAATTTATAATAAATTAGGTATTTACTAATAGTTTTTTCATTTTCCTTTATACATTATATCCCTCAACATTATTCATCATACAATATAACCATACCTTTTCCTAACATATGACAGAAAGTGGAGGGAGGCCCGCTAAGACAGGCCATGATTGTCAGATTTCCATATTTCCCTAGATCCCGGAAAAACAAACTTAGTGCGTATTGTTTCTTTAAACAGCGATGAGAAAAATCCCTATACCTAGGGAAAACACACGATTGAATTGATTATCTTGGCAATGTAGCATCATGATGATAGCTAATGGAATGTGGAATATGCATTGTATGCTGTCTTGACAAATTTAGAGCAAAATGCTAGTTCAAGTTTAAATCGACCAATGAGAGCACGGCTTATGACGTCACAGAAAAAGGGTGGGAGGCACTCCGTAGAGTGCGTTGAAGCTAGAGAGATAACAAAGTTCGCTATACCATTCGTTCTAATAGGAAGTAAAACAATTTTCTGTATTTAAAATTTTATTTCAAAGCTATCCCTCACAAAACACAACGTCAACCACGGAACAAGAAACTAACCTAACCCTTCACCTATCACAGTCTCACACGGACTTTGCAAAGAACCACAGAACACAACGTCAACCACGAAACACCTTTCAACATAACATCATCATTTCAGCCCCCTTTACATAACCTATACACACACAATCAGCCCCCATAACTTCTCACACACCATCTCAACACCCACAAACATAACCTCACTTTTCATCAAACACACCACTCAGCCCCCATAACAGCCATCAGGTCCCCCCTAAAGAACGACACCCGCAAGACAACACACATAACCTCACAATTACACACCATCCAGACACCACCAACACACACACCGGGGGCCCCCACGAAAGCACACCCAAAGACAACACACCTATAAACACATAACCTATACACACATAGGACACCAAACATCAGCCCCCACACCAATGACACTTTACACGGGGGCCACAGCGGAGCCCCCACGGAAACACACCCAAGACAACACACATAACCTATAAACACATAACCTTACACGGGGGCCCCAGCGGAGACCCCCACGGAAGCACACACAAAGACAACACACCTATAAACACATAACCTTACACCATACATCAGCCCCCACACCAATTACACATAACCTATACTCACATAACCTTACACGGGGGCCCGCCACCGACATACACACAACACGGGGGCCCCAACGGAGCCCCCAGAGGAACCCTACGGGGGCACACCACACCCAAAACACCTAGATGCGCAGCCCTAAGCCACTTCCGCTCCAGAAACCCCGTTGTTATTCTACTGACGTACAAATGCTTTATGGTTCTGCATGTGCTCTCAAATATACTCAATTACTCAAAACTGCATACTTAGTGCTTTTACTTTAGAGTTTTTTTTATTCAAATTTTCCGAATACTTCCGAAGAAATCAAAAAAAATAGAAAATTTGGACATTTGGATTTTATTTTATTTCAGCATTATTTGACATAGAAAAGCAGAACCAAAAACACTTTTATTGCCATTTTCTTCAACTATACAACCACAATTTTAGATTAGTTATATTCATTAAAAATAAAAGCACGAATATTTAAATAAAAAAAGTCACCTTAGTTGGCCTTGATTCCGTCGAAGAATTTTCTTTTATTATCATGTCAGTACTTGTTAATGTAAATTATAGTAGGTACACAATGAGTTTCACAATTGAAGAAAAACGAGATATCTGAAAAGTTTATTACAAACTTGATAGAAACTGTACAAAAACAGCTCAAATGTTTTTTGAGTTATATTTGGAAAGGCAACAACTGCATAGCACACTTTCTGACACGTATGATGAACATTTGGCTTTTCGAAACCTCCAGAAAAAGTATGGATGCCGAATGGTACAACAAATAACTAATTGTCAGAGGTAAAACAAAATTTCATACATTTATTATTAAAAATAGGAACATTTTATTGCTATGGTTTATAGCTAAATACCAACCGTTCCAAATCAACTTACTAAGTTTCGTCAGATGTGGGTATATAAAATAGACATTTACCAGTTCTGGTAAATGTGTAATTTCTAAACTATATCCAAATGCTTCTGAAGAATGTAGTTTTGCAATTGGCTCTCAAATAGGAATGATACTCGGGATTTTTTTCAACAGAAATTATGATCATATTAGGAGACAAAATAAGCCTGGACACCATAGGGAAGTCAAGCCGCAAAATCGTTTGCGGTGTAAATGTATGGGCTGGAATTTGTAATTATCAAATATTCGGAGCTAATTTTTTCAAGTGACTTTCAATGGAAACCTATCTTATTTTCTTGAAAACCTAATTTGAAGAATATCGATGAGTTCTCCCTTATCAACTATAAGGTAAGGTGGCCGGCAAAGTGTCCCGACATAACAATTCTGAGTACTTTTTTGTGAGCCACTTTGAAAAGCAGAGTATATAGTATATAACACGATAGAAGAATTTAGAGAAACTATCATTACACAATTCAGATTTATTAGAAAAAGAGATATTATTAGGAATGTCACCAATATAAACCGACGTACTCCTTTGTGTGCTCAAGAAGAAGGTGTTCAGTTTGAGCACTTGTTATAATATTTTTATACGTATTTTATTATAATTATTGTTCTTAATATTCGAAACAAAAATTTAAATAATGTTCTATGCGGCTGTTGCTTTTCCGGATATAACTCAAAATACATTTGAGCTGTTTTCATACTGTTTCCATCAAATTTGTAATAAACTTAACATATCTCGTTATTCTTCATTTGTGAAACTCATTTTGTTTGAGACTATGTGTGCTCTAATTTCACTTGACTGTACTGTATTGATTATAAAAAAAATCGTAGTTGGAGTCACGCCAACAAATGTGAGATTTATTTTTTTAATTTGTTTTTGTTTTGTGCTTTAGTTAACCTATATTGTCATTATTATTTTGTTTATGATAGAAACTGGCACTTACTTGGTAGAGATATTTCCAATAACAATTCAATTCTTTGATGATAAACCAAAATTTATGAAATTGCAAGCTGTACCTGATGATACTATATTGAACTATTGTTTGAACTTGTTAAGTGAGTTAAATCTTTCTTCTGTGAAGTTAGTGACAATATGTGCAGAAAATACAAATAAAAATTTTGCCCTCCTTATACAATACCTGTACGGCAAAAATTAGGGGAAAGGTGCTATCGAGTAGTCTACGAAATCACCCGATTTATCTTTCTCTGATTTAATATTTCCTAAATATTTAAAAATGTATACAAATCAGTCAGAGTTCTTAGAAGAATTAAATAACCGCATCGGTAATGAATGCTAACAAAGTACATCAGAAGTTGTTACAAGGACCCAAAACACAGATCAAATTATTGCATAGAGGTGAATGAGGCACATTTTCAATCAATAAAATAACAGATGACACTGATCAATTGATTTACTTTGATTCAAAATTTAATTTCTGGGAAAGACGCCGCTCAAATTAAAAGAGTGTATTTTAAAGCAAAGGTAATTCTAAAAACTCATAGTACCCATAAACATTCCCGTTTGAAAGCATATGAGGTTAAATCATAAGTTTGGCATACGGAGCCTAACTTAACCTTAGTAGTCCGCTTTTGTCGCCACCCAGCATTAAAGAAATCAGTATATTTTCGAGTTTTATTAAAAACTGATTAAAATATTAAATTCTGTTTTAGTTATTTATTGAAGTACTATTGATATTTCTTTCCTGTCGTATCCGCCGACGTTCGAAAATAATTGTTTAGTTCGGCGGCCGAAACAAAGTTTATTTTCCGGGAAGGATATAGAACGTTGCTTCTAGATAAACGAAGGTTAGAGCACAAAAAAACTATTGAGATTTTTCTCGCAAGCCGACATCTATACATTTCTTCATAAGAAACATCGTATTGTTTTAAATAGAACAATAAAATTATTTCGATATTAAATTTGTTATATCTTAGACATTAGAATTTCTCTAATTTTCCAAATTAAGTATATCTCTCAAGATCGTTCTACTCATCTTAAAAATTGCTTCGATTTGTATCGAAAAATAAACGTTAAAAACTACTAAATAACAATCTAAAATAATTCCATATAATAAGAACTGTGACTATTATGTGATGAATGGAGCAATAACATAATAAAACCTATTTTAGATAGTCCCTAATTTACTATTACAGACGATAACTCAATATAATTATTACATAATTATTTGTAAAGTGGGGATTACGTAAAACCTAATTGATAAGTATTCGGAGTTTGCTTTTTTCAGCTTTATTCATTTAGAATACATTTTATGTAGAGTATTACTGATACTTGAACTTAGTTAATAATGCCAAGATATGGAAGTATAGATCATGATGTTTCGAAAATTAGAACGCTTAGGGGCCGTTCATCAAACACGGCACACTAAATTTAGCCATTTTTGACCCCTCCCTTGTCCCTTGTCACACTTTCCGCGACCCCCTTATAAATATTACGTCACGAAAGTTAAAACCCCCCTCCCACATATATCGCTACTAATATTACACCAATAGTTATATTTATCTATTATAATCTATACTATTATAAAATTGTAAGTTTGTCTGTTTGTTTGTTTGTTTGTTTGTTCGGGCATCACGTAAGAACTACTTAACTGATTTTGCTGAATCTTTTTTGTTGCGAAGCCTATAGTGTGACTTAAAATCTGGTAGACATTTTATTGACAGAATTATAGTTTATTTTGTGGTTCAAAACTTGTATAAGTATAAAGTAGTGGAAAATAAGTAGTTGCATATAGAAGGTTGTTGAAATATAGGGTGGCTTACAGTTAGAATTATACAGGGTGGGTAAAAATGCTAGAAAACTTTTTTATATATCACTTGCATATATAGAGTACCTGAAGTATGGTGGCAGTAAAGTTATAGTTATACAGTGTCATTCAAACAAGGTTAGAAAAAGTTGTAAATGAAGGGTAGTTTAAATGAAGTGTGGAGAGAAATTATACTTTAATATATCTTGAAAAAATATAAGGAAAAAATGTGAAATAGCTTAGTTTATAATAAGTTGCAAAGATAGGATAGTTGAAACATAGGGTGAAGAAGTGTAATGATAGTTATTTAAAAAATGTTATATTGGTTGACCAAAAAGCAGTAGCGTATACAGGGTAGTTGTAATACATACAAGGTGATTCAAAAACATGTTTAACAAAATTGTTATTTTCAGTGCCCCATAAACAGTTGCGGTTTTTGTGAAATATATTTAGCATTGATGGATTTATAGTTATACAGGGTGGTATAAAAAATGTTATACTGGGTGGCCGATAAGTAGTTGCAAATACAAGATGATTGAAATAGCGGGTAGAATAGATTTATAGTCAAACAGGTTTTATAATTAGGATAGAACATGAGTTGTTGCATATCTGCAATATCTGAAACATGGATCGAAGTAATATTATAGTTAATACAGTGTGATTAGAAGTATTTAAAAATTTTATAGTTGGTTGCCCCTAAGCAGATACACATGCAGGGTGGTTGAAATATTTTGTAGAGTAAAATTATGTTTATACAGGGGGTTCAAAAATAAGTTGTAATGTTTGACAAATTGTCAGCGATGTATACAGGATGTTTTTAATGTAGATGGAAGTAGAGTTAGTTATACAAAGTGATTAAAAAAAAGTTCAATAAAATTGTTATATAGGTTGGCCACAAGCAGTTGCAGTTTGGGTGAGGGTTTAAACAAAAGTTGAGGTTAGGGTGCAAACCTGTGTTTTTACATTTGTGACTCACGAAGGGTTCCACATCATTTCCATAAGGATGGATCAAAAAAGTTTAAAAAAATTGTTATATAGGGTAGACCATAAACAGTTGCATTCTACTATATAGAATATCTGAAATATGGGGAGACGCAAGATTACAGTTTTAGAGTGTGTAACACAATGTTAGAAAAAGCTTATATAAAGGTTGATTAATATATAAAGTAAAGAGAAAATTTTACTGGAAAAGGTGGTTAAAAAAATATCAGAAATAATTGTTATACAGGGTACACCATAAGCAGTTGCATAGCTGAAATATAGGGAAGAGAAAAGTTATAGTCAGGTGTTCAAAAAATTATAAAACAGCAGCATATACAGGATGGTTGCAATATAGGGTGAAATAGAGTTACAGTTATTCAAGGTGATTCAAAAAATAAAATAGTTATATAGGGTGACCCATTAGTACTTGCAGTTTGGGTGAAATATATTATATTAAGTAAGGTGGTTCAAACAAGTTAGAAAATTTTTTATATAGGATAACCCATATGTTTCATAAGTTATTTCTTTTTGCGAAGGCTTGAACATTCCGTACGCGGGTGAAACCGCTGGTAACGGCTAGGAATATATATATATATATATATATATATATATATATATATTATCTTAGTTATTAAATTTAAATATACAGTGTGGAACTGCCAAATGGAATAAATTCGATAACGAATAAAGGAGAGCTTGTTGGGAAAAACCCTTGAACACGTCGATTTGTATTTTTAAATGCGCACTTACAACAACAAAAAATGATATAGGGTATGTTATGTGACAATACCAACTTTATTATTTTAAATGCAAGCCCCTGTATATTATTTATTTTTAGTATTCTCCTGAAAATTCTAGACATAATAATTGACGTACATTGTCCTACATCTAATTTAAACTGTTTTAATATTAAAAAAGAAAATGATATTATTTCACAAATTCCGTACATTACTCTAAAACCCTAATAAATGATAGTGATTATTTCTTAATCAAATCGCAAGCGTGATTTGTCTTTTTAGGGCATTAAGTTTTGTATACAATACTTTTGACATATCCCCTCAAAAAGTAGTTCAAGGGCGTCAAATGCTGGCCATTCTATCGATCCCCGCCTCCCAATCCACCGATTTGGAGAAATTTGCTTCAGGTACTGCCGGACACTGATTTCGTAATGGTGCGGTGCTCCGTCTTGCCGAAAGCATATTGTATTGGTAGGAGCTTGTGGGTTTACTGGATCAGGATATAAGTTTGTCAAAGTTAGTACGACATTATTTTGGAGCAGTTCTAAATATTTATCTCCATTCAAGTTGCCATCAATGAAAAAGGAACCTACGTAATGATTTCCAACAATTCCTGCCCAAACATTAACTGTTTCAGGATATTGCGTATATTTCTGTTTTCTCTGTCATTCAGTAAGGACTCTCATTACACCAGTAGCTGCAATTTTGACTATTAACATGACCGCGAGGTGTAAATGTGCTTTCATCAGAAAACAAAACAGCTTCTAATTGGATCACATTGGTATCTAACCTTACTATCATTTGTTCACAGAAATACGTTCTCCTTGTCATTTAGCCACACATCAAAAAATTGATGTGTGGCTATGATTGAACAGTGGCACTCCTTTTCGACCAGAATTATGTGGGTTTTCTTGAAACTCAAGCATAATATCCAAATTCGTATTATCACTTACAGCATTTGCAGCTACTTTTTTATCTGTCTTACTTGACCAAGCTCGTGAAACTGCAAATTTGAAAAATTTTCGTGAAATAAGCGAGAAACTTCCTTTTGTTTCCTTGTGTTATCAGTTTCACCAGGAAACATACTCTTGTTAAATTTTCATATAATATTAACAATAATCTCCTTGAGAGATGTGAAAAAATAAAGGATTTAGGTATTACTTTTGATGACAAACCGACTTTTACGAATCATTGAGTATATGACATCTAATGCTGCTCGAATGTTTTTCAAATATTGCGACTTAAAAATATTGTATTATACTTTTGTGCTTGAATACGGAGCTATAATATGTCATTCCTTTTACGAGTTTCTGTTGAGCGAATTCAAAGAACGTTTCTGAAATATCTGTACTTCAAAACGTGCAATAGCTATCCACTATAGGGTATTGAATATGGCATATTATTAAATCAGCTTTCATTTGTCAGCCGTAATGTACGAAAAGTATGTGCCTTCTTAAAATTTTTGTCAAACTACTTCATAATATTGATTCACCGACACTACTTAACAAAATCAACTTTCTGGTACCTCGATCTGAGCCAGAAATGGCTTAACATTTTTGTGCTTTAGGGCTCGAACAATCGTTTTGCTAAAATCTATATATTACTATTACACCAATATCTGTAAGCATTGTGACATTCATTTTTGTCATGTTGGAGATCTGATTCAAGCTGTGAATTAATCAACGGTGAACGCCTTACATTGAAATATTTACGTTAGCTAAGTTATTTTTTTCTTTTTTGTCTTTTTCTTTTTATGTTTTGTTTATTATAATAAATTTAATTAGTTACAGCGTATTTTTATTAAGTTTTATATATACTTGCTCTGTTAGTGGTTTATACTGTTGGGCAATAAAGCTTAAATAAATAACCAATCATTTGTAGAATGGTTATTTTGTGCATTTCTGTTAAATGAACCATTTTTCTGGTATTATTACATACAGTTAACGAAATTCAAACGACAATAGCACTGACACTGATCACCACTGTCATGCAGGCAGAAAATAAGCTGCTAAGGCTATGAGTTTTGAGAAAAATAAACAAAACTGTTTTTTTTTCATATCGGTAAAAAGAAACGCAGGAATAGTTTTTGCATACTATCTCAATAGCAAGAGCTAAATGGTAATTAATTATTGAGTGTAATGTAGCGAATTTGTGAAATAAAATATTTTTCATTTTTTATGCTAATTTTTGTAATAAATCTGAAAACACTTAATATTTCCGAAACAGTTGAAGATCGGTGTAGTACTTGTACATGAATTATGTCTAGAATTTCCTGGAGAATTCAAAAAATAAATAATATACAGGGGATTGCATTTAAAATAAGAAAGTTGGTATTGGCCACGATCACATGACACACCCTATATATTTTTTTTGTTGAAAAAATGCGCATTTAAAAATACAAATCAACGTGTACAAGCGTTTTCCCCTACAAGCCCTCCTTTATTCGTTATCAAATTTATTCCATTTGGCTGTTCCACCCTGTATGAACAATCTTACATATCGCTCCTGCAGTATATTTTTCTTTGTTTTCGACAACCAATTACTTCATCTTCATCTATCCATTCTGCTGTCAACGCCCAATTGCATAGCAGATTTCGAGCTCAACGATTTAAGATACGACTTAGTTGTATACGAGAAACCACTTTATTTTTTCTTTCCGTTTTGGGAATAAATTTTTTAATTGCTTTTTCCTGGATTACTTGTTTTGTTAGTGTTAAATAATTTTTGGTTTAACTATCTTTTCACATATGCTCTTTTTTTAAATCTATTAAATCTTAGAAATACTAACGTAGAGTGTGTAGTACACGTAATGACTAACATAAAATTAAGAAATGCAAGAGTTATATTTGTTAACTGCTAAGTGACGAATGAAATAAATATTTAGCAATAAATACAATAGAACCTTTAAAATACGTTCTATTATGAGACACGATTGTAGTGGAAAAAACGTTTGTATATCCCTAAATACTCACTATGCTAACAACTCATTTATTCGAAATTTTTACATTTTCTTAGAAATTCAAGTTATCCAGGTTTTATTGTATATGAGAAATCATGTTTCTATAATAAAAATATTTATTATAGACCCTACATGTTACCATCGGACGTGTAGACTCTTGAGAATTTACGATGATCTGTTATTGAATATCTGCGCTCTCTATTCAACACATGGAAGCGTTATTTTCTATGATATTGAATATAGAGACCTATTATGATCAGCGTCGATGTCGAAAAATTAAACAGCAACGGAAAATTGAAACGGTTAAGAGAAAAATCAAAGTTGAAATGTTTGATGAATTGTGAGCGTCACATTTCCTTAGACCCCCCAACCCCACTGTCACATCCCGTCACACTGACTGATACCGCCACCACTCCCTCTAGAAAAGCGTATTGTATGAAGGACCCCATACTGGAAAAACCTTACCTAATTATTATTAGCAGTAACTTTATTTCATACAAGAACGAGCAACTTATTATTTTACAAATGAAGAAACATTAAAAAATTTTGTAAAACATTTCAGATGTTTAAGACTATTTAATTAGTTTTCATTTCGTAACAAATTCGATTTAGGACTGATAGTGATTGCTGAGAAACCCTGTAAAATTCACTGCTATTTTTATTAGCATGTTCAACATGAATCAACCCAAAATAAATATTTGCCTTACCACGTAGGTATACAGGTAACCTATACCTAGATGAAAGTATATTAAAAGTTATGAGGATAACGCTGAGTACAATTTTCTCTACTTTAAAACGTAAACTAGCGGACCCGACAGACGTTGTTATTCTGTCCAAATGTGGCCGGATTCAGCAAATGTTCTTTTAATATTAGAATTCGATAAACTCTATACTAATCGTCAAAAATAAAAGGAATTACTAGAACCGATCTTTTTGCGACCTACCGGGTTCAATTGTTAATCTAAACCATCCAGGTACCCACCCAAACATACACAAAAATATTCGTTAAAATCATTCCTGCCACTTAGGAGGAGTTAGAACCCGATCTAAGTGCCACAAGTCGGGTTCAGTTGTGAACCTGAACCATCCTAAGACCCACCCAAACATACACAAAAAAAATCATTAAAATCCATCTAGCCGTTTAGGAGCAGTTAGAACACGATCTTAGTGCTACCTACCGGGTTCAATTGTGAATCTAAACCATCCAATGACCCACCCAGATATACACAAAAAAATCATTAATATTCATCCCGCCATTTAGAAGGAGCTAGAACCCGATCTTAGTGCCATCTATCGGGTCCAATTGTGTATCTAAACCATCCAGGAACCCACTCAAACATACACAAAAAAAATCGTTAAGAGCAGTTAAAACCCGATCTTAGTGCCACCTAACGGGTTCAATTGTGAATCTAAACCGTCCAAAGACCCACCCAAATATACACACAAAAATTTTATTAAAATCCGTCCAGCCGTTTTGCAGGATCTTAGTGCCACCTATCGGGTCCAATTGTAAATCTAAACCATCCAGGGACTCACGCAAACATAGACAAAAAATTTCATCAAAATCGGTCCAGTCCAGTCTATAAAGAACGTACAGACAAACATTCTCATTTATATATAAAGATTAGTAACAACATCGACTATTGGCAATGAATAAAAGTTCATTGGAATATATGTATAATTAATAATTTAACATTTGATTTTAACGTTGACCTGAGGCAATTGGTATTTTTGTTCCTGAGAAAAGAAGAGAGGGACATTAAATAAACAAATTTTAAGAATCATGAAAATTACCATACCCACTTTTAATTTCTTGTAAAAGCGTCTAAAATATAAAGTAAATGTGAAGGTGCTTCGGTAATAAATTTTTTACGATATGCAACAAACAATTCATGTGTCCCCAAAGCATGCCTATGATATAAATTTATGGTCCCCAATGTATACTGAATATATATGGACATATATATATATATATATATATATATATATATATATATATATATATACGGATATATACGGTGAGGACACGTAGGTTTGAACAAATTCATTTAAAATTCTGGTGTTGGTTTTTTGGAAAAACGCCCGGAACACGTCGGTTTTTTTATACTGCGGGTTTTGTCTGAGGCTAGGAATAATTAGCGTAAGAATCATAAAGTAACTATTTTATTTTGAATGACCACCATATCTATCATTTATATATTTTATTCCTCATTACCTTACCTTCCCTAAATAATTTTGAAACTAAATATTTTATATTATTGCTTTATTTAATTATTATATGAAACATTTTTTAAACATATTTTACCATTTATATATTCCTATTTTGATCTTGCAACTCCTACATTAAATATTACTCGATATTGATTTGATAAACAAAACATTTTCTACCATTTCAATTTAAAACTTTTATTCAACAATTAATTTTGATTTATTGTCCGAATTTATACTAATATTTTGAAAATGGCAACGACTAGACAAGCAGCTACACCAACTGTAGAGCCCTATAAATTATCGGAAATATTTGCAATAATTCCTGAGTATGATGGTCATCCGAAAATTTGTGAATACTTACTTATGCCCCTGTAATACTGCTTACAGCATGCCAACGGATAATCAGCAAGTATTGCTAATTTCTCCATATTAAAAATAAGCTACGCGGTAGAGCCGCTGAGTTAATCAACTCCCGAAACCCAACCCAACTAGGTGAAATTCAAAACCTCCTAGAAAACCACTTTCTGCTCTCATACAAGACTTTCAAAGAATGCGGCAAACTCAAAATGAATCCCCTCTTATGTTTTTCGCTAGACTCCAGACGCATCAAGCGAAAATGCTAGCAGCTATAAACAAGCAAAATTTAACCATCAAAGAAAAACAAGCGCAGATTGACTTGATAGAGTCAATGGCTCTTAATAGCCCCCTCACGGGTTTAGAGCCCAAAATTGGTCAACTCGTTCGCGCTAGTGACCCCTGCAACATACTCACTGCTGTTTCTAGGATTAAACGTGAAATACAATTATCACATTTAGAAACCAAGAAATTTTCAAGTAATAAAAATTTCCAACAACCCTCTCGTAAGCCAAATAATGCTCCACCTCCAAAACAATGCTCATTTTGTAAACACCAACACCATCCACATTCCAATCAGAATTATTCGAATTATCGTCCTCATTTTTCCAATCAACCTACTAACCAATCTACGAATGTTAATCCAGACCAAAAACTTTCACAACAACAAAATGTCTATCTACCGGTAGACAACCACAAATGTCTGGCAATTACAGACCAAACCCGAGTTTCTTTAAACATCAACAACCAAAAACTCATCACTTGAACAATATGCAAAATGAACAACCCTTTACCTGATGAATACATAAACGTACAAAAATATCACCCGAAACGATTTCGAACAAAATGGTGAAGCTGAATATTTCAACAACGAACAGTTTAATGAATATTATTTTGACGAACCTGATTCTTCTGAACTAAATTTTCAGTTGACCCCTACTCAGTCAGAACGCCCAGAAGGTCAACCGATCCTCTCATCGTGATCAGCGACCCAAAAAAACCCTAGTACCTTATACGGCATGCCGTGTTTCGGCTTAGATGTTGACCTGTGTTATTACTGGTATTATTTTATTACCCATTTATTTTAATACATTTTTATTTTCGAATACTGTATTCGAGTAACTATGAGCGAAAGCAGAAGGCTACGAGAATTATGCGAACCGACCTGAAGAGGGCAGATGTGACTCTGCCAAAACGTCGTCATTTTACCATCGATCCCGGCAGGGATCAGTTATCAACTACGCGGATGAATTCCCGGAAGCCACTTAACACATTTAGTGCCCGCGAAAACTTTAAAACATATATATATATATATATATATATATATATATATATATACATATATATATATATATATATATACAGGGTGTTTTGTAGAAGGTTCGCTAATCATGGAGGGCAGATAGGTGGGCTAATGGGCTATATTATGTAGCCCATATCTATCGGTCGGTCGGTACGGTCACGTTTTATAACGCTCGTGCTAAAACTCGGGATTTTCGGGTAAAATCTGGTCTTCTGACGGTGAATTACATAAACTTGATAACTTGAAAATACAAATGTGTGACTACAAAACTAGCCTAGTGATTTAACGTGAGAATCAAATATTAATTAACTACAATTCTGTTATAATTATTGGGCTATTGAGGAACAAGAAGTGCGGGTGGCCAGTTAGGAGGACGAGGGTAATAAATTATCAAGAAACACTTACCCTCAAGGGTATAACTGCAACATCTGTTCGCCAAGTGTGTCGGAAACAATTTTGTGTGTGTAAATAAGGTAATAAGTACTGTGCCTGAAAAAGGTTGAGTGATTTTCAAGCAAAAAATTAAATACAGAGAGCTTGATGAATAAGTTACCTTAATCTGACCAACATGGTGGACAATGTATACCCTGCATCGGATGATGAAACAAATAAATTTACGTGTCACCCCCAAAGTAAAGTAATGGTAGTAGTTTGTGTGTTATGTGATAATACTTACCATAAAGCGGATTTTAAGCGCCTAAAAAATACTAAGTACTTATCTAAATGTCTTTTAGTTTGTAACAAACATGAAGACTTAGACCTTACTAAGGTTCGACAGGATCATAGGTTAGATCAACAAAGCAGGCTAATTATTGCACAAATAAAAATTAATGAAAGGCAATTGGCGCAGAAAGAACAAACCAACAGCATTACTAATAATTTGTCAAGTGCGAGTTGGACTCGCATACTTAGGGTTCCGTACCACCTTCAAGATTCGAATATTCCAGTTTCAGACAAGCAGGGAATGAGTGCATTTTCTTATACTTACCCTTATATCTTTTAAAGGAAGCGTTTTAAATTTATAAAAAATATACACTTTGATTTTCTACACATAGACTTTTTATTTTATCTGCTTTAGGATTCGCTTGATTTTTATCACAATACATATGTTTTTAATTTTCTAATTTGGCCCCCAAAAAGTAACATTAGAGTTTTATTTCACTAATAAACTTTCAGAAATGCCTTTTATAATCTACTGTCTGAGTTTTGAGGCTTTGTAGATTGGAAGAAAAACGGCAAAATAGGTCAAAGTTTAAATTATAAATTATTAAATCTGTTATTCAAATTATTTAAAAATATAAATAAAATATATTTTTCAAATTTTAAATAGTGTAGTTTCTAAAGTGGGAATTAAGTCGATGTTTAATATTTTTAATATATTTTATACAAATGATATAAAGATATGATATATTTGTAATTCACATAATGAGCCTTTTATCTGATATATTACATGATGCGTTTGAAAATTGAATCTTTATTTTCCATTTAATTGTATAATTTGTCCCTAAAATTACTATGGGGGTTTTCTAGTAATTTATTTTCCGTTTAATTCTATTATTTGGAGGCCAAATAATAGAATTAGGTATTTTTTTCATATTTTTCCTATAAACAAAAAAATGAGGTCTTAGAGTTTGGGGAATAACGGGGAGAATGGGTATTTTTTTAAAAGTATTTTTTTAATATATTTTAAAATATTCATTTTAAAAAAATTAAAAAAATATATTTGTACCTATTCGTCTTAATGAGCCCTGGGATTTGATATATTACATGACCCGTTAGAAACAATTATATTTTTTTATTTTCCATTTAATTTTATAATTTGCCCCCCAAAATGAATATTAGGGGTTTCTTCTTATTTTTCCAGTAAAGTTCAGGTGAGGGGCTATACTTCCAGTTTTTCAAAATTTTTCAGCTTATGGTTTCGGAGAATGATTTCGGGGAATGGGTAAAATTTTTTATATTTTTGTTAATATCTTTTAATTTATTTATTTTATAAATATGGAAAAAATATATTTGTTTTGTTATCATGAGCCCTTTTATTTGATATATAACATGCTGGGTTAGAAACAATTTTAATTTTATATTCAGGTGAGGGGCTATACCTCCATTTTTTTTTCAAAATTTTCCAGCTTATGGTTTCGGAGATAAGGGGGGGATGGGTAATTTTTTTAATATTTTTGTTAATATCTTTTAATTAATTTATTTTAAAAATATGAAAAAATATATTTGTTTTCGTCGTAATGAGCCCTTTCATTTGATATATGACATGATGGGTTAGAAACAATTTTAATTTTATATTTTCCATTTAATTCTGTAATTGCCCCCCCAGAATTAAAAGTAGAGGTTTCTCCTTGTTTTTCTAGTAAACTTCAGGTCAGAACCTATAAATCTATTTTTTTAAAAAAAAACTTTACGTTTTTTGTAGTTTCGGAGATAAGTGGGGGGGATGGGTAAATTTTGATATATTTTCGTGAATATCTTTTTAAATAATTTTTTTTAAATATGAAAAAAATATATTTGTGTTCCTCAGAATGAGACCTTTCATTTGATATATTACATGATGCGTTTAAAAAATATATTTTTAAATTTTTATTTAATTCTATAATTTGCCCCCCCGAAATTAACATTAATGGTTTATCCTTAATTTTCCTGTAAAGTTCGGGCAACGCTCTATATTTCCTATTTTTTTCAAAATTTTAGGCTCAGTAGTTTCGGAGATCAGGGGGGGTACGGTCGATTTTTTTAGTTTTCCCCCCAGAAGCACCCCTAAAATCAATTTTTTTTCTTTTACGATATGTACTCCTGATCGGGTCACCAAACTATACATTGATACCAAATTTCAACCTCTTCCGTCCAGTAGTTTAGGAGAAAATGGCTGTGATGTGACAGAGGCAGAAATCCTGAGTGATATTATAAGGGTATCCGTATATTGTATATACGGAACCCTAATAATAGTGAACACCATAATAATTCGTTGTCTTCAAAAGAAAATGACTACAATGCATTAAAAACACAAATTGTCCTGCTAAAACAACTGAACAAATAACTGACGGATAAAAATGAATTACAAAGAGAACTACTTCAGAGATATAAAGAGGAAAATGAACAAGTCACTAAGACCAGCTATGCAAGAATTGTTTCAAATAACATAAATCAGCAAAACATTAAAAATATACCTAATGTCATCGTTAAATCTACGGATAATACGACTAAAAATGCTACCCAAGTTTTCTCTAAAATTACTTCTAAAATAAATGAAAAAATTAAAATACCTGTAAGTAAACTTTATAAGAACGATAAAAATGCTAGTATAACTATTAAATGTAAAAATGCAAATGATTTTGAAAAACTTAAAAATCAATTAACCGAAGTCGGAGAAAAATATGACATTAGCAGCACAACAATAAATAACCCAAGGCTCTCCATTTTTAACATTGATGGATCATACAGCAATGAGCAACTAGAAAATGATATTAATTCCAGAAATTTCTCATGTCACGAGTTTAAATGCAAAGTAATACACTGTTATCAAAACAGTAAAGGTAAAATGAATGCTGTTCTCGAAGTCACTAGAGAACCCTACAAATATATTAAAGAAAATTCATGTAAAATTTACGTAGGTTATCAATCATTGAGAGCAAAAGATGATTTGAATCTGGTACCTTGTTTTAATTGTGGACGAATTGACCATTCTGGTCGCAAGTGTACCAATAAAACAACTTGTCTAAGATGTGCTGAGGAACATTTTACCAAAGAATGCAATAATTTAAATGTTCAAAAATGTGGTAATTGCATATATAGGAACAAGAGATTCAACCATGATAATGACGTTAATCACACATCTATCGATTCAAATTAAAAATAAAATAAATTCTACTGATTATTCTATGATGCCAGATATTCCTAAAACTCTGGGCTACTTACCCAAAATAGTGACATCCAGGATAAATGCGGACACAAACAAACAACCATACAAATATCAAGAAACCAACTCAACAGTTCCCAACAGATTCTGAAGCCGAGAGTGAACAAGTAATTCTAAATTAATAGTTAGTTAATTTCTTTATTTTAATTAAGCTTAAATAAGATCTATATTAAATTATAATGGACAATAATTTAGAAATAATAGAAAATATGCAAAGTGAATTTGTTAGAGAAGAAATTATTGCCGAGAACATAGAGTCAGTAAATAGGAATATATTAAATAAGAATGCTATTCTCTCTCTTAATGTTAGAAGTTTAAATGCTCATATTAATGACCTAAGAATATTTGTTAACAAACTCAGTGAAAACCCAATGTAATAGCCTGTTCAGAGACTTGGGATCTACAGTATCCTAATTACTTATCATTAACAGGTTATAAAATGTACTATAATTTAAGTAAGATAAACAGACCAGATGGAACAGTTGTTTATATAAAAGACAATTTAATTGAAAATACTGAAGTAATTACTCTAGGTAGACTTAAAGTACTAAATTTAGTAATAAAATTAGATCAAAGTGATAGTTCACCTATTGAAGTAACAGCCATGTACAGGTGTCATGATTTATCTAAACAAGAGTTCATATTTGAATTAAAACAATTTTTAATAAAAAAAAAGAAAAGTCAAAAATCACTTGATAATAGGTGATTTTAATATTGACCTAATTGATGTTGATGACTGCAGTCAGGAATACTTGACCAATTATCTGGAACACGGATACTTACCGGGATTTCAAACTATAACAAGACCGTCTAATTTAAATCCAGTGCAGGGCACTTGTATCGACAATGTATTTGTTAGGTTGCAAACTGTTAAACCAACTGCGTTAAAATTTGAAAACCTTTTCAATGATCATTATCCACTATTTTTAATATTGAATAAAATTAGAAATCAAGTTAAAGAAAAACAAAGTATGCAAATAGATTATAAGAAATTGGTTGAATTAGCTGAGAATATTAACTGGGACTGTATACTGGAAGAACGGGACCCAAATAACGCCATAGAGTCACTCACAAAAGAAATAGCTATGTGTTTGGAGAAATCAAAACAATTAAAAAAGTAAAAAAAATATATATATACCTAGAAGTAGCTGGATTACCATATCGATCATAAGATGTTGTAACAAAAAAGATCAACTATATAAAACATGGAAATCAAATCCGGAAAATATCCAAAATAAAATTGCATATAAGAACTATGTAAAGATTTTAGAGAAGGTTATAAATAATGAGAAAACATTATATGATAGGGATGAAATAAACAAAAATTTTAAAAATACTAAAAAATTATGGAATATAATAAATACAAAACTTGGCAAAAAGTGTAGATATCACCAAAATATTAGTTACATTTACAATGAAAATAATCAAAAAATTATGGAACCAGAACAAATTGCTAATGACATGAATCAATTTTTTTGTAATATTGGGTCTCTACTTAGCCATAAAATACAGCAACCAACAAATGCCATAAATAAATTACCACCTGTTAACCCTGAAACCATATTTATAACACCAACTAATAGATTTGAAGTTATTAAAATTATTATAGAATTGAAACTTAAAAATGGTGGGGTAGATAACATTCATGCGAAGACTGTTTTAGCTTTATCTGAGCACATTGCTGAGCCGCTGACTCATATTATAAATATCTGTATTGAACAAGCTATATGGCCCAATGCTTTAAAAAAACCTGATGTTATACCTATACATAAATCTAAAGATAAACACTTTACATCAAACTATAGGCCTATTTCATTGGTATCAAACTTTGCTAAAATATTTGAAAAGATAATTTACACTAGATTATTGCAATTTGTTAAAAAATATAAAATATTATAAAAAGCAATATGGATTTAGACAAAATTTGGGAACCAAAGACGCATTGAACTACTTAACAGACATTTTATATAACAAATTAGACAAGAGTCGTCCTGTAGCTGTGATATTCCTCGACTTTGCCAAGGCGTTCGACACTGTTGACCATCAGATACTACTTGACAAGATATACAATTACGGTATAAATCAATAATATCATGAGTGAATTCTCTCAGATTAATACAGGTGTTCCACAAGGAACTGTCTTAGGACCGTTTCTGTTTATATTATATATTAATGAACTTTTAAAGCTATTGCCTGATGGTATTGTAATACCATTTGCCGATGATACGGCTGTTGTAGCTAGTGGAGACACTTGGAAGGAAGATGAAACCAACATGAACAACTACCTAATTGAAATAAGTAATTGACTGGCTGTAAATAAATTATCACTAAATATTGACAAAACTGAGTATATTACCTGTGGCAACTACTCTAACAGTGTTCCTGAACGCATACACATTAATATATATGGACTCAATATAAAAAGGGTAGAATATTTTAAATATCTGGGTGTAGTTCTCGACTATAGGTTGACGTGGGAATTACATATTAAATATATTTTAAGTAAAACTAAGTACCTTATATATATTTTCTATAATTTAAGTAAATCTATGAACACTGAAACCTTACTTATGTTATACTACGCTTTTTTCCATAGCGTTATTAGCTACGGAGTAATAGCATGGGGAGGAGTATAAAATAACACTTTACAAATGCTTCAGTGATTTCAAAATAGACTACTTATAGAAAAGAAACAAGTTATACCTAACCAAAAATACCCACTCAACATTAAACAACTGTTTACATGTGAATCTGTAGTATATCATTATAAAACCCTTAGTAATGTATTCAATAATTCTAGGAGCATAGCAAGAAATAAAACCATTCAAATCCCTGACAGAAGTAAAACTGTCAGCGTCAAGAATAGTTACTATAGAGCAATAATAACATTTAACTCTTTACCAAATAAACTTAAAATAATGGCAACAGAAAAGATAAATAAGATTAAAACAAAACTTAAACCCTGGATTATGAAAAATGTATGAAAGTACTTAAGATACAACTGTTGTGTTATGGACAACTTTATATATATATATATATATATATATATATATATATAAGTACAATGAAACTTTTTTTATCCAATTAGTTTAATTTTAGTTAATTAGTTTACTTAGTTTGTAAGTATATACCAGCCTACGAGCAGGTAGCTTTGTTACCTTGTAGGATTTACTATGTAAATAGGCGTTTAATGTATCTGGTAAATAAATAAATAAAATATCTAAATAGCTTACGGTTTTTGCTTTTTTAATTTAATTTTTTTTCTTAATTCTCAGATTTTTACATTTAAACTATTTTAACTTCTTTATTTTTCACAGTATCTTCACGAAATAAACTTAAATCGACTCTATGATGTTTGTTTGCTCCTCTGCATTCGATATTTGACACAAATCATTGGTTGAAAAAATTATATGAGTCCAGGTATATGGTTCTATAGGTTCTATAAAAAAGTGATTAAGTTAAAAACTTTATCATATTACAAACAAAGAAGCACATCGAGAACTTCGAATGCTTACAAAAACTTCTCTACTTCAACCCCTTTACAACGATATATCACACTTATTGTAAAGTAATCAGTATAATAATAAAATTTGAGATTGTAACTTACAAGGTTAGAACTACAAATAATACCCCAAATTGCAAAAAAATTACAAAAGTTGTTCAAACCAGCTTCTACCGCTACTGATGCAATCGTAACACCTTCTTCTGACTCCTACAGTGGTAGTCTGTAGTCGCATCTCACCCCATATTATTTCCAAAGCAACATTTAGCCTTGCTCTTAACTGCTTCTTGGTTTTTATTTCTCTCCCATAAACGAGTTGCTTGGCCCGTCCCCATACAAAAAAATCAAAGCGTGTCAGGTCTGGCGACCTTGGGGGCCATAGTATAGGGCGAGTTCTCCCAATTTTCGTTAACATTCGAGTTCTCGATGTGCTTCTTATTTTTTTTTGTAATGTGATAAAGTTTTTAACTTATCCACTTTTTTGTGGAACCTCGCCATTTGTGGACTCATATCATTTTTTCAACCAATTATTTGTGTCAAATATCGAGTGCAGAAGAACAAACAAACATCATAGATTCGATTTAAGTTTATCTGGTGAAGATACTGTGAAAAGTAAAAAAGTTACAATAGTTTAAATGTAAAAATCTGAGAATTAAGAAAAAAAAAATTAATTAAAAAAAAAACAAAAACCGTAAGCTATCTAGACTTTATATGGGTTACTCAATATAGCACATCTACCTATCTACCCACCATCTACAGGAATGCTTTGGAGAATTTCTAATGAGTGACCTCTAACCGAAATTACTAGAGAGTATATTTTTCTAGGCGATACATCCATTAGCTTCGGCCAGGGCTTCAAATTACCGTTTGTACATAAGCCAAGATGAACTACAATCAAATATGGGTGGTTTGTTAAAGGTTTTTCTTCAAATTTCCCAAATCTCCTCTCAATTAAATTTTGTTGCTTCTCATCCATAATGGTTAAGATTTCGCCAACCTTTGTTTGATTTCGTCTTGATTTTGTTTCTCCTTTTTGTCACTTTTTTCCAGGATTTCACTTATTTTTTCGTCCAGTTTATTAGTGACTGGTGAATATTCTTTGCTAGTCTCGTTCATTTCTGCCAGACTTTTGGTTGCAGACCTAATTCAAATCAGATTTATAACTTCAGATAATCCCACTTCCAAAACACCAATTTCTATAGATTCAATTTCACAAATATTTACCGTCACGTTCAGTGTATTTATTTTAATCAAAATAAACTCTCTTACCTAAACACAAGGAATAATACTATTTGCTGAAGTGCTACAAGCTGCTTCCAAATTGTATCGCCAAAAATAATCGCCATCTTATATACAGTTCAATTGGCCAAAGATTTTTCCAGTTTTCTGTCTGTCTATACGGTATTTGATATCTAAATCACGTCCATCTTTGCTTTTTTTACCCCCGTCGAATTTTCTGGGCTACCGTTGATGATGGTTTTTATATACAGCCATTTTTATTTTGTTTTCCCATTGTTTTTAGGGGCAATAAATGAATTTTATAACAATATTATATTGGGTGGTACATAAGCAATTGCATATACAGGATGGTTCCAATATTTTGTATATACAAACAGGGTGGTTCAAGATTTTATAGACAAATAAGTTATATTGGGTTCTAATACAGGTAGAAGTATAGTTATACAAAGTGATTTAAAAAAATGTTGAATAAAATTGTTATATAGAGTTTCCAATAAGCAGTTTAGGTGAAATATCTTGGGGATTGTTTGATTTAAAGTTATATAGGGTGGTTATAAAAAATGTTATATTGGATGGCCCATAAGTAGTTAAGTGGTTGTAGATACAAGGTGGTTGAAATCGGGGGCGCAGTAGAATTAGTTTTACAAAGTGGATCAAAAAATGTTTAAAAAAATTGTTATATAGGTTAGACCATGAACAGTTACAGTGTTTAACACAATGTTAATACAATTTGCATATAAAGTGTGGTTAAAATATACTGTAGAGAGAAATTACACATTACAAGGTGCCTAAAAAATTATGAGAAATAATTGTTATATAGCGTACACCAGAAGCAGTTGCATAGCTAAAATATAACTCTAGTTACAGTTAGATCTTTAAAAAAATGTATATTGGTGGTGCGTTCCCGCAATTTGTTTAGTGTATTGTTTTCAATTTGATTCAATTACTTCATTGATTTTTAAACAAATCCTAACCTATGAAGAACTTTCTACTGTATTTGCATAGGTCGAAGCAGTTTTAAAGTCGCGACCTATAACCCCTTGTAGCAACGATCCATCGGATCTTACCGCCTTGAGTCCTGGAATGTTTCTTACCATGGAACCTTTAACAGCACCTCCTGAATCTGATTTCTTATCTGTCCCATCTAATCGTCTCAACAGATGGCAGTTACTGAGTCGTTTGCATCAGGCATTCTGGAAACGTTGGTCGCAAGAATATTTACATACTCTTCATCAACGGAGTAAATGGACTGATCCCTCGGAGGTTGTTAAGCCAGGTACTCTTGTTATTTTGAAGCAAGACACTTCACCTCCTTTGAATTGGCCATTAGTGCGCATTATTGACGTACATCCTGGAGGTGATGGTGTTGTACGCGTTGCTACAGTTAGAACTGCAAGTGGTACTTTGGAGCGACCTCTTGTAAAGCTTTGTCCACTGCCAGTGGACCCTTAGTTTTGAAATAAGTAATAAGTATTGACATTCGTGTTTCGGTTCTCTAGCTGTTAGGACGCTTGGGAGGTTCGTGTTTTGTTCTCCGAACTATTCGGACGCTTTTTTTGATTCCGTCTGAAGAGACGCCGCTTTCTGTTGTTATAGTGTTACGAGTCCGCGAGTTCTTAGCTCCGTTCGTAGCGACCGCTAAACCGCTTTCATTTTGTTTCTTTTGTGTTTACAAAAGCGCATCATTTGTTGTTAAACCCGCATTTTTTGTTTGCTCAATCAATGAACATTACGTCGCTATTTTTTGTGTAACGTGTTGTCCAGACGAAGCTCTAAGAAACTGTTCCTGCTATTACGGGGCTAGCCTCTGAAGAAAGAAGACCCAAAAAAACAACAGAGCTTCCGGACGTAAAAGGTTAGTGATAACTTTTATTTGGTGATTCGTTTATGTGACGGCACGTGTTTATTGATTGTTCCGCTAAAGGTCCTTCGTCAATTATATACTTGCATTGAACCAGCATTGAACTAAAACCGCAACATCTAATTCATATATTTTTTTGAATATTCTCTATGGAATGTGCCATCGAAGACATTCCATAATTTGGTCCAAGTTCGAGCCGGATGCAATTTGAGTTAATTTTGTGCAAAGTTTATCGAATAAATTACATAATTTGGTCCAACTCCGGGCCGGATGCAATTTGAGTTAATTTCGTGCAAAGATTATCGAATAAATTACATAATTTGGTCCAACTTCTAGCCGGATGCAATTTGAGTTAATTTAGTGCAAAGTTTATCGAATAAATTACATAATTTGGTCCAACTCCGGGCCGGATACATTTGAGTTAATTTCGTGCAAAGTTTAACGATAAAAAAAACCATTGATTTTTCGTTGCAATTATTGTTGAAAACCGCATTGAATTTTCGTTTCTTTATTTGTTAGAAGAGAAAGCAAGTTAGGGATATTCACTCATTCCGTTGGATTGATCATATGGAGTTGGTTCCCGATCCATCTACTTCTTCTGATTGTTACTACATACCGCATCATTGTGTTTTGAAACCTGATAGTAGCACAACCAAACGTCGTGTAGTGTTTAATGCATCTGCTAAGATACCTCATCGGTTATCTTTGAATGATTGTTTGTTTATCGGTCCCAAGTTGCAGCAAGACATTATCGCTATTTTGTTAACCTTGCACAATTTAGTTTTGCCTCGCCTGCTTGCTATAGAAAACTTTTCTAGTTGTGAACTTCACGCATTTGGTGATGCTTCTGAGAAAGGTGATGCCGCTGTTGTTTATTTTGTGTTCGAAACCGCATCTGGATTTCGTCAAAAGTTTTTTTGTGTTGTCTAAATCGAAAGTTGCCCCTTTAAAAACTTTGTCACCTCCCAGATTGGAACTGTGTGCTTCAGTTCTTACCGCTAAGTTGGCTCATTATGTTTATGAGCAATTCAATAGTCGTTTGTTATGCAAGGTGATTCGTTGCTGGTCAGATTCCACAGTAGTCCTTTTATGGCTTAGTTCTTCCCCGCGCCGTTGGAAGACATTTGTCAGTAATCGAATTGCTTACATTCAGGAAAAATTTCCTTCTTCGCATTGGTTTTACATTCAATCTTGTGATAACCCCGCTGATTTGGGTTCCCGCGGCACTTTGCCATCAGAGTTATTAGGTAATACACTTTGGTGGAAAGGCCCACAATTGTTGATTACCGCTTGTTTGCCACGTGCTTGCTCAGACTCAAGCATGTCACCGCTAGTTATGACTGATGTCCGTATAGTGGCGCTTCAAGTCACCGCTTCACCAAATTTATTTGGTACTTTGTTAGAAGAACATTCTTCTATTAATCGCATTACCCGCATTATAGCTCATATTTGTCGCTTTGTTGATAACGCCCGCAATCCAGACCGTAAGGGCTCTGGATCATTTTTGGCTGCTGAGTTATATCAGGCTCAGCTTCGCATTGTTCGATATGTTCAAGATCAATATTTTTCTAAAGAGATTTCCCTTCTTCGAGAACGAAAACTTTTGCCCAAATCGCTTCGTAAACTTTCACCGTTTCTTGATGAACAGGGAACTCTTTTAGAGTTGGTAGTAGATTGGCTAATGCTCCATTGCCGTTTGACACTAAATTTCCCGCACTGCTACCAAGTAAAAGTCGTTTGACTAATCTAATTGTCGAAGATTGTCATGTCACCAATCTTCACGCAGGAATCCAAACCGTTCAATTTCTTTTGCAACAACGATTTTGGATTCTATCCGCAAAGAAAGTAATTCGTAGTGTCAGCTCACTTAAGACGTGTCGTTGGAAATCAAATCCTAACCTACGAAGAACTTTCTACTGTATTTGCACAGGTCGAAGCAGTTTTAAACTCGCGACCTATAACCCCTTGTAGCAACGATCCATCGGATCTTACCGCCTTGAGTCCTGGAATGTTTCTTACCATGGAACCTTTAACAGCACCTCCAGAATCCGATTTCTTATCTGTCCTATCTAATCGTCTCAACAGATGGCAGTTACTGAGTCGTTTGCATCAGGCATTCTGGAAACGTTGGTCGCAAGAATATTTACATACTCTTCATCAACGGAGTAAATGGACTGATCCCTCGGAGGTTGTTAAGCCAGGTACTCTTGTTATTTTGAAGCAAGACACTTCACCTCCTTTGAATTGGCCATTAGGGCGCATTATTGACTTACATCCTGGAGGTGATGGTGTTGTACGCGTTGCTACAGTTAGAACTGCAAGTGGTACTTTGAAGCGACCTCTTGTAAAGCTTTGTCCACTGCCAGTGGACCCTTAGTTTTGAAATAAGTAATTCAAGGCTGGCGGAATGGTGCGTTCCCGCAATTTGTTTAGTGTATTGTTTTCAATTTGATTGAATTACTTCATTGATTTTTAAACTTCTGCACCTTTTCTAAAACATTCCGTCGCGCTAATGCTAATTGTAAGTGTTTTTTGCGTGTGAAATATAGACAGTATTGACATTCGTGTTTCGGTTTCCTAGCTGTTAGGACGCTTGGGAGGTTCGTGTTTTGTTCTCCGAACTATTCGGACGCTTTTTTTGATTCCGTCTGAAGAGACGCCGCTTTCTGTTGTTATAGTGTTACGAGTCCGCGAGTTCTTAGCTCCTTTCGTACCGACCGCTAAACCGCTTTCATTTTGTTTCTTTTGTGTTTACAAAAGCGCATCATTTGTTGTTAAACCCGCATTTTTTGTTTGCTCAATCAATGAACATTACGTCGCTATTTTTTGTGTAACGTGTTGTCCAGACGAAGCTCTAAGAAACTGTTCCTGCTATTACGGGGCTAGCCTCTGAAGAAAGAAGACCCAAGAAAACACCAGAGCTTCCGGACGTAAAAGGTTAGTGATAACTTTTATTTGGTGATTCGTTTATGTGACGGTACGTGTTTATTGATTGTTCCGCTAAAGGTCCTTCGTCAATTATATACTTGCATTGAACCAGCATTGAACTAAAACCGCAACATCTAATTCATACATTTTTTTGAATATTCTCTATGGAATGTGCCATCGAAGACATTCCAATTGGTTACAAATAAATAGCAGCATATATAGGATGGTTTCACTATCTGGGGAAGTAGATTTACAGATTAAATAAAAAAGTTGAATAAAATTGTTATATGTTTCTTAAAGTATTAACTATTTAACTTTATATATATATATATATATATATATATATATATATATATATGTTATATGAGAAGTGTACTAACTTACAATTCACACGTTAAAGTTACCATAGGTGCTTGAACCGTAATTGACTTCACACAAGTATCATATTACAACTTCCTAGAATTCTTAGAAATCGCGTAGACGCTTTGTTCACATGAGAACTGATGACGTAGTGTCAGCACTTTTATGTTATAAATATAATCGCAAACTATTCTTAGTGTTCATTATCTTCATTTAACTTCATAATCATAATATTGTCATTGTAACTTAAATATATAATTTTTTTGTGAAATAAATATATTTTTTAAAAAGTGAAGCATCCTAAATATTTACCCAAGAACGAATTTTGAAATTTTATTTTGATAGTTTAAGAAATTCTAAATATTTATTTATGTTTATACCTTTATTTAACTTATACTTATTTTAGAACCAGTAACAAAAATTTATTTCTTATATTTTTCTTCATTTTAATTACAATCACAATTATTTACTTCGCTTTTCCCAAGCTTTGTATTTTCCTAATATTGCACAATCTTGAGTAAAATTACAAAATGCCAGAAACTAGAGCTGTAGCACCAAATATAGAGCCCTACAAGCTCTCAGAAATTTTCGCCATTATTCCCGAATACGATGGGAACCCAATATTTTAAAACACATTTATCTGTTCTTGCAATACCGCATATAATATGGCATCTGATAATCAACAAGTTCTGTTAATTCTCCACATTAAGAACCAACTCCGTGGACGAGTGGCTGAACTAGTTAATTCACGTGACCCCAGCCATTTAGCAGATATTCAAAGTCTATTAGAAAATCATTTTGGAGATCCAAGGGATCTCTCCGCCCTCATTCAGGACCTGCAAAGAGTGAAACCCAACGAGTCTCCATTGACGTTTTCAGCTAAGCTTCAAACGCACCAAGCAAAAATGTTTTCAGCTGTCAATAAACAAAATTTAACTGTGAAGGAGAAGCAGACCCAGCTTGACATAATTGAGTTAATGGCTCTAACTAGCCTACTTACGGGTCTAGAGCCGAAAATTGGCCAAATTGTGCGAGCCAGTGATCCCAGAGATATCCTGACCGCTATTTCCCGTATTAAAAGAGAATTACAGTTGTCTAATCTAGAAACTCAAAAATACTCAGTCCGAAATGCACCCCATAAGCCTCGTAAACCGAATAATAGTCAACCCCCAAGACAATGTTCGTTTTGCAAAAGAATCGGATATTTCAGCAGCGAATGCCTCATCAGAATGAGACAATCCCAGACTAACCAAAATTCTCACCCAAATACTCGGGCCATCGCTCATATTATGCGAATCAGTCTGATAATCAACCTACGAATTTTAATAATAGACCTCAATTTTCTCACCAACAACAACAACCCTCAACAAGTAGACCAACTCCAACTTCTAGTAATTATAGGCCAAATTCGAGTTTTTTCAAACAACAACAACAGAAAACTTACGACCTAAATAACCAACAATCTGATCAATATGATCAAACGTATAATTTTTTATACAATGAACCACAAAATGTTCAAACACAAACTGATTACGAAACCGTATCATACAATTATTACCCGGACACACACAAACCCCGCAGATTCGAATATCATCCAAACGAAAAAGCATGTAATGACAATTATAACCAACAATATGATGAGTATTACGACAGCGAACATTTTCCTTCCCAACAAAATTTTCAGACTATCTCTGCAGAAGCAAAACCTACCGATCACGAGATCTCCGATCTTCAAACACAAATTCAAACGATGAACTTGGAAGATTTCAACCCAAACCTAAACTTTCCCGAGCAGAATTTTCTGTACATACAAACTCCTTATTGACACCGGAGCAGGACTGTCAATATTTAAGCCCGAAACTTGCCAACGATTTAAACAACGATTTCCCGAAAACGTAGTCATCCAAGGAATCACTGATCAGAAAATCTTAATCAACGAATCCACCCTTGTACTTTTCAATGTCGCCGACCCACACAAGGTATATATTTGCAACATCGACATTGAATTCGACGGATTACTGAATTTCGATTTCCTTGAACACTATAACTGCTTTATAGACTTTAACAGCAAACAACTTGTCACTAATTTTAAAACTTTACCTCTCTACAAAGTTACGGATGGTACTCAGAACCTTTCAACTTTCAATAACGGCATCCCGGTTAATACAATCTCTTTAGAACCCCGAACAGAACAAATATGTAAATTAAAATGTAACCTCACTAATACTGAGGATTTCCTATCATCTGCCGAAATAGAAAAAGTTTATCTTCCCCGTGCCCTTGTTAAAATTAATGAAAAGGGCGAATTTCTTACTTCAATTTTAAACGCAAATGCTACCCCCAAAACTGTTAATTTCGACAATTTGGAACATGAACCGATAAACAATTTTTCCGTAAACATTATTTCCGAAAATTACTCACAAAACTTAACCCAGCCTGATAGACAAACTAC
Source organism: Octodonta nipae (assembly GCA_034190945.1). Classification (NCBI taxonomy): domain Eukaryota; kingdom Metazoa; phylum Arthropoda; class Insecta; order Coleoptera; family Chrysomelidae; genus Octodonta; species Octodonta nipae. The sequence continues at coordinate 64,212,891 of CM067220.1, forward strand.
AATCATGGAACAACTTCGGTTAGAACATCTGAACGATGAGGAAGCCGAACTTATTTCTCAACTCCGCCTCGAATATTCCGATATGTTCTATTTAGAAGGTGACCAACTGACCTTTACAAACGAAATCAAACATTCAATAGACACTAATAACGCGAAACCCTCTTTCATAAAGTCATATCGGTACCCCCAAATACACAAACAAGAGGTAAAAAGTCATATATCAAAGATGCTTGACCAAGACATTATACGTCCGTCCAATTCGCCATGGTCATCCCCTGTTTGGGTAGTTCCCAAAAAACTAGACGCATCTGGCACCCAAAAACGGCGTGTCGCCGTCGATTATCGTAAACTAAATGAACTTACTGTTGACGATAAATACCCCCTACCGAACATTTCAGATTTACTTGACCAACTTGGCAAATGCCAATACTTCACCACTCTCGACTTAGCTTCAGGGTTTCACCAAATCGAAATCGATACAAAAGACATCCAAAAAACAGCATTCAAAGTTGATAATGGTCATTTTCGGTCTTAAAAACGCTCCATTCGCCTTCCAAAGGGTAATGGATAATATTCTTTTAGGTGTTCAAAACGAGAGATGTTTAGTCTATATGGACGACATAATCGTTTATTGAAGTTTTCGAACGATTGCGAAAAGCTAATCTAAAGATCCAACCTCACAAATGCGAGTTTCTTCGCAAAGAGGTCGCGTATCTTGGCCACCTTAGAACTCCCTCAAAGGTAGATTGTATCCTAAATTTTCCCCAACCAAAAAACCCAAAAGACATTAAGTACTTCTTAGGGTTAGCTGGTTATTACAGGCGATTCATCCCCAATTTGGCCAAGATTTCGAAACCTTTGACAAGATTACTTCAAAAAGACATACCTTTCCAGTCCGATTCAGAATGCGTCAAATCTTTTGGCGAATTAAAAAGAGCCCTTAATTCTACCCCCATACTCATACACCCTAATTTTGAAGAGCGATTTATTCTTACAACCGACGCCAGTTCATTTGCTATCGGCGCAGTGCTCTCTCAAGGCTCCGTAGGTAAAGTTTTGCCCTTAACCTAGAACGAGAACTCCTTGCAATAGTGTGGGCGGTTAAACACTTTCGCCCAATAATTTTTGGCCGTAAGTTTCTACTTTTAACCGATCACCGCCCGTTAACTTGGCTGTTTTCTATAAAGGATCCTGGAAGTAGACTTGCAAGATGGAGCCTTAAGCTCGAGGAGTACGACTATCAAATAATTTACAAACCGGCAAAGTAAATAAAAATGCCGACGCTCTCTCTCGCATTAAAGTTAACAACTTTAATGAATACATATCATTGCAAGCAAACAATCATCTAACACCATTTACAGTACTCCCAACAAACGAAACTGACGATGACTCACAAGAACCCCAGATAAGAAGTCCCATTAATCTCTGAAGAATTTAGAACTTTTGTCGAGCGATATCAAACCGTCTCACTCATAGATTACGACAAAATTCAATTTTCTAATTGCCAACTCTTAGACCGAGAAAGCTCTCTCATGAAAAATTTTCACCATGACATCATCGAAGACATTTTTGAGGAAAATGCTGACTTCCGTACCCCTAGAGTAAGTGTCTTTGCAAGCAAAAGTGTCAGAAAAAGACGCTATTACATCGTCCCTCTCCCTTCTGACCCAGAAGTAGTCAACGAGATTCTTTTCGCATCGTTGTATAATAGTAGAGATGTGTTCACTGAAAATGAAGTATTCTGTGTTGAGAATAACATTGAACTGCCCATTTTGGAAATGCTTTCGTTTATCTTTTCCAAAATCGATATCAAATGGAAAGTTTGCCAAAATATCGTCTAAACGGTTGAGGAAGACCAAATACCTATCGTTCTCGACCAATTCCATAACGGCAAAAATAATATACATCGAGGTATCAATGAAATTATCCGCAGAATAAAAAAAATACAATTGGCATGGACTGACTAAGGACGTTGACAATTTTATCAAAAACTGTCAAACTTACCAGAGAGCAAAAGTTTACCGGAAAAATCTCGACAGCCCACTTGTCATTACTGAAACTCCACGAACACCCTTTGAACACGTCAACATCGATATTCTAGAAGTCCCGACAAAAAACTACGCGTTAACTATCCGGGATGAACTAACAAAATTTTCTCAGGCGTACCCCATAACCGACAAATCCGCAAAAACCGTTGTTAGTACTTTACTACTATATTTCCACCCCTTCGGTACCCCATTACGGATACACTGTGATTATGGCAGGGAATTCGAAAACGCGCTAATGAGAGATTTGTGTAAGCTATTTGATATTAAAGTGTCCTATTCTAGTGTGGCAGATCTCCAGTCAAATGGTTCATTAGAACGATTCCACTCGACCTTACTAGACATGATTAGAATCCACAAATTAGAAAATCCCGATGAACACCCCTTCAACATCCTTCCTTATGCAATCATCGCATACAACAACTCCGCAAACAAAACTCACGGATTCACTCCTTACGAATTTGTTTACGGACATACTTCGAGTAGGACTCCCGAAACTCTATACAACCAACAATCATTGATAACTAAATACATCCGAGATCTCAACAATCGTATCACACACTATTATAAAATCGCTCGTGACAGAACGGAAGTTCAAAAGCACAAAGAGAAAGCCCGATTCGATAAACATGTTTCCGAAAATCTCCCGAATTATCTAATAGGCGATAAAGTCTATATTAAAGAATCCCAAATCAAGGACAAACTCCAAAATAAATTCAATGGTCCTTTCGAAATCCTGGAAATTCAGAAAAATTCCGCGACATTACTAAATCCAAAAACCAAACAAAAAACTAAAGTAAATTTCGACAGAATGAAACCGTTCTCAGAAAGTTAATTTCTGTTTCAGGTTGTGCCTGCTGTTCGGATCAGCAGTAGCCCAATATCTAGCCGAACCTATAAATAACACATTAGGGATATACTACCACAACGAAGCCCAAATAACCGTTTCTAACAATAAATGGACACTTTTGGTCCACAAAAATATTTCGGCCCTCGAACACGTTTTCACGACAGATAATAGACTTTTACAAACACTTATCGAAACTGTTAACTATAAATCTTTCGCAATGAATTACTTCCGCTCAGATGTACAAACTCATATAAATCTTCTAAACCAAATATCCACCACAATTAAGGTCAAATTTTTCGAAATAAATATGGACACCAAAAGACCAAAAAGCGACATACCTGATGGCACAGGTACTCTTTTTAAAGCAATTACCGGAAACTTAGACGCGGATGACGTTAAATATTTTACTGATAGTATAAATAGGCTCAATCAAGGTCAATTACAAATACAAAATTTACTGAAAAACCAAATCAGTGTAACGACCTCTGTCATTAAAAACTTCAACGAGACTGTCCAAAAACTTCAAATTGACGAAAAACTCTTTAACAGCAATATTAAAAAACTAGAAACCACAATCGGAAAAATTAAAGATAAAGGCGGTTACATCGAAATGAAACTTATGCTGCTCGAATTATGCGAGAAACTAATGCAACCTTTACTTGGAAGATAGCATGAATGATGTGCTAAACTCAATTACTTTCGCGCGTCTTAAACTCATACATACATCTATTTTAACGCCCGAACATCTTATTACGGCATTGCAAGAAATATCACAAAACCTAATAAAAAACAATCTTCCACTACCAATAAAATAAAGTAACACAATTTATTTATCAGTCGGAAATAAGATTAGGATTGAAAAAGAATGATGAATTATTTCTCCAGACATTTACTAGAGAAAAAATCAAATATTTATTTTTAATAGTAATGAGTCATTGGATATTCAGACACATATTTTGTCTTAGAGTTATTATTGTGTAATATATAAATTGTAACGAACTTTTGGTACTCTGTTTTCAAAAGATCAAATAAAACATATACCTTTTAGAAACATTCGCATTTTATTTTATTATTTCATTATACACAAATACTTTTATTTGAACCCAAGTTTTATTATCAAACATCCTCTGATGTCCTGATTGCAAATGAATGCATTTCTGTTTTTTGTTTGGGTAATTTTCTTGGCAATATGGTTCTTAAAATATGTCCTCATTATTGATTTTTGATTTTCAATCCACTATCCTCGTTTCTGTGTTGTTTTACCTGCATCCCCATTCTTTTTCTTTAGTTCAGATATTTTTGAAAAATATAATAGTATTATTGCTCTTCAAAATAATTAATTCATATAACATACCAATGTATTTGTTTTCACTCCCATCGATATGATGCAATATGCGGTCGTTTGTGTTTACGTAAATAGTTTTCAGCATATTGACAAATAATGGGGTCCTTTTTACTATTAAAGGATGCTCTATCGACCTCCATTCTTGGAAATACAACCTTCGTTAATCTCAGTTTGTCATAGAATGTTTTTCCAGATAGTTTATAAACCAACAGGTCTTGGCCCAAGTGAACACAAGTTTTAGAATGCATTCGAAGTGAAGGTTTACAATATAACCCTTTACAATATGAACATGGTAAAAAGTATTTATCTCCGTTTAATTTCATGTTTTCTTCATAACGCAATGTATTTCTCTGAAGAGGCCTAATTTTTTGTTCATCTAGTAGTGACAAGTTTTCTTCATTTCGTAACAAATTAATCATATTCTTTTTAGTTTTGCCACCTTTAGGAAGCAGCATAATTTTCTGAACTGAATATTGTTCGTCGTGGTTTTGTAACATCCCGAGTATGTTTACAAGAATTGTTAATGCAATTTTTTTCTCTTTAGTCTTTTATCGGATATATGTTATTTAATATTTCAGCTTTTGCTTCGTATAGAAAAATTTCGCTCGTATTGCAGAATATGAAACATGTCGCTAAAATTGTGAAATTTCACACAATGTATACCACTTGCATATGTTGCGAAACTTAACCCATTTTCTATGTTATAATAATTTTATTTAAACAATGAATAGTTTATACATATCGTTCCGTTTTGAGTTTTGTCGATTCAGGGTTAGCAGAAAGTTGAAATCCTGTACGTGCTAAAAACCAGGTAGGCACAAATTGTGTTGCAACATTGCAACCAAAGATGGCCGATTTTACGCAGTTAGAGAAAAATTGCTGTTTTTGCCGTCCTTAATTAACAGTTTGTTCTAGAATTTTAAATTCCGAAGAAAGACACGTCGGGTAATGGCGGAAGACTCAGCCAATCGAACAATGAAAAAACTCACGAGGTAGGGGGTTTTGTTGTTAACTTATTCGCGAAGACGGTACCCCTATGGGAGAGGCCAAAGTTCACGTGGAAAAGGTCCAGAGAATTTCCAAACTAGTTCGGGGCCGGAACTCAAGAAAAAGAGTCGTACGTGGCGTGACGGATTTAGGGGACAAAAAAAGGTGGAAACCAGACTCCTAAGAGAGGAACGTTCACCTGTCCAAATAGGGCGCTAGGAAGTATATTAAAGAGTTATTATAAAATTTATCGCCGAGGGACGGGAAACGCGAGAGTCGCGAGTGTATGTTAATTAGTGTTTAGCTAGCTAGAAATTTAGTGAGGTATAATTTCTTTTGAGTCACAGGTAAACCTTTTGGGATTAAAGGATAATTCGCATTCGGTGAGTACCTTTACATTTTCCTAACCGAGGAGCGTTAGTGCCAAAAACCTGTTAGTTTGTCCGTAGAGTTGTAGGTTCAGATTCTGAACCCAGGGTAGAGGTTTCTTAGACCAGCAAACGGCCGGGAAGAGATCTCGTGATAGGGACGAAATAGCGTCGGAGTACGCAAAGCTAGATCGTAAACTGGTAAAGATTTCATCTGACTCCCTGAGTCGGCAAAAGGAACGAACGGCAAAATACTTGTTTTCTTGTCTTGTGATATCTTGTTCAAATTTGGTTTTATTTTAGTTTTTTTTATATTTTATATGTTCCTGGGGATATATACAGCATTTGAGGTTATTGTTTTGTATTTGTTTTTTTTTATTGTTACATATTGGGTTGTATTATTGTTTCTAGTTTTCTCCTTTTAATTTTTTTTCAATATATGTGTCATTTTTATTTGGTAGTTTACTTTTAACTCCTTCCTTCTTCCCATACAACCACCAGCATTTGCGAAGCCTGGGGAAATTCAACATAAACAGCCCAATTCAATAACCTTGAGCTTTGAGATAAGGAAAATAGGTGTGTTATATCATTTGAAAGACCATTTTACGGACTATACCACATTAATAAAAATTTTTATTGCAATTTATGCAATAAAAGAGTATTCAAAAAATACAGTACACTACAATGCCTCTAAAGCAAATGTTCAAAGTGTCTTCCATTGACTTCCATACAATAGTACAACCTTGGAGGAAAGCCGTCTCTGACATGGTTCAGCATAATCGGTGTTATCTGACGACACTCCGCTATAATTCGTTGGTGTAGTTCGTTCAAATTCTCAGGCTGAGTCATAAATATTTTGGATTTAACATGTCCCCACAAAAAAAACCAAACGGTTCAGATCAGGTGATCGGACAGGCCCTTGTCTTGTGATATCTTGTTCAAATTTGGTTTTATTTTAGTTTTTTTTATATTTTATATGTTCCTGGGGATATATACGTTGGATAAACTGGCTCACCAACTTTGCTGATATAAGGGAAGACCTATTGTAGTAGGGGCCGATAGGGCTTAACTAGGGTGGAATTGTATCTGTCATTCCCAGGATTAGTGGGTATAAGTAATATTGTGTTCCATAAGTTATTATTGTATTTTCTTGGGTTAATTAAAAACCATAATTTGGGGGTTACATTTGTCTTTGGGTATTGTGTAACCACCAGCATTTGAGGTTATTGTTTTGTATTTGTTTTTTTTTATTGTTACATATTGGGTTGTATTATTGTTTCTAGTTTTCTCCTTTTAATTTTTTTTTCAATATATGTGTCATTTTTATTTGGTAGTTTACTTTTAACTCCTTCCTTCTTCCCATACAACCACCAGCATTTGCGAAGCCTGGGGACTTACCCTCTTAGAAGAGGCTAGGTGACGAAAACCAGAAGCTACCAAGGACTGAGAGTCAAGGCAGATAAGGGGCAGTAAGGTTCCTTGTATATTATTTATTTTCAGCTAACATTTACAGAGAAGGGTTCCCGGAGTCTTTCTCTCAAACACAAATTTCCTTCGGGTCTTGGCAGCATTCCCCTTTTCTCTCAGGTTCTATATAATTTTTTTTCCATTATACAATAGGTGAGGGCCCCAGTTGTTACATTGGTAAGACAGGGCCAAACTGTTACACTGGTGACAGGCCGAGTTGTTACGGTTTCGATACAAGTGTCTTGAACAGTTAGTAATATCGCGATTGCAGTACATAAATGCATCTGTCTTTTTTATCCCACTTCCTATTATTCCTATGGCTAACTTCAAGGATTTTTCACAACCTTGAACCGTCCCAAAAGTCTATAGAATTTGAAAATTAAAGCATAAAGAAAGATAATTATTTACAGTATAGGCATATACCGGGTATTCCATCTCAAACGAGCCAGCTTGAATATCTTGGTTATTTTCAAAACTATTGCAATAAGAAAAAACAGGTCGTTTTTTGTTTCGAGGGGGAAATTCAACATAAACAGCCCAATTCAATAACCTTGAGCTTTGAGATAAGGAAAATAGGTGTGTTATATCATTTGAAAGACCATTTTACGGACTATACCACATTAATAAAAATTTTTATTGCAATTTATGCAATAAAAGAGTATTCAAAAAATACAGTACACTACAATGCCTCTAAAGCAAATGTTCAAAGTGTCTTCCATTGACTTCCATACAATAGTACAACCTTGGAGGAAAGCCGTCTCTGACATGGTTCAGCATAATCGGTGTTATCTGACGACACTCCGCTATAATTCGTTGGTGTAGTTCTTTCAAATTCTCAGGCTGAGTCATAAATATTTTGGATTTAACATGTCCCCACAAAAAAAACCAAACGGTTCAGATCAGGTGATCGGACAGGCCCTTATATAGGACCTCTTCTTCCAATCCAGCGACCATGGTGCGGCGTAGTGAGGAGAAGCTCCATCTTGTTGGAAATGCAATTGCTCTTCATGTAGTAAAGGATCATTTTCTAATTCTTCTATTATCAAAGCATTAATTTCATTTTCCAATATATTGTGATAAATTTCACCATTTAAATTACCAGGAATAAACAGGGGACCAATTAGATGATTTCCCAAAATCCCTGCCCAAATGTTTAGTTTTACTGGATGTTGAAAATGAGCTTCTCGAAATAAATCAGGATTTGTATCGCTCCAAAATCTACAGTTATGTCGGTTAACCTCCCCATGAACTGGAATAGTGCACTCATTCTCATTCTATTCATATGAAGTAATTTAATTTTGTACCAATGGAATTTGTACTTATGCAAAATTCTAAAAACATTAGTTTTGCTCATATTGGAAGCTGCAGAGGTTTGCTGGACAGACTGCGTGTTTGGTATAAGTTGGACATGGCCCAATGTAGCCACAGCCTCCCCTTCATCATTTACAATTTCAATGGAACCTCTTTTTTTATTCATTACTGAGCCCGTGTCAATAAATTGTAAAATCAACTCCAATACGTATTTGTGACGAACGTTACGTTCGGGATGGTTTTGGTTAAAAACCCTTGTATACCATAATAATATTTTAAATTTTCAACAAATCAGTAAAGTAATAACTTTAACAGATAAATGTACAATGGTTCAAATGATCGAATAAAGGTCGTAACAGATAAACAAACTTGCTGTAAATATCAGTAAAAAATAATGTAAATTAAATGAATATTTACATTTAATGTTTTTCTTGTATTGTGTGTTATTACAGGGTGCGGCAGTGAAACAGGATGGTTTCAGATCGTACTATACAAGAACAACTTCTTTTTAATGCTTTTCCATGCAGCAAAAACTTTTAATTTAATAATCCGGTTTTACTAAGAGGTCCGTTAGGTTTTCTGTTACATGTCAGAAATTGCAATAAAATTATGACGGTATAGTAAGTAAAAAGGGCTTTCAAATGATATACGACAACAACTATTTTCCTTATCTCAAATCTCAAGGTCATTGAACTGGCCTGTTTATGTTGAATGCGCGCAAGCGCTAGTTCACCTTAAACAATTTCCCCTTCGAAACAAAAATCGACCAGTTTTTTCATATTGCAATGTTTTTAGAAATAACCAAGATATTCAAGGTGGCTCGTTTGAGATGGAATATCCTGTATAGAAGAACCGTATTAAATGACTGCCTTTGAAGGCAGTTGACTAAAATCATTTGTTGACTGAAAGCCATATTCGTTTTATTGATAAGCAAGTCCTGTTTGAAGAAAATGAAAGAACAAATCTAAACTGAAATAAATTGTCAACAGTTATTACGTGAATTATTTATCTACAGGATGTTCCTAAATTGGAGGTACAAACGAAAAGGGGAGATTCCTTGAATAGTTTTAGGAAGAAAAAGTCCCATAAACATGGCTCCGCAAACGTTTCGTTTTCAAAATACAGAGTGTTAAAGTTTCAATTTTTTTTCAATTTTTTTTTCTCATAGTATCTGCACTTCACAAGATATTCAAATCAAATTTGGCATAGATGTTACAATTAAGAGTTTACACCTTGTGACATGCCAATTTCGATTGCAAATCTACAGGGTGATATTTTTTCGGGAACACTGTCCACTGTTGTCCTTCAGAACTTTTTCAAAATTTTCAATGATCCTCTTGAAATCTTCAGAAAATTCCGAATTGTCATAGAAATCTAGTTACCTACCTAGTAAGTAGGCTGTGGTGAATGAGTAAATTTATTGTTAGTTTTGACACAGCAAATTAAACTCCTGTGTTTTGAAAATTAAAGATGGTTGCATTTTATTATCAAAACATGCCGAATTTTACGAATTCCGAAATGGCTGACATGCATTTCATGTATGGTCTTGCAAATGGTAATTCAAGAGAAGCTAGTCTTTACATGGAACGCTATCCCAATAGAGTGATGCCTGGTCATCGGATGTTCTCTAATATTCACAGGCGTCTTTCAGAAACTGGATCTTTTTCTGCGAAGTGTGAGAACACCACGACTCGAAGAGGCAGTGCTGAACGAAATAGAAGAACATCCAGGAACCAGTACAAGAAAAATTAGTGTTAGCTTAAATACAAGTCATCAAGTTGTTTGGCGGATCTTGCGGGATTCTTTGCTCTATCCTTATCACATTCAGAGGGTGCAGGCGCTCTTGCCTCGAGATTGTCATCCAAGAATTATTTTTTGTCAGCGGTACCTCAACAGACTATTGAACAATCCTCATTTTGATTGCCAAATCCTGTTCACTGATGAAGCCTGTTTCTCAAGGACTTCAATCATAAATTTTCATAATGAACACATATGGGCTGAGGAGAATCCACATGAAATTGCAGAAGCTCATTTTCAAGAGGAATTTTCATTAAATGTGTGGGGTGGTAATATTGGCGATTATTTGATTGGTCCTCTCTTCTTGCCAGGGCGACTTACTGGTCAATCATACAGACATTTTTTAGAGAACGATTTGCCCTTGTTATTGGATGATATACCTCTTATGATGCGACGTGAAATGTGGTTCATGCACGACGGTGCTCCTGCTCATTTTTCACTTTTGGCTAGGGAGTATTTGAACGAAAATTATGTAAACAGGTGGATTGGACGAGGTGGACATCAGCCATGGCCCGCCAGATCCCCAGATTTAAATAGTTTAGATTTCTTTCTATGGGACCATCTGAAATCTCTAGTGTACATACCGTAGACGAACTGAGAAATCGTATAATAGGCGCTTTTGATACAATTAGGAATACTCCAGGAGTGTTTGAAAGAGTTCGATCGTCTATGAGAAGAAGAACACAAGCTTGTATAAGGGTTGGGGGAGGAGATTTTCAACAATTGATGCAGTTTAGTTCCTTTGTTGTTATTTAGTTTTTTTATTATGATTAATTTTTGAGTTGTACGTTTCTTGCAGTAATACATTTTTTTTTGATGATTATATCAGTTTATCGAATCTTTAAGAATCATTGCTAGTTTAATACTTCAATTTTTTTTCTCGAAATCGGTAGTAGATACGACAAAACTACAAGAGAACATAAAGTTTGGTATAACAACAAAGCTTTTCTTTACAATTTTTGAAAGTACCAGTGGCTCACCAAAAAAACAGTTCTGAAGGACAACAGTGGACAGTGTTCCCGAAAAAATATCACCCTGTAGATTTGCAATCGAAATTGGCATGTCGCAAGGTGTAAACTCTTAATTGTAATATCTATGCCAAATTTCATTTAAATATCTTGTGAAGTATCTTGAAAAAGAAACGTTTGCGGACCCATGTTTATGAGACTTTTTCTTCCTAAAACCATTCAAGGAATCTCCCCTTTTCATTTGTACCTCCAATTTAGGAACACCCTGTATAAACAATTTTATGTACATTCCTTTTTAACTCTATATCATAATTACTTTACCACTGTTATGATTGATTAGGTAATAGCTCCGGTCATTTACGAAAACACCTGATAAAATTAATAGAATAAAACCAATACAAACATTTTCTAATACTAAAACATCACTAATTAATTTTTTATCGATTTTTCATTTTTAACAAAAAACTTCTAAAAATCGGTAACAAATTAGGTTTTTTAACAAAATCTACCTGAAAAACCGTGTTTTCTACTATGGGTAATATTGTGGAAAAATATAAAACCTACAAAATGAGGTACTATTCGCTCAATTGTGCTAATTGGTTCCTTAAATAACAGAACCTTTACTCGAAATTACAAAAAAATTAAACGTTTATATATTTTTTCGTTTTATAATTAAAACATTCTTATTAACTGAAAGGGTAGAACGTCTTGTACCCAGTTTGTGTTCTAAAAATAATTAATATTGTAACTACGATAGTTTTTGCAAAATTTTAGTCAAACGTATGGAAGAACTTTTTTTAAGGGGCATGTTACCTCACTATATGACCCTATTATTATGAATAAACCAGGGTTTGAAAGTAGAAAAGTTGATCTAGTGCCCTATCATGTCGGTTTTTCAAAATTGAAACTATAAATACATATAATAGGTGAGAATACAGGACCATTCTGAACTGATCCCTCTGGACGAGCCCATTCGAAAAATTACTTCTGGGTGGCACCTGTGAAATTTTACCCTTATAATACACAATCTTATAGTAAATTTTAATTTTATGCAGATATATATTTATATTTATACCATAGTATGAATTTATGTGATAAATTTAGCAGAATGGAATGCCAAAACTCCATGTAGCCACAGACGATAATTAATGAAAAGCCAATTTTTTTACGTAAATATGATTTAATATTTTATTGAACCATTTACAAACGGAAAATCTTTTATACCACCTTGCTCCTTTTAAAAATTATTTATTATAAGAACAAAGTTCCACCCCTTAGCAATTTCTTGAATGCACTCGTCCAGAGGGATCAGTCCAGAATGACAAAATATTTTCAATTATTGTATGTATTTATACTTCAAATTTAGAAAAACTGAGATGAGGGGTCTCTGGGACTTTCCAACCCTGGTTTATTTATAATAGCAAATTTATAATTTCTAAACTTCTCACTGATATTTTGCAAAAACTACCGGGTCTATAATATTTATTTTTAGAGCATACCTTTTCAGTTAAGAAGAATGTTTTAGCTGTAAAATAAAAAATATATATATTTTGTAGGTTTTTTATTTCTCTACAAGATTGCCCATAGTAGCAAACACGGTTTTTCGGGTAGATTTTGTGTAAAAGGTAAAAAACTAAATTGTTACCGATTTTTTTGAGGTTGAATTTTATTTCAATTAGTCATCTTTGAATCTTTAGAACACATTGATGTTAGTTTCATTCTAGTATTAATTTTGTCAGCAAAAGGTCTTTATGCCTGTAAATGACCTGAGCTATAAACACACGAGTATTAATTTTACATAATAATAAAGTTCCAATTACAAGATTTCATTGATGTTATAATTTTTTATTTTATGTAACAATTTTCCAAATTAAAATGCACTAAAAACTGTCAAATTTTGAACTGAAATATTAGCTAATTTTAAAAAAAGTGTTGACTTAATATACTAGAATCAGGGTAACTATTAGTTTTTACTTCAACCACTACTTTAATAATGAGCCAAGAATTTATTACTTTGAATTCACTATGCCTGCGTCGCTGAAGACGTTTTCACTCTTTGCAGATGAAAGGTTCGGATGAAATTCCATTAGACACGATTTTGTAGGGTCTATATTGAAGAAAAAAAAAAGTGTATCGCAATAAATTTAGAGCATTAATTTTAGAATATTTCTGCAGTAATAAAAATAATAATGACAAAACCATACTAAACCATTACGTAATCTAAATATACAACAATTTGCATTATTATTGAAATAATCTTTGTTTTCGATCTCACCTATATTGTTATTACATGCAGTCCCATGAGACGTCATATTTTGATTTAAATGCGCGAATATGTGTTAAATTTAGACGCCAAATAACTGCTGTGATTCCCGAATTGGTGAATATCACTAATTTGATATTTGGCATCAAGGCTGGATCTCATCTAATTCGGTAAACATCCATATACAGTGTCTATTGATCTCTGAAAATATCGGGACGCAGCCAAACTTCTTGTGTTACAAGGAAATACTCTTTTAACTTATTTTGAGAGCTTTTGAAATTATTTCATTTCATCGTCAGTTAATATACTACAAACAACACAAATATTAACAATTTAGAAGTAAAAAACTAATCAGTTAAATTAGTCGAGGTTGTATAAGCAGAAAAACATCTATAAAACTTTAGAAAATTCTTTTTTTTTTTGGCAATTCAACTAACAAAATTGTCACGTTGGCATATTTGATTTGAAGACATGTGATATATATTTTTTAAAGTACGGGTAAACTATGTTTATTCTTTGGCTGCGTCCCGATATTTGCTTGTAATATTTGAAAGTTATCAGCCGTTATTACCGAAAGTATATATATATATATATATATATATATATATATATATATATATATAATTAATATATATATATATATATATATATATATATAATATATTATAAAAAAGCTTTATAACATTTTCTAAAATAAACTATAGTTTTGCCAAAAAAAACACATAAAGTTAGATTTTATGTAGCCCTTGCTACAGTGAATAATACAATAATTTCGATTTCAAAATGTCGGTAAATCTAAATATGTAAATACTCAATAGCTTATATATCTTTAATAGCCACATTAAAAATGAAAATTGATTATTTAAACTCGAAATATGCTTTTATAATTTAGTGTAAGTTTCTCCGAATAGATATGGCAACGTGGCATACAGACCAACTTATTTACTACATTTTTTACTGTAACGACGACTGAGAGTTACGATTGTTTTTTGCGATTTCGATTCTTGTAAACAAGAATAGATAAACTGTAAAGTGATTTGAATGATATCTATTTGATGGAGACTTCGTGGTTTGCTTTCCATTTAATATATTTTTTAAATAAATAAAATCGGTTGTGATTAGTGTGTAAGTTCGAAAATTAAGAATAGTGCGACAGTATTTATTTGTGATAAATAATGGCCGATTATACAATTAGGGAAAGACATGACATGCTCTTAATTTCTCGAATACGTGAAAATTGGATTAAACGGTGTCGTGCTTGTGTCGATAGTAATGGTGGGCATTTTGCACATTTGCTGTGAATAATCCGTTGTTTCAACTCAGTTCTATCATTATAATAAATTCGGTAAGTAGGATTACATATTTACTTGTTTAATATAAATAATATTAATTAAATCAGTAATAATGACTCTTCGAATAATTTAACTGGTAAAAAACTACATATACAGATCTCTTGAGTTGAATATCATATGTATTTACCCAACTTTGTATAATTGCATAAAATAAACCGCCAAATACAAATTCTAATTGCAATACCTTGTATTAAAAACGTAAATATTTCCAACAAAATATTTCATACATTTTTATTTAATTCTAAGGTCAATATCATCAGTCAATACAAAAACACAGGTGTTTATATTTTTTTGTCGGCGTAGTCATTCCTTTATTATTCGCGCTAAGAGTGAATCTACTTCGAAGGCGAGCGACTTTGCCGGATTGACAATAATTTACTTAATATGTTTTAGGGATTTTCTTGGTTATTAAGGCCTACTGACCATAGTGGTATAAGAGTTTTTTGCTTAATTTGGTGTATACTACCTCCACCTAAAATATATGCACTCAAACTATTTACACCCTGTATATATATATATATATATATATATATATATATATATGTGTGTGTGTGTGTGTGTGTGTGTTCCTGTACTCCACTTACTATGGCATCATTGTGCGTGCATGGGACTGCACTCTGGCATCCGCTCACTTTATGGCACCATACACACGATGCCATAAGTTTTTAATGCTGTTTTCGTCGTTTCTGGCGTTAGAATAGTCGTATGGTAACAAAAAAATATTTTCGAGTGTATGGTGCCATAAATTTGTTTATCGAATTTTGCACGCACACGTATTTATTGTGGCATCTTTGAGTTGTGCTGTCAAGTGCTGCCCCCCACGGTAGACAGTTGAATTACTAATTTAGAATTATTTACACTCAAGCATATTTGTTTTTCCTAACACGTGTTGCCATAAGTAACGTAACTGTCAATGTATACACTTTTGTTTGGAAATATTATTATGAGGCGAGTTCGTGATTATATTTCACTTTGTTAAATAGGCAAAAATTACATATACGGCACAAATCATGAGAATATTCCGCTAGGCTGAAAGAGTTGGAATATGGAACAAATGTTCCCTAAGGAGTGTGTAGGTGGAATAAAATTGAATATTGAAAAAAAATCATTTAGGAGGGGGAAAAAAGGGTCCAAAATAATTTACAATATTTTAAATTTCTGGAAAAAACTAATGCGTTGTTGGAAATTGGTAAGCAAATTCTTCGTCCTAAAAAACAGTCTCGTGTTTTATTATGTTACGAAAGTTCGACAATCAAGGGGGGGACGGGTGGAGAACTGATTATAAAGATAAGTGTTATTTCAAGATTTAAAAGTGATTGAGGAGTATCTTTACTATTATAAAATTCTAGTTTGTGTGTTTTTATTTGTTCGGGCATCACATAAGGCAGAAACCGTATATATAGTGAAAAAACTTCTATAATGTTGGGTAATACAATTACTCAATTGGTTCGACTGCACACGCAAAATATTACATACTAGCATCAAATTAGATTTTATTCATAATTCGGAATGTGCCAATGTAACAAGTCTCTATTTAAAAAAATCCACTGATATAACAAGCGTAATTTTACAGGGTGTTCTTTATATAGGAAACTTAGAGCGGAGTAGAATTACATGCATTTAAAAAATCTAAAAAAAAGTTATATTAGGTGTCATATAAGCAGCTGCATATATACAATTTGGATGAAAAAAGGGGGAGCTTAATTAGTTATACGGGGTGATCCAAAAAAAGTATATTGAGTGGGCCATAAGTATTTGCGTATACCAAGTGATTTATGGTGTGGTTAAAAATTTGTTTTATATCCACAAGTAGTTGCATATATAGGATGGTTGAAATATATAGCGGAGTATAATTACAGCTATACAGGTGGGTTTAAAAATATTATAAAGAAATGTTATGATCTACAAGCTGTTCCATTTACCGCATGGTATCACGGGGTGATCCAAAAAAGTTATATTGAGTGGGCCATAAGTAGGTGCGTATACCAAGTGGTTTATGGTGTGGTTAAAAAATTGGGTACAGTGGGATTCTAAGGATACAGGGTGGTACAAAAATGTTATATTTGGTGGCAAATAAGTAGTTGCGTATAAAAAGTTGTTGAGATATTGAGTGGTAATGAGTTATAATTATACAGGGTGTTTGATTCATAAAAGGTTAGAAAAAGTTTCAAATGAAGGATGGTTTAAATGAAATGTGGAGAGAAATTATACTTTATATTGTCGTTGAAAAACTATGAGAAAAAATTGTGAAGTAGCGCAGTTTATAAAAAGTTGGAAAGGTAGGATAGCTGAAATATAGGGTGGAGAAGTGTTATGGTTAATTATTTTAAAAAGTTATATTGGTTGACCAATAAGCAGTAGCGTATACAGGGTAGTTGTAATACAAGGTGATTCAATATCATGTTATATAGGGTGTCCAATAAACAGTTGCAGTATTGTGCATTGATGGATTTATGGATATACAGGGTAGTACAATTTTTTTTATACCGAGTGGCCGATAAGTAGTTGCATGTACAAGGTGGTTGAAATAGCGGGAGAAATAGAGTTATAGTTAAATAGTTTGGAAAAAAATTTGTACGATAGCACATGGGCTGTTGCATATATACAATATCTGAAACATGGATCGAAGTAAAATTATAGTTCATGCAGTGTGATTAAAACAATGTTAGAAAAAGCTGCATATCAGGAGTGGTCGAAAAATAATAATTTCAAGGGTGGTAAAAAAATAGTTATGTAGCGTAGTCCATAAGCAGTTGTGAGTGGACCAGAGTTATGGCTAAGTGTTTAAAAAATGTTTGCCCCTAAGAAGATGCACATATAGGGTGGTTGAAATATTTTGTAGAGTTATACAGGATGGTTCAAAAATAAGTTATAATGTTTCACGATTTAGCAGCGGTGATACACGATAGTTTTAGATAGTTTTATTATGGATGGATGGAGGTAGAGTTAGTTATACAAGACGGTTAAAAAAAAAGTTTAATAAAATTATTATATAGGGTGACCAATAATCAGTTGCAGCTTGGGTGAGTGTTTAAATAAAGATTTAGTGTTAGGGTGCAAAAATGGGTTTTTAAGTTGTTATTTAGTTTAGACCATGAACAGTTGCATTCTACTATATGTATTATCTGAAATGTGGGAAGAAGCAAGATTCTTGTTTTAGAGTGTGTTTAACATAATGTTAGAGAAAGTTACATATAAAGGGTGTTAAAAATATAAGGTAAAGAGAAATTGTACTACTTTAAAAGGTTATTCAAAAAATATGAGAAATAATTGTTATCCTGCGTGGACCATAAGCAGTTGCATACCTGAAATATAGGGTAGTGAAGAGTTATAGTTAGGTGTTTAATGAGTTATACTGGGTGACAAATAAACAGCTGTATATACAGGATGGTTGCTATATAGGGTGAAGTAGAGTTACAGTTATTAAAAAAAGGCTAATACAATTAATATATAGGGTGGCCCATAAGTACTTGCATTTTGAGTGGAATATATTCGTGATTGGTGGATTTATAGTTAAGTAGGGTGGTTCAAACAAGTTAATTTTTTTTTATATAGGATAACCCATATGTTTCATATGGTATTTCTTTTTGCAAAGGCATGAAGATACCGTACGCGGTTGAAACCGCGGGTAACGGCTATTTATTTAATAATTTCATTTATGTAAATTGACAGAAATGTGCTGTTTCAGAAAGTTATACTGCGGTAATGGGAAGCTGTTTTTTTAGGAAACTTCAATATATTGTAAACCGAATGCGATATAGGCGAGAAAATTTGTATGAAGACTATTCTGTAACAGTCAATAATTAGTTATTAAGTTAGTAATCTAAGGAATTCTAACATATGCAGCAGTGAGATTTAGTGTACAGTTTATTTTCTTTAAATACACATACATGTTTCGGAATTTTTCAATATAATATTTATTGGGTGGGGCTCGAGTGCACTTTAAGAAATCGTAATACAGAATAAAATTTGCTGTGTAGTTTCTTCACCTAAAATGTATAATTATCAAGTTATTATTTTGCAAAAACTGAACTATTTGTTCGAGGGGAGGGTTGGGTGTTGGCCAGAAAACTGATTTTTTGACAAATTTATCTTAGGAATCAAAAGATTTTCACGACTGAGAAGTGTTGTATCGTCGTTAAATTAAATTTTCAAAAAAAAAAAATTTTTGGGTGAGGGCAATGGGAACTATTAGGTAATCAGAAAACTTCAAGAGCTAGGAACTGAACGTGGGGTAGAAGAAATGAGAGATTTTTGTATATTTTTGTTAATATCTTTTAAATAATTTATTTTATAAAATGTGAAAAAATATGTTTGTATTTGCCATAATAAGCCCTTTCATTTGATATATTACATGATGTGCTAGAAACAATGTTAATTTAATATTTTCCATATAATTCTGTAATTTGCCCACCAAAAATCAATAGTAGAGGTTCTTCTTATTTTTCCGGTAAAATTCTCTAATTTTATCAAAATTTTGCTACTTATAGTTTCTATTAAAATCAAAATTTCTTCGTTTACGGTATATATACTCCTGATGGGGTTACAAAACTATACACTGACACCAAATTTCAACCTTTTCTGTCCAGTAGTTTAGGATAAAATTACAGTTGTGTGAAAGAGGGAGAAATCCGGAGTGATATTATAAGGGTATCCGTATATTGTATATATACGGAACCCTAATAATAGTAATGCTGAAAATATTTTTTTCACTTTTTAGAATACTATTATTACATTTTTTATTTTACACGAACTGTTATCTAATAAACTTCCTTCTAAACTATACTGATTTTCATTTATGATATTTTTGAACCCAACAGAACCATGTTTCTTAATATCTTTTGTTATAATAGACCTTATATTACAAAAATAAATATACTATTTTTTAAATATATTATTAATATATTAACATTATTTTTAACGTTAGTCTCATTCAAATTTATATTCTTGTTATTTCGTTAATATTGTATCACTTTAGACGATTTTTTATGGTCTACATTGGAAGATAGGTATTTACATTAAAACAGGACGGGTCAGTCTGCCACACAGTCCGAGAGACAACTGACATTTAGTAAACAACATTTGGGAACAGAATACGAGATACTTATATCAATTTGCCGCCCAGATCGTACCATCTGAGCCGCCCTACTATAACAATGCACAAAAATTCGCGATTAGAAACATATGAAATGACGTGAAATTAATGAAGTTAAACCCAAAATGAGCTAAACTTTAGTTGAAGTTTCAAGTATTGCTTGCCAAGCAAACAAAAGGTCATTTGGTCAAAATTATTTCTCACATAACAGTACACCTCATATATTAATAATAGTTTATTCAATTTGCAATAGATTTACTTTACAATTTTGTCATATATGTTTATCCGAACAAAGTTGTAAGCGGCTTCAAAGAACAAATCATTTCTTTTACCAGCTCCCGTACTAACACATATTAAAAGAAAAAGTTCAACCTTGAAATAAGATAACTACGAGTACTACCGCCTAAAATTTAAAGCCACGCATATGGTAACGACAGTGTTTTTAAATGCTCTGAAAATATAATACAATAACTATGTAATTTCTTGTATTGCAATTTTCTTAGTAATCCAGAATCTGTTCCGTAATTTTGAGACACATTCGGAATATAATATTTAATATTAATAAACGTAATATAAAATTATGTGAAAAGTTATGATTGGTATATCACTGAGACATCTAAAAATCGCAATTAAGGGATAGTTAATACAAAAAAATTCCAAATTGTTCTCTATAATGATTAATGATACTTCATGGTGCATCTTTGGAAATTCTTGGAATAAGTCGTTTCTTTTGAATTCGGGTTTAATGTGCACTTACTTAGTTCGTTATACCAATTATATTTTTGCATTTAACTACCTGTGTTTTGATCAATTTGACTCTAACTTTTGATAAACCTTGACAAGTTTTTACACAAATGTCCTGTTCAATTTGGACAATTTCGGATTAAAATATGTTTACTTAAATACTTAGAGCCCAAAAAGTGGTATGTCCTAATAATATGCTGCAGAGGGTTAGTTGTGGATCAGTATATTATAACTCATTAATGGCAAATTTCATTTACCTTTTGGGATTTTTTTTTATAAAAAATTAGACATAGACTGATGAAATATTTTTTGTGAATAATGGCCATTTTAATTTCCTGGGCTAGTAAAATGCAAATTTTGTGAAATATACAAATATCAGCGACTAAATGTTTTTTAAATTCCGAGCCATTGTCAGGAATGATTGTTTGAGATAATTCATAAAATGAAATATAACTGCAAAGACCTGCATTGTGTTCTTTTTAGGGTACTGGACCCATTACTATTTTATTTTATCAGAAAAATATATCAATATGAATTACTTCTAAGGACTTGCTTTTAGGAGCATCTACAATCATTTTTACATGTATGAGAAATTTGGCAACCACTAGTGTAAACTTTTCTTAAGGAATTCCTTTATGTTAGATTTTACCCTCAATATTTTATTAAGTTGGTTCTTTTTGTGTCATTCGCTCTGTAATGATTACATTTTGGCTTCGTCATGATTGTCATAAAAATATAACAATATAGTCTATGGGGGTAACTACTTCTTTAGATCTACAAGAATTTCTTGTTCGTTTGCGGATCTGGCTAAACTTGAAGTATATTTGTAATATTCAAAAAAAATGAGCTAATTCACTAGTAATTAAGGTGTTCGGGATTAGTGAAACTATTATTTTTTGTAAGAGTTTGTAGATTTTTCAGTTAGACATATTTGTAAAACTGTGATCGTGGGATATGTGTTGTCCAGAAAGTTTTTGTTAATTTCATTCTTTTTAAATTTAAGAAGTATTTAGGGCAGGAAAGGTTAAAGACAACAAATTTAGTGATTGTTAACTTTCATGATTATTATTTGTAGTTTTGTTATTCATTTGTATATGTTGTCGGCATGTGAATTCTTATGTCCAGTATTTGATAATATTACTCTTTACCTCTATGATTGATTTTATCACCAATGGTTCATGAATGCCTCTTGGAAGAGAGTCTGCGGCATAATTTTGTATAATTACATAAAAAATGTATGTAATGTTAGCAAATTTATTTAAATTTAACAATGATATTAGTCGAATTTCGACCATTGGGGGGCCGCTAGTTTTAGTAGCACGAGAGTACTACATTACTTTCAATCTTCTATACAAAAAACCCAGTAGAGTTTAAAAGCGATATAAAATTTAACACCGAACCGCTTATGCCATTGTGCCCCTTTATCACTTTTCATAATGTAAGCAAAAAATAAATGATTTTTATATCTTGGGGATTTTCATTATATGAATAATTTACTATTTTATATAATTTAATATTTTTTTATTTCCCATTCTTTGGGTACCTATCCAACTGGAAAATGATTAAAGAACTGTTTGTGCACATAGTTCCAACTATTGTTATAAAAATCTATCCAGTCCGTCTCTGGTTTCATTCCGTGAGACATCAATCGCTAGGATAGGAAACAAGAGCTAGCAGGATCGGATGGAAAAAAAAACTTATCTCGAAATAACTCGACAACTGTAAAATTGACACCGAATTGTACGAGAGAATTCGATGCTGATTTTAAAAGGAGCGGCCCACCATCGCAGCAGTTAGTTAGTGCGACGAAGAGCTTATGTTGTATTATTATTGTGATATTTGAATAAGCAGTTTCTGTATATTTGACGTTAATGAAAGTTCTAGAAAGTGGTAGTGAAAATTAGTTTTTAAATTTTAATTGAACCCAAGGAGTATATAAGAAATTTGGTGATCAGAAGTAAAAGATTAAATGATGTTAAAATCGAAATTTGATTTATGGAAACCCGAAGAATGGAAAAAGAAAAAATGGACGATAATACCAAAAAAATATTCAAGCAGATTACGGATGGACTAGATGATAAAATTATCCAGACCCTGGAAAAACGAGACAACAAATAAACATGAGGAAGAAATTCAACAAAGGATGGTGAAATCTTTTGATGAATAACGAAAAATAGAAATAGAAAATTTTGTTACTACCATGGAAGAAAAACAACAAAATCTAGTTACTGCCATTGAAGAAAATTTGCAGAAAAACAAGGCTAAACTGAAGAAAAAAGACAACTGCAATTTGAGTAATTAATGCAAATAGTATCGCAAGTTAATGAAACAGTTTCTGAAAGAATGCAAATAGTTGAGTCAGACATATAAGAGCTAAATGATGACATTAAGACCATAAAAAATACCGTGGATACTCTTGAAACAAAAGTAGATGACTCCGATTCCATCCAAAGCCAGATAAAATTTGAAATCAGTTTAATTCAAGACACAGTTCAAGACCAAATAAGTTCCATTAAACACACAGTGCAAAGTGAAGTACAAGATAAAATGAGTGCCATCCAAAAAGTAGAAACAGAAATTTAAAAAATGCAACAGGACTTACAGCGAGGAAAATACCAGAATACCGTGAGTACCAACGGTTCCGTGAGTAAACCAACCACATTTGGTGGCAATTCATCTTGGCCCATATATAAACGGCAATTTGAAAGCTTGACTGCAGCTAATGGATAGGATAACCAAGAAAAATCTACCTCTCTTGTAATTTCCTTAAGAGGTCTGGACTTCTACAAAGCATTCCAGTCGATGAACAAGGCAATTTTGACAAGATCATCGCCATTCTGGACAAAGGATACGACAATTAATCCCTGAGTCAAGTGTACCAGGTGCAACTTAGCGGACATGGCTTACTAGATAATTTGAAAAAACGAAATTCTGTCGATTTAGTCAAGTCCCTCTAGCTCCTTTGTTTTTGATTTTATAAAAAAGTGTAAATATCAAAATTGAAGGGAATCGTATCCCGAATATGATTGTCATGTCCTCGTTTGCGTGACAGCTCTCGTTTTCGAGATATGACACAAACTTATCTTTTTTTTCAATGGAAACCATAGTTGGCTATGACCTCAAAAAATCGGACATTTTTAGAGCTTTTCAACGATATAATACTCGATATAGTTATTCATAAAAATAACGGAGTTATGAATGCTTTTCTCTTTTATTTTCACTTTTAACGTAGTTAGCCATGAAATAGATTGATTTATTAATAACTATTCCAAAAAACATTGAACGATTTTTTATTAGGTATATCAGAAATAGCGAAAAAACTAAATAAGTGGGCACTTACTAAAAACTTAAGAAAATAAAGTACATAATAATGGTTACAATTTATGTTCACCATTGTTATTTAGACAAAAATTTCATCTTTTCCTCACGGACCGCAATTTCTTCAATTGCTTGTAATACCGCCTCCCTTAGGTCACCAACTGTCTCATACTTTCTTTGTTTTTTTAGCGCACCCCATAAATAAAAGTCTATAACTGCCAAATCGGGAGACCGGGGTGGCCATTCGCGTGCGCCATTTCTTCCTTTCCAAGAGTTTGGATAGATATTATCTAAGTGTTGTCTTATTAATAACGAGTTATGAGCAGGTGCTCCATCATGTTGGAACCACTCAATTTCTAAACCAGATCTCAAATTCAAATTATGCAACATGTCTTGAAAAGTGTATTGCAAGAAATGGAAGTAGCGCTCCCCAGTAAGTGATTCGTCATAGATAAAAGGCCCCAGAATAGTAGACCCTCTGATACCACACCAAACATTAAAACCAAATATGCTCATTGGGTCTATTGAACATACCGCAGTTAGTAAATCTAGTTTCATCTAACCATAACATCATTAATGGAAACTGTGGATTGTCAAGGCACATTTCACTAAACCATGTACAAAACAAAATATGTCGATATTCGTCACCAGCATGCAAAGTTTGAGAAACAGAAAGTTTGTACTGGTGGAACTTGTGCGCTTTCAGTACCTTAACTACAGTTCGTTGAGATGTGCCAGCTTCTGCCGCAATCTCACGAGTTGATGTAGATGGATTTTGATTTACCAGTACCAAAACATTTATTTGTGCTGCTTTGTTGATTTGATTCCGTTCCTTTGTTGGTTGAGTAAAGATACATATCTGCGTAAACTATCGTAAAGCCTCTTAAATGTACAGAGAGCAGGTGGACGACGATTAAAATATTTATGAAAGTATTCCTCAGTTGCACGAACTGAATTTTTATGGTATATGATATAACATTCCACCATATTCAGTTTTTCTTCGTTAGAACATTCCATTTTATCAAGAATATTGTCAATATCGACTGTCAGTTCAGCGCTACTAATGGAGTTACTCTCAAATGAGGAAACGTCAAAGTGAAACAATATTTTTCATGGCTACCTACGTTAAAAATGAAAATAAGAGAGAAAAGCGTCCCAAAGGCCGTTATTTTTATGAATAAGTATATCGAGTATAATACCGTTGAAAAGCTCTAAAAATGTCACGCAACGACATAACAATCATATTCGGGATACAATTCCCTTTAATTTTGATATTTACACTTTTTTTATAAAATCAAAAACAAAGGAGCTAGAGGGATTTACTAAATAGACAGAATTTCGTTTTTTCAAAATATCTAGTAAGCCATGACTTTTTACAAAAATCCGAAAGTGTCATTAAATTGGGCAGTAAAACTGCAAATCTTTCCCAATTTAACCATTGCTCTATCTCCGCTAGTTTCCGAGATCCCCATACTGATCATCAAAAAAAACTCACCCTGTATAATACTATGAAACTACAAATACATAATATTAATATAAATGTTCCATATGAAGAAATTTCTTTATTTAAAGACACAAGCTCATTCTAAAGACTGTACAGTTCTTAATCAAAGTGTCAACAGCATCTACATTTATTGTTGTTTCTCTGGAGAAGGCTAAGTGACGGGATGAAAGAAACAGGGCATCCATAAATCTAATAAAGAATGAACTATTAATATACCTTAAAATGGATATAGAGTGCAAAGATTTAGTTTAAACATCCTTTAATAACAGATATTTGTTAGATATTGCTTGAAGTACAAAAAATGTGTATGAAAAATGTTTCACGGAAAAATTAGTTATTTTCAGATATTGTACTTTATTTTTTTTACCTTGATTGGTAAATATACTTTATTTCTTTTAGTTACGAAAGATGTCCTGTAAGGACCTTTCGTGAATTGTCATATTCATCTTGTTATGATCATAATACCACATGACTTAGGCCCTAATATTACTCGCTAATAATCTGTAAGACTTTATACAATCTATTGCGCTTTATATCCCTTTGCATGCACAAAGTTAAGGAAATCTGACAAATATAATTTTATCATATCAGTTGCACGTCTAAATTCGAAAATTAAAAAAATAATAATAGAATGTGTTCTCTTCCTCCAACATTGTCAATACCGATATTTACCAGTAAATAATTTCAATTAGTTTTATAATAGCCACAACTACCAAATAATCAATTCGTGAATCTAGGAACAACAAAAAAGAACAAAGCGTGTACTTGTTACTTACATATCTTTCTTACAGATATTCAAGCGATTTCTGTTAAAAGATATACTGTTCAGTTTATTAATAAGTAATTAATATTAGTTAAGACTATTTAATCCAAAACTCACAGCCTGTTAAAATAAGGTGGAAAAAATCATTTACCCTTTAAACATGATAACGTGAATTTTTTTACGCGTAGTCTGCTAGAAAAGCGTTTAGTAAACAGTAAACCTTTTGATGTACCGTTTGTCACCAGAAAACGTATCTAAATTATGCACATAGTACGGGGGTTAGGTTAAATTTTATAAAACTATTTCACCAAAAGTTTCACCTTTGAAATATTTGAAAGTTTATTTATTATCTCGGTCGTTCCATCGAAAATCACTTGAAAATGTAATGTATATGTAAGAAGATGATAGAAAATGAAATTCTCACAGTGCACTGTGCGCTATAGGTACGTTGTGATTCAATAATTACAATATAGTTGAGGATTATTTGTTTAAAAGACTTTCTAAGAAATCATTTTCGCAGTCTCTAAAGATTTATAGTTACCTATAAGTTTTATTATTTTAAATATTTTTTTAATTTCAGAAATTCGTTTTTTGTCTTATATATAAAAATACATAATCCTTTTGCAAAACTAAGAAAACTAAGCAGTTTATATCTGTCAAAATTTTCAAATTTGAATTAGTTTTGAAGATATCACGCAAAAAATAAAATAGCGTGTATGTCGGAGGAGTGAAATATTTCACTAATGGAAAGCTTTATTTTGATAAATTATTTTATTGCTGTATGGGGGCAATGGGCTTTTCTGTATTTAATAGGTTTCTTTAAATGATTAAATATTGTTACAGCTACAGATGAGTAAGACTGCCATTTTAAAATAACAATTGAGATTGTTAATAAGTATAAAATTAATAACTTGCGGAAATTGAATTATCTATTGGTGAAGTGTGGAGGGGGCAAATATTTTTGTTACTTGTAATTTAAAAAATCCAAAGATATACAGCAGTAAAAATTAGGGTGTAGTTTATTTTCCGGAAATACACATAGATATGTTTGTTGTTTGTTTTGTAAAAACTATATTTATTGGGTCGGGCTAGCGTGAGCTAAGCTTACAAAAATTTAAGATATCGGATTTCAGATTGATACAGACATAAAATTTGGTATGTAGACTCTTCCACTAAAATGTATAAGCATCAAACTATTATTTTGCAAAAACTAATGTAGCCGATGTTGTGTGAGAGCGTAGAAATGAACTGAACTCAGTGCTGCCAGTGGCTAAGATTAAGATTTATATTGCAATATAGTCCGTGGGTTCAATTTTAAAATTATAAAACTAATATTCACTTTCACTTCTCTAGAACTTTATTTACATCAAATTATACAGAACAGCTGATTCACAATAACCTTCGAGATACGCTCGTCCTCGCTAACTGAACTCGCGATCGTGGCCTGCTTCCTGTATAAAACCAGCATAGAAAATTCTCGCAAAATCATCATCACTCCTACAGGTGCCGAGTCTTTTCGAGAACCTTTTATTATCTCAAAGCGATTGTTGTCGTACTGCAATGAAACAGGGTCGGCTTTGGTAAATTTCGTAACACTATGGTGTAACAAAAAAATAAGAAAATACTATACTTATACTTATTTTTAGACCAGAAACCGCAAGTGAAATCCATACAGTCATTTGACAGATAATAGTGCACAATGGCGGATCCAGGATTGTCATTGGGGGGATCTCGTCGGAGGGTCGCATGACCTCACTGAAAGTCGGGTTTAGCACAATAAACAACTATAAGAGCATACTATGCAAATGATTTGGGGGGGGGCTTTCGCCCCTTAGCCCTCCCCTTTGGATCCGCCATTGACAGTGCTCCTTTATTATATTAGATTACTTTACCTCCGATGTCCAAACAAGAGGAGGTTATCAATTCGGCGTGCATTTTTTTAAATTTATAAATCCGTACATTTAAAATTATTAGGTCAGCTTCTGTTTGTATGTCATATTAAATTCAGCCGCTCAATGTGAGAACCCGCGCTGTTAGCAGCCTCCCAAACTGTGGTCAGACACTGCGGTTGTGGATCTTGTTAACTTCACCTTCATACATACCCTGCTGGCAAGGATAGCATCGCTAGTAGCTATACCATCAAATTATAAAGATGGAAAATCACTCATAAAAGAGCTATTTGAAGATGTATGTTATAAATTTAAAAAAAAACTTACTTTCATTTTTATAAGCAATGTCTCCTGGAATTTGTTGATAACATAATAACACAAAAATTGACGAGTTTCAGAATTACATAAATATCATATTTTTCGAATCGAATAGGATTGTTCTATGTTGGCACAATTTTGAGTAAATTTATAACAAAAAAAAAAGGGAAATTTTGAACATTGACATTTTATATCTCTAGGTATTCATTTTTACTTAGACATACAAGCGTTTTTTTTTTATTTTTATTTAACCTTTGTTCTGTCAGAATAACTATTACGAAAAGCAAACAATTTACATTTGTACATATTATTGGCGTCGACCAAACAAATTAAATTTTTTCATGCCAAAATACTCGAATTCCTGGAAGAACGCCTTCATTACCTTTGTTCTTACACTTGTTAACAATATTGGATGATTCATAAAAAATGTGGGTTTTTATGTCCAAATAAACAGACATTTGGCGTGTAAATTAATTTTTCAAAAGACGAAACGAATTAGTTTAATTTTAATTGTCTAATTTGAAACACAATAATAATTTCACTCTATCATATATTTCAACCACCCTGTATATGCAATTATGCAATTGCTTATGGGCTACACAATAAAATTGTTTTTTCTAATCACGCTGTATGCCTATAAACACACCCTACTCTAAATTTTAACCACCCTGTAGATGCAACTGCTTATGGGTCACGCCATAAAATATTGGGTTTATATCACATTTTGAACTACCCTGTATAATTATAAATCTACATCTCCTATTAACCAGTACCTGGGTGACCAGCTTCACTCGTAAATTGAAGGTTTTATCATAAACGTACATTTATCTAAATAATCGGATTTTTGCTATGTAAACTAATTTAAACCCCCTAACATAATATTTTTTTTACATTTTTTATTTACATGGTGTTACTACAATTCTACTCCCCTCTATTTTTCAACCACCCTATATGTTCAACTTCTTATGAAAAACCCATTCATACATTTTTTTCATCACGTTATAATTCCACTTGATTCCATATTCCAGAAACTCTGTATATGCGACCGCTTTTGGCCATTATACAAACACTTTGGTTTCCAAAATCTTTTAACTAACCTCTGTAACTATAAGTCTACTTTGCCCTATTTTTCAACCATTATATATACGCATTATACATATATATTCTAACATTTTTGTAAACACTTTGTAGAACTATAATTCCGCTGCTCCCTATATTTGCAAATTCTTATAGGCTACCAATATTTTAAATTACTAACTATAATTTCACACCACCATATGTTTTAACTACCCTGTATATGCATTTGTTTGTGGCCACCTATTGTATTTTTTTTGAACCACCATATATAATTATAATTCCAGTACATCGTATATTGCAACCACCCTGTAAATGCAAATGCTAATAAGCTACCCTGTAGGTATAAGATTCTATTAACATCTTTTAGCGACCTGCACAACAATACTTTTACTCCGCCCTGTATGTCAGCTATCATTAATTTCCAACTGCTTATGAGGTACCCTATAAAATAAATTTTTCTCGCTTTTTTCTAGCCATACTATAATTCCATTTGACGCTATATTTTACCAATCCTGCAGAGCAAGTCTTATGGATGATCTAACAAATTTTGAACGACTCTGTATAATTATAATATTACACCAACAATTCATATTAGATACATCAAATTAACATGCGAAATCATGAGATCTTACTCATCCAAAAATTGCCTACCGTGCCAATTTTCTCACCTTGAAAACTTGAAATGTCTAGCTATAAAAATACAACGCTAGGAAAATATGACCGAGGCATAAAATAGTTACATGTTCGGAACATACAAATACAATATTACAATTTCAGTACATCCTATATTACAACCACCCTGCAAATGCAAATGCTAATAAGCTTTCCTATAGGTAGTATAACGTTCTTTTAATTTTTTTAGCGAACCTGCATAACCATACTTTTACTCCGCCCTGTATGTCAGCTATCATTAATTTACAACTGCCTATGGGTTACTCTATAAAATTATTTTTTCTCGCTTTTTCTAACCATCCTACAATTCCATTTGACGCTATATTTTAACCATCCTGTATAGCAACTCTTATAGACCATCTAACATATTTTGAACGACCCTGTATAATTATAATTTTGCACCACCAATTCATATTATATGCCCCAAATTAACATGCGAAAAAGTGAGATCTTACTCATCCAAAAATTGCCTACCGTGCTAATTTTTTCACCTTGAAAACTTGGATTGTCTAGGTATAAAAATATAATGCTAGGAAAATATGACCGCGGCATAAAATAGTTACATGTTCATACAAACACAATTTTTATAGAAAGATTGTTTAAAAAAAGTTTCACTCTCAAATAGGTCACCAAATCATCCTGTATTAAAAGAATTTTTACAACAGGAGTCACTCTTACGTTGGTTACCAAATTACCCTGTTTTGAATGCCTTGAAATTACAAAGTCGCCGCTTTGATTTTTATAAACTGTCAATAATTTTTTAATAATTTTATTTCTCAATAATTTTTTTTCCCAAAGATGAGACCCTCACCAATCGATTTATATATATATATATATATATATATATATATATATATATATATAACAAACATTGCTCGTATTATAGTATTAGATTAACAACTTATTATGGGCTACAATTAATATTTTTTACTCATTTTGTATAACTGCCATAACTGTTATAATCTCTAACGGAATGTTTTAATATTTCATTTTGTCAATAACAACTTTTCCTAAAGTAGAAACTCTGCCCAATAGATTTTTAGTCATTGAATTCTCCTATTCATAACTTTCATCACAATCGTTTTAGAGTCCAGAACTCAATTAAATATATACAAATAAAGATATATTACTCATATTATTCGATATTGTTTTCTATGTGAAAGTTAGTTGTTGAAAAATTTGAAGGCAACACCTCTGGTATCGTACTAACAAAGTTTTCCAAGACATATTTCATGATTTCATTAAAGCTTTCGTTAGTTCAAGAAATACTGCAGGCAAGGGCTAGTGATCACTCCTCGTATATCGTGAAAATCGTTTGTGGCATCATACACTGCAAACAGGCGTCTAGTCGCGCTTGTGGCTTCAGATGTCATAGTGAATGATATTTTCGAACTAATTTTTCTCTCTTAAAAGCGAGGGTATGGCGAAACTGAACATATTGGGCAAGTCTACACTGCTTGAAGAGTATCGCCCATATCTCAGATTCAATGATGCCACTTTGTCGTTGTATGCACATGATGCCATAGTAAATGCCATACCATGTATGTGTGTGTGTGTGTGTGTGTTTTTTTTTTATCCGAAGAGGGGGGAAATACATTGCGTACTTAGCTAGCACGTGCTAGCCGTCGTGCGGGACTCCCGATGCAATGACTTCAGAGCAAGAGTAAATCGTTGCATTGAAACCAGTATACCGTATACCCGCTAAAACCCTAACCTCTTTCTCCTACAACCATGGTCCCTTGCGGCACTCTTACTCAATACTACTTCGCAAGGGTGGTTCATTGCAGATGTTTACTGCTCTTACATTGAAAGCTTCTAAAGCCTACTCCTCGAATGTATCGCGGAGTTCTTTGAGGATAGTCTCCGCGTAATCTGATACCAAGTTCCAGGCTTGGGGGCCCTTCAGCATGGCTTCTACTAATTGTTCTGGGACGATATTAGTCTCCAGAATCCTCTCCACTTCAGCACGTTGATCCTGAAACCGGGGGCAGGAGAAGAACACGTGTTCCACGTCCGTACAGTGTGGGCAGTTTGGGGAGTTTGCCCTCCTGAACCTGTGCAGGTATGCTCGAAAGCATCCATGTCCAGTCAGGAGTTGAGTGATGTAGAACCCAACCTCCCCATGCTGGCGGTTGACCCAACGACTGATGTTAGGTATCAATCGATATGTCCACCGGCCTTTAGTAGAGCTGTCCCACCTCTCCTGCCATTGCCCTAGACTCATGGCTCTTTCATCGCTGTTTCCTGTCGGTTGGTTTTTCTCTAACTTTCTGCGATAAAGCCGTCCCCTTTCTGCAGCCAGGATGTCGATTGGTAGGGTAGAGGCAATCACACTCACCGCCTCGTAAGACACAGTGCGGTAGGATGATGCCACTCGAATCGCTGAAAGCCTCTGGACTGATTTCATTTTCCGGCGGTACGATGGTAGCTCGAGCGATTTCTCCCATACCGGTGCCCCGTACAACAAAACAGAAGTAGTTACTGTTGCCAGTAGCTGTCTTCTTATCTGTCTAGGGCCTCCGACATTCGGCATTATTCTAGATAATGCCCCCTGTACCCCAGCTGCTTTCTTGCTGGCCGCGATTATGTGCTCTTTGAAGTTGAGCCGTGTGTCCAGGAGCACCCCCAAATAGCTGATGAAGGGCTGCGACTGTATGTAGGTGTCGCCTATTTTGAGGGTGATGGTTTCCCTTGCCTTTCGACTGCTAACAAGAAGTGTTTCGGTCTTTTGTTCTGCTAAACTTAAGTCCGCTGCGAGCATCCAATGCTGAATTGTGGCTATAGCGAATGAGAAGGTTGTTTGTATCTCCTCTATGTGCTTGCGCACTATGATCAATGCCACATCATCGGCGAATGCCACTAGCCTGACGCCCTCAGGCAGACCGAGCAGGAGCAGGTCGTTGTACATTACGTTCCATAAGAGGGGGCCAAGAACAGAGCCCTGAGGTACACCTCCTGTGATCTTATAGTCTACTTGCCCATTTTCAGTATGGTACAACAAGATGCGGTCCTTGAAATACGCTGAAACCATTCTGCGCAAGTATTGCGGAACTTCCATCCTGGCAAGAGCCTCCAAAATGCGGTCCCAGCGGGCCGAGTTAAAGGCGTTCTTGATATCCAGGGTGGCTATTAGACAGTACTTTTTTCCACCTCTTCTCCATCTCTTTCCCGAGATAGCCTCTCTGGCGATGTTGGTAACGAGTTTCACGGCATCGATGGTTGATCTCCCCTTTCTGAACCCGAATTGGTTGGTGGAAAGTTTCGGCTCAACGTAGGGCTCCAGCCTATCTGCTATTATCCTTTCAAGGAGTTTTCCCGCAGAGTCCAACATACAGAGGGGACGATATGATGACGGTTCGTCGGGAGGTTTCTTTCCCGCTTTAGGGAGGAGCACAAGCCTCTGCTTTTTCCACTTATTCGGGAAAACCCCCTGCTTTAGGCAGGTCTCATACATGTGTAGAAACATGTCGGGCCTATTGGCTATAGCGCATTTTAGCGCGATGTTAGGTATGCCATCTGGACCGGGAGCCTTACCGTTTTGGAGCCGGTTGCACGCGCCCATCAGCTCATTCATAGTCACTGATGGTATATCTTCGTCC
The DNA here is from genome assembly GCA_034190945.1 of Octodonta nipae. NCBI lineage: Eukaryota > Metazoa > Arthropoda > Insecta > Coleoptera > Chrysomelidae > Octodonta > Octodonta nipae. The sequence goes on from CM067220.1 coordinate 64,246,623, forward strand.
CTCACCTGCCACGAAGGATAAGCGGGTAGCTCAGGCTTCGCCGGAAACAGGTGAGTGACAATGCGGTGCAATGATTCGGGGCAGTTCGTTGATGTCATGGGAGGGGCCTTAATTTTATGCATCACGATTTTATACGGTTTTCCCCATGGATCTTGATTAACTTCGTCACACAACTCCTTCCAGTAGGATCTCTTGCTTGAGAGAATGGCTCTTCGTAGTTGTTGTCTTTTGATCTCATAGTCGAGCCTTAGTTCTTCTGTTGTGACCCTGTCGCGTCTCCGTGCTCGTTGATGCAGCCTTCGTGCTTTGAGACACTCTCGTCGGTGTTGTGAGATCGTGTCGTTCCACCAGTAAACTGGTGGGCGGCTGTTGTTCTGCCGTCTCCTTGGCATGGAAGCATCGCAGGACTTGACAAGGCTTGTCATTACCTCTTTGGCAGTGGCTTCTGCGCTTGTTGCTATTGACAATGGTTCCTGCTCCATAACCAAGGCGAATGAATCAGCATCGAAAGCATTTTTGTTCCAACCGACTGGCTGTGACCTCGCACGACTGACACGCAATATTCGTTTGGGAGTGGTGTTGATTTCCCATATAATGTGTGTGTGTGTGTGTGTGTATGTGTGTGTTTTTGTGTTTTTTTTTTTTTTATCCGAAGAGGGGGGAAATACATTGCGTACTTAGCTAGCACGTGCTGGCCGTCGTGCGGGACTCCCGATGCAATGACTTCAAAGCAAGATTAAATCGTTGCATTGAAGCCAGTATAACGTATACCCGCTAAAACCCTAACCTCTTTCTCCTACAACCATGGTCCCCTGCGGCACTCTTTGTCAATACTACTTCGCAAGGGTGGTTCATTGCAGATGTTAACTGCTCTTACATTGAAAGCCTCTAACGCCTACTCCTCGAAGGTATTGCGGAGTGTGTGTGTGTGTGTGTGTGTGTGTAAAACGCATGGTTTGGGACACCAAAATTTTATTACAGGAAAAGCTTCTAAATCACATTTTATTTATACCGATATAGTTCAATTGTCATATAAACAATTTTTTCTATTAAAAAGTAACTTTCGGTTAACGAAGGCATTGTTTGAGCCCTCATTGAACTAACGTAGTCTGAGGACAGTCCCCAAAACATACATTTTGCAAACTGGCGGTAGCCGAAATGATAATTTGGGGACTGTCCCTAAAATATGCATTATCTTACGATAGTTTGGGGACTAATGACGATTTCGGGTACAGTTGCTAGTGAATTACTTCCAATCCGATTAAAATTTGCTTGCTCAACATGAAGCAAATATAAAAACAAATTTATTATTTCGTATTACATTACTATTTTGTTTAAATTGTGGCTGTATAGACTAATTCTTATTATTAAGCGTTATCGAGGTGAAAAGCTCTGCAATGATACTGCTAAATAGGAATGTGAGTCTTATAGTATCTATATGCTTAAAGAGTTTAAATTAATAGTATAATAATAAACATTTACTGTTTATTTTCAAGGGGATAATGATAATGATACTAGGTACTCGATTTCTCACACTTAACAAAAATGTCATAGAATTGCCAATATCTATTCAGTTGTATTTTACAGCCTCAAGACCTCACTAAACATAATTTTGGTACTTATAGCGTCATCAACAATTTTATGCTTAAGCCGTTTCTTAGGAACATTTCCAATTTTAACTTCAGACAGAACCGAAGGTTGTCACTCATCTATTTAATAAAATACCACAGCTATCAAGAAGAAAAAAAAACATAGAGTTTCATTTTCTTCTTGCTTTCAATATCCTCATAAGAAATAGTCTGGGGTGGTTAGACCTAGAGACATGACCATGCAAACTACAAAAATCTTGGAGTTATTTTTCCTTTGAAATTTGCAGGCGAAGCATTCAACATTTATTTTACTATAACATGGTGATTCGTTGGGTTGCTACCATATTTGCCATCCTCATATCACCAAGAAAATGAAACATTCAGGAGGAAAGGCCCTACTAGATTACATTTGTAACCTTCAATCTAGATAGCTATTTTAAAATAAGATTGATCACGAGATTACACAGTAAAATAAAAGTAAAATTAAAAATTGAAATAACACCCCTACGCAAGAACCCCTAATAAATAAAGAAATTTGTATTAATGTGCCTATTAACCTCATTATGTACCCCTATTAATATAGCGAAGTAAATAAGTATAATTAGTTAAATTGTACATATGAACTGCAGTAATTCGGTATTGTTCCACTTTTATACGAGGTGTTCGCTAAGATTGTGGCTATGCTGATATATATTTTTAAACTCTGCTCTTAGGAGAGGATGAGGTTTAGTGAGAGATTGAAAAAAGTGGATTACTCAGGGAAATTCAGTATGACTTATGTATACTAAATAATACCTAAAACGCACTATTGGGGTGTTATTCGAAAATTTGTGTGACTTCTAGTCACTGTTAAATATCAGAGGTGTCTGATGCCATAGCAGGATTTACTTGGAGGATAACTCTTGGCCACCCTTTATACTACCAAGAGCCAGAATGACTATGATCAACTCTGTTTATCGTGCCAGTTATCGTCAGTCCAATTTTGAAAAGGTTACTAACCACGGATAATCAGATTTTTCAATGGAACCCAATAATTCGTTTAATTTCCTTTATTTTTATATATTTCTAACAGTTCCTTAAGAGCTCTAGAAATAATGATAATTTTTGATTATTGTGTGTTTTCTTATTATTCATGAAATACTTTTGGTCATGAAAGCCGTAGAGTTTAAATTCGCATGTTAACTAAAGTGGAAATTCACAACCTTTTCAAAGATATCAGATGTGTTCGTAGTAATATTTCCCATCAGATGGCATGCGTAATTAGAATACTAAAAACTAGTGGCCCAAATATTTCAAATACATTTCAAAACGCTAATAACATTAAATAATTTGATACAATTTTAAATATAATATTTTTAATCATTAGATGACAGGTAACTCTTTTTTGTAAAATGTTTTGCGATTTGGTACTGGAAACTCCAAAAATCCTAAATTTAATTACTGAAAACACGATACATAATAAGGGACACATTTTTTGTAACAAAAGTAATATAAAATCCTTCACCATGACTATTTATTTCACTGATGGTAAGAACTAATTATTGGCTTTATATTACCATTTTATGCAGTTACTCAATTGGCTGTTTCTCATAATATATTTTTTCCCTTTTGATACAAACAACAAGAAAAAAAATCATCATACATTTTTTTTATATCACAAAAATTAGTCTTAATAAAATATCACGTTTGTACTCCTAATTAAAACATAAGTTGAAATAAATATAATGAAAATCCCATAGAAGGATAATCCTTTTGCGTAGGTAAATGATCTAGGATAACAATGAAACACAACAACTTAAAAAAAGAAAGTAACAGAAAAAATTGAGTAATTAACATGTTTTACTATAAAGACGAATGAATTTAACCCTTTGATCTCATCAGAGAGAAAGTTGAATATTTTAGGACCATAGGACTATTTAACACACAATTATTAGGAGTTTTAGAGAAAACTAAAAAGAAAAAAAGTCGTGCCATGTGTAATGCTTTTACCCTTTGATTCATATGATATATGTTAACTGAAACCCACAAAGCTATTATGTGACAATATGTTATTTCTAGTCGATAGTCTTCAAATGTTACGCTCCCCTCGGCGATTAATGAATTTAACATTTTAACTCAAATTGAAAATAGTCGTTTAAGGGAAAACTAGTCCACAGTGATTCTAAACTGAGAGCCGTGCTGTATTTAAAACTCCATTACCCTTTCCTAGGATAGTAAGCACAAGAAACAAATAACAAATAGATTAACTGTTAATCTGTTGGCTAGTTTTTCCTGAAGCTCTAGATGAAGATATTCATTTTTCCTTAATAAAATCTAAAGCACATCTGTTTTGTATTTAAATTAAAATGCTGCCTAGCATAAATCAGATTTTTAATTTTCTCTGTTTTAGAAAACTAAATAAATTATTGTTTTCTTGTAATACACAACATTTTATGTTATGTTATGAAATATATTTGAACAAAACTAAATGGGTGTCCGCATCATAAATTCATACTATTAATAATTACATTTCTTTGGTTATTATAGTTTAATATAACAATATATAGTGGAAATTTCTTATGTAGAAAAAAATTTTTTATGACTGCTTCAAATCTCTGAAATGTATTAATCCTCAATACCCAGCTGATCTTCTCCATACACAGTTAGCAACTATCCTTCAAAGTGACAAATTTCATTGTCGTATAGATAAGTTTAGGTATATTTTTTACACAACTTTATTGCAGTAATTCATTATTAAAGACGACACATATCGCTTTCGTAATAATATTTATTCTTCTGGTCTATCAAACAATTGTTTTGGTTTGTTAGTTCACCGAATCTTTAAACTGTTGTGTAAAAAATGGGCCAATATTTCGGTCGTGTATTTGATCTCTGCGTCGTTATACCGACATTTCCGTGAAAGGCGATTATTCGAAAATCGTCTACGGGCCACTATGATAAAAAAGCATTCGGCATTCCAGCCCAATAATAAATACGAAATTTTTAACATTAGATATTATGAAGTTGTATTGTAAATGTTTGAATTTGAATGTTTGAAATTTAATAAATATTAGATTAATATGATACGTCCCTTTCTAATAGAATTGTGTTAGACAATTCATGGCAAATTATGAATTTCTTTGTGTTTTTTAATTGTTATTTTAGTCCCACAGTTAAAATACAAATAATTACAGAACATTTAAAAATTGTATGAAAATAAACTAAAAATGGGAATATCAAAACGTTGATATATTATGCATAGTGTTAGTGAAATTGAAGGATATTTGTAATTTTACATTATTAATTAAAGCAGTTGAATGGGACATCTTTTCTTCTTGGGGATTATGAGCAAAGATTTGTTTATTTAATTCCGCCATATTGGCTATTGACTCTGAAATTGAATTGAAAGATTGTGTACCTAATTAAATTTTTTATTGTGACTAAAGTAAATTGTCAATAAAAACAGTTGTTGTCATCATTTATTATATTACGACTTTTCATGTTAATGTTGGATCTTTTTTTTTTGAGCTTGGAACAGTGATATATATTAGATATTTTACAGTTCAGATATACTTTAAATTTAGAAGTAAGCATCAGAACCACATCAAAACTCTTTTTTTAAAGAGCCCTTTGTGTTGTCCATATGGAATTTATCAAAATTTTCTGTTTAATACAGTATTGATTCAATTTTTTGCATAGTTTGTCCACTGTTAGTAATTAAGACAAAATTGAGTTTCTTGTAGAGAATATTGATGCTTTAAAATCATTACCTAACATTGTCACTAACAAATGTAAAAACACAGATTTGCACCCTAACATCAAACCTTTGTTTAAACACTGATCGCTTGCCTGTCATCATCAAGGAGTAAACCAACCGTTGAGTGTTTAAATAAATGTTTGGTGTTAGGGTGTAAAACCGTGTTTTTACATTTGTGACACATTAAAGGTTCCACAGCATTTCCATTTTCACTAACAGTTTACTAACTGGATTGAGTGATTATATACAAAAATGTCACCGATCAGTATACTGTGTCAATAATATCTTGCGTTCAGTGGAATGAAAAATGTCAAATAATTAGTATCGTCATTTCTTTGACAGGTTTTGGTAAACCTCTACAAATTTTTTCGTGTGATTTATATCCTAGGAATCACATGGAATCGGCGTTATACACAGTATGACTCCCGATTTGGAGAGATAAAATAAATAAATTAAGTTATATGTACTATATACTTAAATCAGTATTTGAAAATTCAATCAGTTGAGGAGAGCGCAACTGATGAAAGTTCTCGATTAGAAACAATATATTGTCTTGCGTTCAATGAATTGAAAAATCTCGAAAATTTCGCTTGTATCAATAATCGTCATAGGGCTATTTGTAAAAGTTCTATTTACAAGTTGTTCAATTGAGAGAGCGAATTTTGAAACAACTTTTTAGTTTATTTATGTCCCACTGTGTGCCACAATTGAGTTGGGTATTCCACGATAAAAAATATAATAAACAAAATTATTTGCTATCTCTGTAATTGTAAGGGAAGTTACAATGCATGTTAGTACAAAAGCTTAAAATAATAGAAAATTTGTACTTACTAGTTTTTTGATAGTGGACGTATCTAGATCTATCCTTCCGAAAATATTTGCTAATGTGAACATTCATATTCATAGAGTGCCGTATTGGGACTGCTGATATATTCAACTGTCTTCAACATAATTTCGAATGGAGTTTTTGAGATATGCCCTATAGCATTTTAGTAATTTGTAAAGTTTGAGTAATCTTTGTGATTAAGGTTCAATAATATCTAATGTCGCATGAATTTGTTACGTAACGAATTTCATTTTATTTAACTCATAAACTAATGAGAAATATTAGAAATTTTAGGATACTGGATAAAAGTATAATATTGTATGTAAGAGTTTACAAAGTTTGTCCGAAATTGATCATTTCTTATTTAAAATAATTTTTGGAAACTTAGTCTATGGCTGAGTTGAAAAGTAAAAAACAGAATGAAATATTATTTTAAACTGTCTATAACTTGCAGTATATTCGAAAATGGCGATATGCATTAAAATATATTTTAGCTTCTTCCGAGGTGTCTTTATTTTTGAGAGAAATATTTTCTTGGGCGGAAGGCATATTTTCATAGTTGTTATTACCAATATCAGACGATATCCGAATTCTTTCTTCCTCTTTTCTCCTCAAGGGTCCTTTTAGGTACATGTTCTATATAAAATTTTAATGTGGTCAGTTGATTTGTCTGTTTATTATTAAAAATAACTTCCTGCTTACATAAAAATTTGGATATCAAAGCATACAAAATTAAATATATTTTTCTCAAGTTGTAAAATAAAAGAATTTTTTGATTTTTTTAAATATTGTAAAAGATATCCGGTGCCTTAGTCAACGATAGCCTAAAATCTCTAAGCCAATAAGACATTTCAGGACGTTATGAAACTTAGGATATTGAAAAACAAAACATGTTCATGTATTGTGCGAAACTGTTATATCTTTAAACAAACTTCTCGTAATCGATACGGGATCTTGAGAATCCAGAATCATTTAGGATTTTTAAATTTAGTTCAGGAAAAGTAATATACATACTAAGTTGTCTTTTTTGTTTTGAGGTTTTTTTTTTCATTGCCAGCTTCAAAGATTCCGATATCAAAATTTGTTGTTGACTGTTTCCTAATCTTTCTTCATCCCACATGAAAACTCGACAAGCCGCATGATGTGCGTGGTTTTTAAATCACCTCCATGAAAACGAAAACCACGAAAATTGAGAGACATAAAATTAAGAAGGAAAGTAGTGCTAACAATCACAGACGGGAGAAAACATCCACGAAAAAAAAAATGATTGTCGGAACTGTAAATATACGAACCCAGATAAGAAACGTCCATCTCTATGTAGATGAAGAAACACTGAATACGCTAAAATGGACCACCACTGGACTTCAGGTAATAAGGTGTAATATGAGCACTTGCTATACAGCAAAGCAACACAGTACAAAAGTCCACGTCACGTTAATAATCAAAAAATATACTGTTTAAAATATGTAAAGAACATCAGCTATAAATAAAGAAATGTAGGTGAAAAACGCTTAAATGTTCTTACAGGACATCTTCCATACGAAATGAAATCATAGTTTTCGAAAATCAACAAGAAAAACAGTCATGGCTCAGAAGTAAAGATAAAAAACTAATTAAACAACTGAAGAAGGAAGAGAGGAATTGCAAAAATACAAATAAAATGAATGGTAAACTTATTATTGTGTACTAAAATAAAATTTAAAATTCTTAACAAAATAAGTCAACAAAACTCAATGAAGGAAAGAAAAATAGTAAACCAGTAAACGCAATTGTTATAGAAATGATTAGCAAAGAACAGAGTTGAATTTTAACAGAAATGTGATCTTCAATGTATTTTTTTCAAAGTGGACAACACTAACATATCTGAGAAACGCTACAACAGACTACCGACATATAATGTTTCTTGAAAACATATATGAAAAAGCTACCGTCATATATCTGCATGGAAATATCAATTCTATTAAAAAAAAAATTAAAAAATCAGGTATAACACTAAAAGACAAATGAGAAACAATGAAGCTTTAGAAGATCATCTAAAAAGTAACATGGGCTAGATAATAAAGTAATTTCTTATAACTATTTCAAATTTATGGTGCATACAAATATGTGAGGTTTACATTATTTTAACCATTTTTTCCCAATATTATAAGATTTATAGTGTTGTTTTATCTAAAATAACGGTTAACAAAATCATATTTTATTTTTGATTATATTTTTCTGAGGGCAGGTATATTTAAATTCCCTTCTCTATACAGCAAAGGTCAAATGGGGAACATTTTAGAGAAAATTTAGTGCATTTGAAATCTGGCTTCGGATTTACGATCAATCATTTGGTTTTGAAAATAATCGGCAAAAATGTTTTTCTTCAGTAAATCCGAACCGGTTAATTCGACAGCTGTCAAGATGTGACATTTTTTTAAGACGAATAAAATGACATATATCACATATCTCAAAGGTCTTTTGTTATCCCGCAAAATCGCCTTTTTTATATGTCTCACAAGTGCATACAAAATTTTAGTTTCATCGAAATATCACACTTCATAAAGTTAGGCCTTATTTTTTTAAGAAGGCCATGACTTGTTTGTATTAAAATAACATTAAAGAATTGTAGTCAAACAAATATGGTCTTATAAGTCCTGAAAATATTCATAATTTTGTAATGGGTACTCAATTAAAAAAACGTAAGTAAGATGAAATTACCAATGAGGCAACACCAAACGTTACTTCCAACTTTGGTTTATAAACATCTCTCTGCCATTTCGTGTAGGTTTTCAACATCCCAATTATGAGTATTTTGCTTATTAATATTCTATAATTCATAAGCCTACTCTTATCGTACTACAAGATATGATTTACAAAATCCGAATTTTTATTACTTAAGGAAACTAACTTTCAAGACAAATGAAATGCATTTTTCTTGAATATTAGTTTCCTTACGTTATTGATCTATTATGGGTTTTTGGTACTTATTCTTTCTTAACACTCTCTGCATTGTTTATTGTGACACACGAAATTCCCTTTCAACAGATCTTACCAATGTACTAGAGCTTTCTTTGACAACTTGTAAAATGTTTCTATCGCCATTTTTATTTTCAATATTGTATCGCCTTCTATAACACATCTGACTGATGTTAAAAAATTCAAATTGTGAAAGTTGTTTTTTAGTAAGTAATACATTTTTGTCTGATTAAAATCATAAATATGAAACACAAATTATCGAAACCTGTTAAAAATAGCCGGTATTCTCTATTCAAATGAAGAAAAGTTTGACATGTAAGCGTTGTACTTACATTAAATACAAACACCGACATTACCTCAGCAAGGTATTTAGAGATGTATTCTGAACGACGACAGCCTCATAAAGCCCAATTCAAAAAAATCCTAGTTAATTTAATTAATCTTATGAACAGTCTAGAAGCCGAAACAATATTGAAAAAGAAAATCGAAACAGAAGTATTTTACGACCTGTCAACGAAATCCTAATGCCTAGGTAAGAACTGTTGAACGGCAATTTCGTGTGCCAAAATCAACGGTAAAGAAAGTAATAAAAAAAGAATAAGTACCATCCATACAAGCTCAAAATAGGATTTAAGGAAACTGATTTTCCAAGACGAATGCGTTTCTATGAGTGGTATATTAGAAAGAGTAATGAATATCTCATTTATGGAAATTATATCTTGGGGTCTTATGAGAGTTGATTTACGAATTGTGAAAGTTGTACTGAGCACAATATGTAATTATCGATGTGATATGGAAAACCCTCACGAATTGGCAAAGAGATGTATATAGAATACATTTGGAAGTAACTTTTGGTGTGGGATCGTTGGTAATTTAATCTAACTTACCTGAGACATAGAATTTCAGATACATTTATAAATAGTATAGCCGGAAATACACTTGCGAAGTTGTACGAAAAACAATCACCAATTGTCAAAATTGTCCCTATGTAAATGGACGCCAATTTACAATTCTCTAAATGAATACCTAGTTACGAAGCAGTTAAGAACTTAATTAGATTTTAAACTATTGCATAATGGGGCTGTTTTTTATTAATCCTGATGTGTGATATTTTGTTGACACTCAAATCTGTAATGCACTTGTGGTGTATTACTAGACTGGAAATTTTACGCATATTTTAAAAATTAAAAAATCTAATATGGAGGCCATAAGGAAAATGGAAAGTTTGCGGCATGACAAAAGACTATTGAGACATGTGACAAATGACATCTTATTCGATTAAGAAAATGTATTCAAATAATGTCACATCTTGACAGCGATCAAATTAACCGTTTCAGATTTACCGGCGAAAAACGAAATCCGCTATTTTCGGTTTTTGCCGGTTATTTCCAAAACCAATTGACCGATTGTAATTCTGAAGCCAGGTATCGAATGCACAAGGTTTTCTCTAAAACTTTCCCTATTTAACCTTTGCTGTAGGTATAATAGGAGTCAAGATCCTTGTATAGAAACACACAAATCCTATATGTCGGTCTTTACATCTCGCGTCTTCAAATTTAACGAAATGTATCAAATGCATAAAGAAGTGTTCGAGAGGACATTCAATTGTGGGAAGTGCAACTGATGAAGATTCCCTAACCATATATATATATACTCGGCAGCTGAAGGAGCGATGATGATTTCTACTGGAGAATTCTACGCTGGTGATATAAAAGAAGCACACTACGATCGCCAAGCAGATATACCGCGACGACTAGCTTATATGAAAATGTATTGTGAATCAGCTGTTTTAAATGTAAATAAAGTTCTAGAAAAGTGAAAGTAAATATTAGTTGTTATAATTTTTAAATTGAACCCACGAAGTATATAACATTTGGTGTTAGAAGTGAAGGATTAAGTGCAGTTAACATCCTAAATTGATCTATGGAAACTCGTAGTATGGAAAAGATAGACGAAAAAATTGCACAGATTCTAGAAAAACGTGACAAGAAGGAGAAACAACATCAAGAAGAAATTCAACAAAGGTTAGTGAAATCTTTTGATGACAAACTTAAAATTGATTTAGGAAATCTTGTCACTAATATCGATGAAAAACGTAAAATAGAATTAGAAAATCTTGTTTCCACGATGAAAAGTGAACAACAAAATCTGATTGAGGGATTATTCTCGAAATTGAATGAACAGCGACAAAATGATTTTAAAATATTTGAACAAAAACAAGATCAAACTGAAGAAAAAATACAAATGCAATTTGAACAACTAATGCAAATAGTATCACAAGTTAACAAAACAGTTAATGAACGAAACAGTTAATGAAAGATTGCAAATAGTAGAATCAGATATAAAAGAGATAAACGACGACATAAAGATCCTAAAAAATAATGTGGAGGCCCTTGAAACCAAAGTAGATGACATCGATTCCATACAGAGCCAGGTGAAATTTGAAATCAGTGCTATTCAAAACAAGGTAGAAACAGTAAATAAAGTTCTAGAAAAGTGAAAGTAAATATTAGGTGTTATAATTTTTAAATTGAACCCACGAAGTATATATATATATATATATATATATATATATATATATATATATATTGTCTTGCGTACAAAAGAATGACACCTCGAAGAGAGTATTCAATATCTGCGACAGGTGAAGTTAACCTGAAAATTTCATCGTCAAATTCTAACCTAGGAATTACGGGTAACAGCAATTACATGGACCGGCTCCAGATTCGGAACCTCTATGTGCTAGTTTCTCCGAGAATCCTAGATGTCGGTCATTACATCTCTCGTCTTCAAATCTAAACATATTTAAATCAACGTGTGAAACCAAATGTTAATCCTTCAATTAATAGACCAACAAAATTTCGAAATTACACTAAAAACACTTCAACATTTCCAAGTCAGCCGATAAATGTTCAAATTGTTCAAATTAACAGAAATTTTACGGCATTCTTCCGACTTACACATACAAGTTTACTGAAAATGTTATATACATATATATATTGATATTATGGAGCACCACACATCCCCAAAATAATAATTTATTACATTCAACTATGTACTACTAAATTTTTTAGTTAGAGAAGTTCATTATACAAACATTTCAAATTATGTCACTGAAAAGCTTCCTATTTAAGAACAATAATAGCTTTGAAAATTTCTTTAGCTATTATGCCATATGTTTGAAAAGAAAATTACAGCAAAACCGAGTTTTGGTAGTGATTCATAAAATTGCTATACCCAACATAGAATATCCACTAACGTGAATGATACATCATAATATCGTTACTTAACGATTTTACCCTTAGAATTTTTAATCAACATACGCATAGGTGAAAATCAGCTGTCTACAGGATAATATTTATTCTCAGTTATAAGAAATGAATTGTGAAAATTTAATTATTATTGTGAAATTAAGTATATCATATATGATTTACAGAATCATTCACCAAAATTGAAATATTCTTTTCGTCATGGGTACCCACAAAACTACTCATTCCATTCGCTTAATATTGAAAGAGTTTAGTACCTAAAAACGAATTGTTTAAGAATATTGAAAAAAAAAACATAATATAATTTTACGGAACACCACCTACAATATATGACAATAGTACCGAATTTAGATCTCAACTCTTAGTAAAATTTTCAAACTTTATAAATATAACATGTTACAGCATCAAACTTCATATATCCCCCTAAACTATTTACACCAACCCAAATGTAGGTAACGTTTAATTGATCAATTGGTTCAAATTACCAGATTTCGACACCCAACAATCGAATCAAATTTTAATCAACTTGTTAAGCCAAAGTTTAATTATTCTTTAATGGAGTAATAAAATTTCAAAACTAGGTACAATAAAAACACTTTAACATTGCCAAATTCCGTAAAACCATTTATTTACTGTACACTATTTGTGAACATATTGCCAAATTCAAATCTCAACCCTTAGTAATGTTTTCAATTTTTATAGATACATGTGCAATTAAGATAGATAATAGTCAGTTGTTAAAGCTTCAAACTTCATATATCCCCACTAAACTGCACTACACTCAATCTTAGGTAATGTTTAATTAATCAATGAATTCAAATTACGAATCCAATGTTTTATAGAAAATCCTGAATTTTAATCAACCGATGAAACATAAGTTTAATTTTATTCTACCTAAATAGACTAACACATTTTCAAAAGTACATTACTTTACATTACTTCAACATTTCCAAGTCTACCGATAAATGCTCAGTCAAGACCGATTTTTTTCAATAATTTCAAATAAGAACACCACTATATTTTTTATTTGAAGAATGTTGTCAAACAAATATTTCATGAACGACCCTGTTGAATAACAATCATTTGATGCAAAAATGCAACAAATTTCTTTTTTCAATTTTGATATATGTTTCACATAAATAATACTGCAAAACCGGAAACTCTCATATTGATTATAAAGGGTCAAGTAATTCCTCTACCCAGCGTATGATATTGAATAACGTGAAAGGAACATCCTTATATTGTTAGCAAACGATTTTACCGTTTAAAGTATTAATCAGCTTCGAAAGTGAAATATTTCTATGAATAAATATACCAACACTTAAAAACAGCCATCCGTAATTCTTACACTCAGCCGAAATAAATATATTCCAAGAATTTAATTCTTCTGACTTCTGACTACCGACAAGTTATACGTACGGTTTCCAATATCAACCACTGAATCCTTATATATTGAATTAATTTAAGTTTAATACATACACATAAAATGTGTCAATAATACCCAATCCACATCTTAACCATTAGCCGAGTATCAAACTCCGTAAGAATAATAATTATTATTAAATGTGCAACTCAGACCGTTAAGTCATGTCTTAAAACTCCAAATTTCATATATCGCCACTAAATAATTTCTCTACTTTAGTCTTAGGTATTTATTTAATCGAAAACACAAATGAAATTATACTATATATACCCTTGGATCATTTAACGATAATATCTTAAATAAATATGTCACCAACAGGAACTACTATGACGTTGTTTCTATGTATAACAAATGGCTCCTGGATGGCTTATTTCACGTTTTCAAACTCATGCAATGTAAAAAAATGACTGTCCTAAACTATGCTTTAGACACAAATTCTATATATAAACTCATTTATATATAAACCTTTCAACATAATTTGGGGACAGTTTATATATGGCAATATACCCAAAATGTGTACCATAACACCATCTATTGGATTCTATAGAAATTCACTTTGGGCTCAAAATATGCTGTAGATATAAATTTCTAAATGTCCCCAAAGCATGCCTTTTACACAAACATAATTTGGGATCAATCCTCAAAGCATGCAGATGTCCCCAATGTATGCCTTGCCTAAAGTGTCTAAAAGTGATAACTAGGATAACTAGGCCAACTGGGTTGCCCTCTCTTCTCGTTGCAGAACGGCGTATACAAATAACTGGGCAAAAGTTCTTCTAGAAATATAAAAGCAGCTAATAAATCACTTTCTTGGATTATTAGATTACATTCTATTGTATTTTGTAAATATTTTTTTCCACAAATATTCTTCATCGTCAATTGTCACTATGCTAGTCGCTGAATCTTCAGTCCTGCCATAAAAAAACGCAACAAACCGCTGCAAGTAACAAGAAACTTAATGGAAAAGGGTTATATCAAAACACAAAATTCGATATTGTCTCAAAAAAAATTATTGTGGAAGTCTTTAATTATTCTGCCTTCATTGGGTTTCTTTAATCCTCATTTCTCTTCTGTAAGAGATAAGTATTGTGAAATTTGTAATGGAAATAAAATGTATTACGAGCAAATTCGATAAATTGCCCAGATTACTAGTCTTATATTTTTCAGAAATACTTTTTCTATTTCTCACAAATATTAGTGAACGAAATTTGTACGAAGTGATCAACCAGTCTTCCTGTGTACAAATGGGTGACTTCTATATTATCTGTTGTGGAGACGTTTCAATTTCAATTAAACTGCTATATATTGTGTTTAATTCCTCAATATGTACAAGACACTTTTGGATGAATTTTAAAATTGTAGGTGTCATCTAAAGTTCAAAAGCATTATATTAATACCTTAACATGAAGTTAGGCCATTTATATTTTAATAACGTATAACTAAAATATAATGCACATACTGTGGCAACATGGGAAGCGAGAACTACAGGCATTTCTGGAACATCTAAACCGATCATAACCATCCATCAGATTCACCATGGAGCGGGAAGAGAGTGGGTGCCTACCATTTCTTGATGTGAAGTGCCAAAGAACTAGGACTGGAATCGAAACAACAGTATACAGGAAGGCTACACATACAGGGTTATACTTACACTACAACTCTAACCATCCATCAATAACGAAAACTGGCATCATCAATAGGTACATTAGTCCATACCGCAAAAAATAGTTGCTGCACACCAGAGGTCCTTAAAGAAGAAAAAAATGAAACTTAGAGAAGACCTTTTGACGAACGGATATTCCGAACAATCATTAACAAGACATTGGAACTACAGGAGAAACCACAGGAAGAAAACTACGATAGCATTACTACCATACACCAAAGGCTTTTCGGAAATGTTAGATGTATTGGACACCTTGAGGAGCATGATCACAAAAACAAAGCCGGATAATCCTGCAGTACCAAAAAACTGTATATTCAGCATACCATGTGAATGTGGCAATCTCTACATTGGGGAGACTAAGCGACCATTGGACACCAGGGTTAAGGAGCACCACATACCTACCCAAAGGGGAGAGCTAACAAAGTCTGGATTAGCTAATCACGCATTGACTGAACACCACACAATCAACTGGGACCAGGCAAGGGTAATTCACAAGGAAGAGCACTGGTATAAAAGAAAATTCATCGAGGCGGCATACCTAATCTCTAATGGAAATATAATCACCGAGCGCAGGGTCCAAATTAAAAGTGTTTGGAGACCTCTTTTTGCGCCACTGCCGCTACGCATCGCCAACAACCAATCGCTAGGTCCAACTACGCTGATTGGACGAGACAGGGGATTAAGCGGCCTAATGAGCATGACCGGGTAAGGGTATAAATACGACGAGTAATCTGAATTTCCCATCATTCACCTGATGACGATAGCAGATCCAAAGTTATTGAAACGTTGTGAGATCCATCATTTCAAGACGATGGAAGTCCAAGGAAACTTCGACGAAGGATTTACATTGTCTACCAGCTTGAGGCTAACGGTTGCAATGTTGTTATTTTTGTAAAAAAATATTTATTCATGCCCACAATTTAAATCAATTCTTATTTTCATTCTTTGTGGTTTTCTAGCGGCTGTTCTTTTCTGTAACACATAAGTATTTCAAAGTAGGATTTTAGAATAACTTTTTCTAGCAGCATGCCAAATGGCGTGAAAACAAAATGGCGGATTTTTCTATATTTTTGGGATTTTTTACATATATTAATTATTTTAAATATGAAAGCCACACCCGAGACTTATGTGTTTTCTTATATGGTCTTTGAATTATCTTCATGTTTTTCTGCAAGTTTACAATTTTTTTAGTATGAAGGCCACACCGTATAATTATGCCATTTTCCATAAGGGATACTGACATCTTGAAGTCATTATTACACTTCACTGGCAAAAAAATGGCTGAAAAAAAGTTGAAATTTTCCGGTATTTAACCTTACTTAGCCATTCACAAACCTTATAACTTTTTTTATGGACTACTCACTATGTCAACTTTCATTCTTCCTATTGCCAGAAGCGAGACAATCAGGGCATATTGTAACGTTTTTTCATAGGATCTCGTCTTAATTTCAACCATTTAGCTACAGGTGTTATTTATGCCTATCTTATTTTGATTCTTGGTTGCCTCAGAGAACTCGTTTAGTCAATAAGCCAGAAACGCGAAAATTGGCCCAAAACATTTTTTTCGCAAAATGGAAGGAAAACTATTTCTTTCTGTGTTAGCCACACCATTATTCCGAAAATTTCTCTTCATTGCATTCAACAATAACACACTTTTCAAACACAATCGAACCAGAAGCGAGAGAATAGTGTCTGCCTGTCACCAGCTGACGGTCTAAAAGTATAGTAGGGGCAATTTTGAAAATTGCCGAGTCACTGGTTGTCTCTTTCAGTATTCCACACGGATGTTCTGAGAGCAAAAATACAAATATGTGTATTGTCTATTACGTTTACTTATCTTATGGAGTAAATTCTTGTTTATGCCTTCTAACAATGTATTTAGCAGTTTTTTCGTGTGTAAGAGCGATATGTACAGAGCAGACATCAATGTTATAGCCGCAAACTTCCGTTACGTGTGAAAACATTGCACGAATTTATTTTCCTGTACTGGCACAACGAATGATATTTGTGTGTTTGGAGGTTTGTGACATCACATTGTCGCAACGCACCGCCCGCACCGCGGATATCATATTTGCGTTGGACATAGTGTAACAAATGTTGATTAATTAAATCTTTACTTGGAATAAGTATTACAGTAGTCAATTGATCTAATAACGCATTAAAAACCTTTTAAGAATTTGAACAGGCTCCAATTTATTAAATTTTTTAGTTGTCTGATGATGTACATTACAAAAAATAATTATTTTAAAATTTCGAGCTCATTTCAGACTCAAGACAGTAAACGATTTGAAAAAGATATTTTTGGTATGTATTTCCTAAAAAATAGTGAAAGCATTTAAGGGTAGAAGATTGTTCAGACAAGGTATAACTAAATTGAATTGATTCGCGGATACGTATAAGAAATAAATTATCAAACCTATAAATAATTACATTGAGATCACCTAAGTAAATTGTAAAATTAAATTATAGTTAGATTTGTTGAAACATGTAATGCGTTTTTACAAATGTATTTATCTTCGTTTTAATGAAAATTGCTATTCTTTTTTATTATTTATTACTCAAACTTTTTAAATGACAATTAACATGCATAGATTAGATTTGGTAAACGTAATAAAGCCATTTAATGTAAGGTTTTTTCTTTCAGGGTCTTAACGTGGAAGAAGCTATCCCAGACGGTAACAACTTACTTCTCCCCTACAACTGGAAAACTTTCTTAAACGGAGAACCACCTTGGACTTGCTAACTGTCTCTTAAGGCTTCATTTTCCACATTTACACAAATAAACCTGAGCGATCCTGAGCACAGGCTGCCTCGTGAGTACTAACATTAAATATTAAAATAATTCTCAAAAAAATGTAGAAATCAAAGATATATTTAACGAGAGTATTTAAAGTATTTTAGTGATATAACGCGTTACCCTAACTTTATTGAAAAAATAAAGATTTTTTAAACGCATCATGTAATATATCAAATGAAAGGGCTCACTATGAGAAATTCAAATATATATTTTTCATATTTTTAAAATAAATCCTTTAAAAGATATTATTAAAAATATTTTAGAAAATGACTTTTTTCCGAAGCCATAGGACCTAAAATTTGGAAAACAGTTAGATGTATATGGCCTCACTTGATATTGTAAGATAAATAAATACAAATCCCTATTATTAATTGTGGGAGGCAAATACGTAATATATTAAATGAAATGGCTCATTATGAGAAATAAAAATATATATTTTTCATATTCTTAAAATCAATTGTTTAAAAGATATTAACTAAAATATAAAACATCGACGTATTCCCCACAACACAAATTCTAACAGTAATTTATAAACTTAAATGGAAAATAGATGTTATTTTTTTAATGTAACGTAATGAATCAAATGAAAAGAATCAACATAAAAATCATAAAAATGTATAAAAATTTAATAATTAATTATTTCAGATTTGAGCCATTCTACCTTTTATCTTCCAAACTTCTGAACCTAAAATTCGAACAAAAGATTATATAGAGCTTCACTGAAAGGTTATTGGTAAAATTAAGTTAAAACCCTATTCTTAATTTTGTTGGCCAAGTAGAAAACTAAATAAACATTTTTATAAAAATCAAGCAAATTATGTAGCAGATAAAATAAAAAGGGTCTGTGTGAGAACTAAAATTGTATATTTTTTATATATTAAAACGTTTAGTTGAAAAGATATCAATGTAAATATACGAAAGTCCAGTCATTCTCTGCTTGTCTGAAACTGGAATATTAGAAAAATAAATACTTTGATTCACCTACATTTTACGCAACCTTTAGTATGCAAGTCCAACTCGCACTTGACCAACCTAATGTTGGTGGGCGTATCTGGTTTGTTTAATCTGGCAATTACGGAGGTCGAGAAAGGCGGGAACTGTCATCGCGTCGGTTTGGACAGCGTGGTCCTTTCTCTATTTCTATAGCTTCGCGAATAGTGGATGCCCTAACGGAGTTGAGAGATACTGTTCTCAAAGTTGATAGAGTGCCCTGTTTGGATATGACTTTCCCTTAGACTCTACCAGTTTGCACGTCCTATCCAAAGGTTTCAATTTCGCAGTGACGCCAAAAACTATCCTAACCGAAAGAATCATTTCTCAAGTTAAGGTAGCTGTGGTTGAACTGTCAGATATTGAGGCTGAAGATACTCGTCAAGACATTGCTAGAGTACTCCGCACATCAAAGCCACCAAAATCAAACCTAACTTCTAACCGAAAGACATGCACTAAAACAACAACGTGACAACGATGACATAATTATTCTTCCGGCCGACAACGCGACTGTACTTCTCTACACTAAGGATTATGTGCACAAGATGAATTCTCTACTCCAGACTAAGAAATAATCAACAATACTTACTTAGAGAAGAAGACCAAAGAAATCATCAACAAACCACATCTTCCTCCCTTTGTCAGTTCGGTACAATCCCCGACCCAAGAACCCTCCAACCTCTAGCCGAGCAAGCATCCTCGTACGTTAACAACTCTTCTTCCTTCTTAAATATCTTAGGCTCTCATAGAATTTCAGAAAATGATATCATAGTTAGCTTCGATGTTGTATCTCTTTTCATCAATGTCCCCAAAACGTTAGATATTCCAAAAACAAAACACTATCTCTTCTGACATCATCAAACTTGTACAATACTGTTCTTCTAACATGTATTTTTCATTTCAAGACACTCTGTTCAAACAAGTACGTGGGCCCCGATGGGTTCACCTCTTTCTCCAGTGCTTGCTAACATTTTCAGGGAACAAATCGAAACCCAGGCCCTAAACTCGTCTAATTCTAGTCTAGTTCGTGGGAATAACATCACATAAACTTGAAAGTCTGTATATTTCAAAATAGCCCAAACGTTTCAAGGTCTGAATCAGAGCCAGTTTTCAATGGTATTAATACAAATGAACAAGAATTCAGAAAAATAACAACCAGAGATGCCACAATTATCGTTCAGAAAACAACATGTTGATACTTTTCTCATTTGGCCTCATGACAGAGATTCATTAGACTTCTTCTACAACAGGCGCGTCAACCATCGAGTATATGAACACTCTCTGTCAGTTCGTAAAAAAGATCCGACCTCAGCTCTCGTGCATCATAGTATCCAAACAGGACACTCTATCAACTTCGAGGATAGTAGGACTATCACATCCCTCAATTTCCTTAGAGCATCGACTATTCGCGAAATTATAAAAATTGTGAAACGACCCCTCTGTCTCAACCGACGCGAAGATAGGACACGCCTTCTTCATTCATTTTACGTCTTGATAATGGCTCCAAAGAAGGAGTCGAAACGTCGTGTTTTTAGGGTTCTGTATATACAATATTCGAATACCCTTATAATATCACTCCGAATTTCTTCTCCTGTCACATCACATCAATTTTCCCTGAAACTACTGGACGGAAAATGTTGAAATTTGGTATCAGTATATAGTTTGGTGACCAGATTAGGAATGCATATTGTAAATGAAAAAATTTTGATTTTAGGGGTACTTCTGGGGGGGGGGGAAACTAAAAAAATCGACCATTCCGGCCACATCTCCGAAACTACTAAGCTTCATATTTTGAAAAAAATAGGGAATATAGACAGTTGCTCAAAGTTTGCAGGAAAAATAATTTTAATTATGGTGGGCAAATTATAGAATTAAATAAAACTTAAAAATTAAACATTTTTCAAGTGCATCATTAATCCATTCTAATGAAAGGGTCCATTCTAAACACAAATATATCTTAGTCTGAAGTTGGTAGACAATGTAACTCGTTCCTCGAGTTTCCTTGGATTTCCATCGTCTTGAAGTGGTTGATCTCACAACGTTTCAATAACTGTGTATCTGCTATCGTCATCAGGTGAGTGAAAGGAAATTGAGATTCACCTGGTATTTATATTATATGCTTAACCGATCATGGTCATTGGGTCTTATCCGGCCCAATCAGCGGCAGATGCCGAAGAAGAGCTCTCAAATATTTTTAGTTAAAATTAGTTAATTAATCTCTGAAAGTATATGACCGAATTTCACAATTTTTTCACAAATTCAGAGTTTCACTATGTTTAATTACTGGATGAGGGAAGTGGAGTTTATAGAGTTTTTAAGAAAACTGAATATCTCGAAAACATAAAGTGATACAGACGTGGTAAGTGGAATATTGACATTAATCTGAATTAAGGAATTTCGAAATGCTCGTTGATTTATCGCAGCACAAACAATGTACGGCTGAAAGAAACGGACAATCTTAAAAGCGTTTTAAGACAAAGCTGGGGACCATACAAAAAACGTTCTAGTCCAAGCCCAACGATAAACAAAAGCTTGTTAAATTTTTTTATCCCACAAAAAATCACAAAGATTATTATTAATGTCGTCAAAACCGGAATTCACGAACTTAGTAAAGTTGACACAAGTCTTATGATAATTATCCGAAAACAAAACTCAAACTCTGTTCATGGCTTATGCAATTAGAAAGTATACAAACTAAATAATTATAGTTTAAAAAAACTAAGAAACCACGCTTTAATAGTAAACCAAACTAAAAAGTAGAAAATAATTTTTAATTATGAAAAGTTTTTGTTATCTTTAATTAATTAGGAATGAGATTAAAATAAAAAATAAATTATTACAAAATAATTCAATCCTTAGTGAACAAGTGTGGGGTACTTGATATTAAATGTTACAATTCTTTGATTGGTAGCTGTTTACACAAATACGTTTAATATGAAAATACGTTAAATTGCACCCCACGCTTTTTTACTATGGATTGAATTATATACTAATAATTTAATTTTTATTTTAATCTCATTCCTAATTAATTAAAGATAACAAAAATATTTCATAATTAAAAATTATTTTCCACTTTTTAGTTTGGTTTACTATTAAAGCGTTGTTTTTTAGTTTTTTTTAATTATAAATAAGATTCTAAGTTTTTAGTCTCATAACGATATAAAAAGTTTTAATTTTAAAATATTTTTCGTTTGCCACTAAATTCAAGTTCACTTCATTGATGTTTACGTCTTGGCATCAGCGACTTTCTGCAACGAAACTTTTTCTACTCTTATTATATGTTGTTCATTAATTTCAACATTATTATTGATAGTGACATTTTTTAAAGCACTTTGTTGTGTTTGATTTTCTGACCCCACAGATTCAAGTATATCCACGACCTCAACATCAATGTAATCTTTTGTGAATTGTACATTTTTGTTACTTGTTGTACGTTTGCAGATCATCACGAACTCGCCTAAGCTATCACACTTAATAATGCAGGCTCTTCCATAATCATTTGCTTTCGCAATGAGAATCACTGAAGTAATATTTATTATTACAATGCAATACTCCAGATGATTTCCCTCTGATATCAGTACTCCTGCATTCTTCAGGAAGCTCGTCGAAGTCCGAAGTTCGATTGATTTACTTGGTCACTCAAACTTCCAAATAGACTTGGTTCTTCATCAAAATTTATTTTAAATCTTTTGTTGAATATAACAAGATCATCTTTAATGACAGTGAATTTCAGTACGAGTAAGTATCCATTATTTTCAATAGGGTAGGCCGCCAGATTTCTTTCCGATTGAAATCTTATATTACTGTAGATTTGGTCGCCTTCTATCATATTCAAATTAAGAATGATTGTTGACCAACTTTGCAGTGGAAGAATACATGCTCTTACAATATTTACCAATATCATGGCCAACATTTGTACACCAGCAAAGCCGAATATAAATGTATCATCGTTAGCTTGATGCCATGAAGCACGTAAAATTCTCGATGAGTCGTTAATTCTCATGTAAGCATTGATATTGTCTGTCGATTCCACATTGGCATTAGCGACATTCTGTAATGAAACGTCTTCTACTCTTACAAGTATTATATCTTGTTCATTAATTTCAACATTATTATTGATAGAGACATCTTTATAAAGAGGATTATTTACTATTAACCAATGCATTGCATGATATAACTTTTGCCTGGATATCGAACACTGTCGTGTTATATTTATATTTTCAAGGTGCTCAATAACGACGATTATACCAGCATTGTTTGAACTTCTTGGAAGCATTTTAGAAAGATTTTCAGTAACTTCGAAGACATTGTGAGCGAACAATACCGCCTGGCCACGGAAACACCCCAGTCAACTTGATAACTTTGATTAATGGAATAATACGCGAAATTAGTCCGTGTTCAGGCTGTGTCAAATTTATAATAACTTCTGGAATTGGCCCTGGGTACAGATGGTGCAGTTGTTTTCTTTGAATTTAAATGTGCCTTGCAACGGTTACAAACAACTAAACATGATCATCGGGCAAGTAAGGTGCTATAATAGTGTTCACGGTCTATTTCGAAATTTGGTACGGATAGCATCGTTTAGTGCAAATTTCACAAATTTTACCACAAAACGTGTTAACTGCCTGCATGAAAGCAGCTTTACTTGCCCTATGTAATTCTCTAGATTGTGTATTATGCTCCCGCATATGTAATAATTGAGCTGCTCTGTCTTCTTCTGATTGTAAGGCTCTGTATTTTTTATATATAGTCGCTTTTTATTTGTTTTCTCAATCGTTTCGTCATTCGAAATTTCTGTAATTTTTTCTATGCTTTTTTGTTTTTTTCGTCAATTTCCTTTTTCATTGTGTTGCAGTTTCATTTATCATTTTTGTTCCCACGAATAATGGACAATTAAATGGTCAACCCTCCCAGTGGTCCGATAGGAGGGTTGACCGTTGCCCTGAGTTTGACATGACATTTTTAATCACGTTTCTCACCTTATATTGGATTGGGTGAATTCAAAATTGAATAAAAACTTAGCGCTCATTGTAAGATAAAATTGCGCTGTACAGGTTATAGTTGTGAAGTAATGTACCTACGACTTTGTCAAAAGGCACTATCGCTTTCATATATCAGTTGCTCAATAATTTCCTTATTGTTATTAACTAGAGCTGGATACAATGGCGTGTATCCTACTACCGACATTTTCAAGTAAATCAGACTTGTTTAAGTTGGTGAAAATTACCTTGAAAGTTTCCGTTACATAGATAGATACATACTGTAATGTTTTTATTTTCACATTCGGGTTCAGTTCAGTTCTTGGATTTATTTAAAAACACAGTCCAAATCACTCTAATTTATTTCCACTATTTTAACACAATTTATACTCACAAGAACAATTTACAATTTATCTTAACATAAGTATACGACCGTCAAAAACTGAATGAATCCTATCGCCAGCTGTCCATATTTATATATTTCTCTCGGAATTGTCTGGTTAGTCCACAAACCATCGGGAAACTTCTTTCATGTGTTGTGGAAGCTTCAAGGGAATTCCCAGTAACGGCAGCGGTCGGCTTGTTGAGAGACAAAACATTTCGGATACCCAGAAGTATCGGAATAATGTCCCTTCCACGAATTGGTTGATGGCTTTCACCAGCTGTCGGATGAATTCTCGTAACATTGCCCCCTCCTTAAGACCATTTCGTCCCGGAATGTCCTAGAATCCTTCCTGGTGTGACGATATTTGCAGGACTCTCCATTTCGACACCGGGAAGTTTGGTGGAAGTAACAGTCAACGGTCTTCGAATCTGGGCTGCGAATAGTGAGACAGCATACCAGGATGTCGATGCCACTGAATCGAAAGATTGCTTCCATCATACTTCTCACCACTCTCCAATTGAATCCATCCAACCCGCAGGCTATCTTTGGGACCGTCAATTTCATCAGATTCTTCTCCGTCATCAAGTTCCTCAATTTTACCATAGTCTTCCAAAAATCGCTGTATGTTGGCTTGTCCTGCGCAAATATTTTCCTTACCAAAAAAAAGTTGTGTCTGGTACCCACTAGTTGCTTATCTTCGAGATGAAGGACCTTCCCTACCACTGGATCTTGCTCCCGTAGCTTCTGGAAATGGCCGTACTTTTTGGCAAACACCTTGGCTATCGCTGTGGACATCCGGAGATCTCGAGCCACACAACGAGGCAGGGCATATTCTATGGGCACCTCAAACAGGTCTCGGGGTTCGTCTGTGGTCACGTTGTGCTGCACTTTCTGCCCATTAGAGTACAGTGCAATAAACTGTTCGAAGATCATCTCGTCATTGGGTGGTAGGATGCTGCGGACTTGGGCTTGGTCAACTTCGCCGTCATGACTTCCGGCTTAAGGGGCTAACCTTTTGCAATGTACCACCTTTGGTTTTCCTCGAGGCAGGTTCCTTATTTCTTTAGACAACATCGTTGATCTTTTTTACAATTTGGTAAGGCCCTTCCCAAGATCTTTGTAGTTTGGGCGAATATCCACGACGACGTGGTGGGTTATACAACCAAACAAGATCATCAGCTTGGAATTCCCCGCCCTCGGCTCTGATGTCATAGGCTTCCTTCATTCGGGCACTGGCATTCTCATCGGCCATCTTTCGACGTAACTTTCTGACATAGTCTTCACTTGCGGTCTCTTCTCCTGGGGGACATCCCAACTTCAAATCGCATGGTAGTCGTAACTCTCTTCCCATAATAACGCTTGCCGGGGTCTGACCCGTGCACTCGTGCACAGACGAACGATATGCCATTAGAAACAGTGAAGGTACTGGTCCCAGTCTCTTTGGTGGTCAGAGACTACTTTTGACAAATCCATTCTACCATCCCATCTGATTGAGGGTATAATGCTGTCGTCCGTGTTTTATTGATCTTCAGAAGTTTGCAGACATCTTGAAAAAGGAGTAGACTTCCAATTTCTACCTTGGTCTGAGTTCAACTCCAAGGAAACACCAAAACGACTGATCCATTCCTTGACATGGACATCGGCAAGGCATTCTCTTTTGCCCATTTACTGAAATAGTCCATCATCACCACAATGTACTTATTTCCGGAGTCCGATTCAGGAAATGGACCGGTAACATCAATAGTGACTCTTTCGAATGGAGTGCCTACATTATATTGCTTCATGGGAGCTTTTGGTCGCTTCTAAGACTCATTACTTGCTGCACAAACCGTACATTTCCGACACCAATGCTTAACATCTGCTTGGCAGTTTACCCTATAGAAGCGTTCTCTCAACTTCCCCAGGGTTTTGGTTACACCCAGATGTCCTCCAGTTGTACCATCATGTACTTCTCGTAAAACCTCTGGTCTGGTATTTCTGGGAACTACAATCTGTTTTCTGTCGTTTTCCTCCTCAGTACGACTTTATCGTTGGTGAGTATCGGGAAATCTCCTGCCACGTTGTTTTGCGGTCTTCTTCCTTTCACCGGATAACTTCTTTTAACTCCGGATCCATTTTCTGGTCTTTCTGGATTTCCTCAGAGTGCCAGTGGTCATCAAGGGCGGTAGTTCTACATAGAACAGCCCCTTTTTCTTCAGCTCGCTGACAATGTTTGCTGCCATAAGGGCATGGTCTCCTCGATAGGGTATCAGCATTCTTATGGCTTGTTCCTGCTCGAAGTTCAGTGTCGAAGTCGAATTCTTGCAACCCCTCAATCCACCTGGCCACTTGTCCGTTGGGGTTTTTAAACTGCAAGAGCCACTTCAGTGCTGCATGATCCGTTCTCAGGAGGAATCTTTTACCATAGAGGTACTTATAGAAGTGTTCTACCCCTTTTACCACAGCCAAGAGTTCCCTGCGGGTAACGCAGTAATTCCGTTCAAGCTTGCTCAAGGTCTTGCTGAAATAGCCAATGACTTTCTCCTGACTGTCTTGGATCTGCGAAAGCACCGCACCAATTCCGACATTGCTTGCGGTATACAATACGAAATTTCCATCTGGCAAAGGATAACTTAAAATGGGGGCACTCGTCAAAGCTCTCACTGGTACTGCACCTTCTCCTCTGTGAGTCTAGTAAGTGACTTGGCGGTGTTGGCAAATCCGGATACGTACTGACGATAGTACGTGCATAACCCCAGGAAACTTATTAATTGGTGGATATTTTTAGGTATCGGCCATTCCTGGACAGTTTTGATTTTCTGTTATCAACAGCTACTCCCTCTGCGGAAACGACATGTCTAAGATATTCCTCCTCTTCTTGGAACAGCTGACACTTCTTCGGGCTTAACTTTAGTCCGGAACTTCGAAGTCGCCGAAACTCCTCTTCCAGGTTCTTGACGTGATCTTCAAATGATCTTCCAACCACGATAATATCGTCAAGATACACCAGGCATGTATTCCATGAAAGCCCTTTTTACACTGTTTCCATCAATCTTTCAAAAGTTGCTGGAGCATTACACAACCCAAACGGCATTACCGTGAATTGGTAAAGTCCAGAGCCGATGGTAAAAGCAGTCTTTTACCGGTCTTCCTCAGCTAGTTCCACCTGCCAATAACCGCTCTTCAAGTCCAGGGTGGAAAACATCTTCGATCCAGCCAAATGCATCTAGGGTATCGTCTATTCTTGGTAGGGGATAGCTATCTTTCTTCGTTGCGTGATTTAGTTGCCGATAGTCCACGCAAAATCGAGTCGAACCGTCTTTCTTTTTTACCAAGACAACTGGAGAAACCAAAGGGCTATTGGATGGTTCAATTACACCTTCTTCCTCCATTTTGCGGACTATCCTATCGGCTTCTTCTCTTTTGGCTAGGGGTAGTCTTCTCGCCTTCTCGACTGTCGAATAGGCTGAGCGTCCCCGGTATTAACTTTATATTTCACCAGATCAGTTCGCCCTCTTTTTCTATTCCCTACGTCGAAGATATCCTGGTAATTTCTAACAATATCCCTCAATTTTGCTTTCTGTTTTGGTTTCAGATTCTTTGATAAATCGGTGATGAGTCTTTCCAGTTCCTCAGACAGTTTACCTGTTGGTATTTCTGCATGCTGTGTTCTTCTGACTACAGAGGAAACTGTTGAACAATGGCCCAAAGTTGTTCCTTTCTTTAACACAACTTTAACTCAGATTCATTACTCTTACTGGCACAATCTCCTTGGTACGAAACAGAGTCTTCCCCCATGCGACGCCTCTGCCTACATTTCCGTTGTTAAGTTCAGGATCACACATCATCACTGTTCCAACTTTAGCTTTCCCGTCTAGGCAAGCATCTACAATGATTTCAGCTCTTTCCGAAACATTTGCATCCTCTGCCAAGATTGCTCGAAGCATTATGTCGTCTTTCCCATGAAGCCTTCTTCGTCATTTACTCGCAGAATTCCATCTTTGAAGTTTAACTGGAATGCCTTGGAGCTCATTAATAAAGCCATCTACAAAGATACTGTTAACGAGGTTGCGTAGCGAAGCGACATATGCGTAGACAGTTGGGGCTTGTTGGCTACAGGTCGACGATGGCCCCTTCACATCCACCCTCCTTATGTATCCTAAATTACCACACTTCCAACATATCAGTGGTCTTTTCTCGATAAGAACTTTATTATCTTTCTTACAGAGGCTTCATCTTCGGATTCTCCATCAATGATTCGGACCCTAGCTTGACGTCTATAGGTGTTTTTCGCAGCCTGAATTCTAGAGCTCGTGCCAATGCATCCACTAATTGAGTGGGTCGAGCTAGTGTCAATGCTTGTCTGGCTTCGTGGTCCTTAAGTCCATCGAAAAATGCTTGCACTGTTAACCTTTCAATTACATTTTCCGGTGTGGCTTGATAGGCAAGGCGAACCAGACGGGCAATATCAGCTTCAAACTCTTGTAGGGATTCATTTGACCTCTGGTGGCGATTTTTCAATTGGGAGTGATAGACGTGCTCCAATTGTATCTGGCCATACCTCAACTCTAATTGTTTGACCAGTTGATCGTAGTCTTCTTGCTCCCAGGTATTTAATGTTTGTAAGATATCTGTAGCATCCCCTCGTAAGGCTAGGGTTAATGCGATTGCCTTCTCCTCTGCCGACCATCCGTTTAGCTTAGCTGCAGCTTCGAATTGGCGCCGATAATTAGTCCATGATGATTTTCCATCAAATTGCGGAGGTTTCAGCTTGTGTCTTGTTCCCTCGAGGCCAATTTTCGAATCCACTACTTCCTGACTGTTTCTGCTTTCGGTCTTTGGTGGAGTTTCTCCCCTTTGTTTTTCCACTGCCTGCTCTTTTATTTTGGTGATCTCGCCCTCCATTATCTGTTTTAACTCTTCTATGCGCGTTTCGTTTTTAACTGTGACCTCACTAAGTTCTTCAACTACTGTTTGCTTTGGTTCTTCCACTATTGTTTGCTTTGGTTCTTCCAGCCAGGTTTCATATTTGACCGTCGTCTCCTTCAGATCTTCAATCCGGGCTTCATTTTCGGCCATTGTTTGCTTTAGCTCTTCCATCCGAGCTTCAATGTCGACTATTTTCTCTTCTAGCATTTCTGAAGTTTTCTGTACCATGATTTTCAAATTTTCTTCTAGGGACTTAGAATTTTCCAGTAATATGTCTTCCAGGCTTTTAGAATTTTCTACTAATTTGTCTTCCAAGGTTTAAGTATTTTCTTGTAAGGTTTCTAGAGTTTTCGAATTTTCTAGTAGTTTATCTTCTAGAGTTTTAGAATTTTCTAGCAATTTATCTTCTAGAGCCTCTTTCATGATTTTAGAATTTTCTAGCAATTTATCTTCCATTTGTTTAAATAGCATAGTCATGTCACCATTACCAGAAACTTCAAACAAATAAGTTTCGGGATCGTTACCTTCATTTATTAGGGCATCTCGTAGCTTTTGTATTAATTCACTTTTCTTCCCATTAATTTCTAAATCCATTTCCTCAAGTTCTTTTTTAAGTCCGTCACTTTCAATTGGTCCAAATTCACTGCTTTAAACATTGTCTATTTATTTTCCTCTAGTTTCACAAATACCTCCCACTTCTGACACCACTGTAACGATTTTATTTTCACACTCGAGTTCAGTTCAGTTCTTGGATTTATTTAAAAACACAGTCCAACTCACTCTAATTTATTTCCACTACTTTAACACAATTTATGTTCACAAGAACTATTTACAATTTATCTTAACTTAAGTATACGACTGTCGAAAACTGAATGAATCTTATGGCCAGCTGTCCATATTTATATATTTCTCTCGGAATTGTCTTGTAAGTCCACGAACCATCGGGAAAGTTCTTTCATGTGTTCTGGAAGCTTCAAGGGAATTCCCAGTAACGACAGCAGTCGGCCTGTTGAGAGACAAAACATTTCGGATACCCAGAAGTATCGGAATAATGTCCCTTCCACGAATTGGTTGATGGTCGATTGCACCAGCTGTAGGATGAATTCTCGTAACAATACATACAAGTCGACTTAATAAAAGCGTGGTAAAAAAGAATAACGCTATGTTCAAGTAATTTATACTTATTCTTATTATAAATTATAAATTATTGTCAAATAAAATGTTTGGACTATTAAACATTTCACACCACTATTGATATGAAAGAAAGTCCTATTCCAGGTGAGCAACAGTAACTACCAATAAAATTTGGTATATTTGACTAGACAGGGTTTCGCAAATGTGTTGGTACACCTTAATTCTGGTTAAAGTACAAGATCTATTGCGAAATGACCCTTTAGAAAGTCTGTGGTACACTATGATTTCGAACACTTATCACTTGTTTTGAGTTATGACTTCATCGGCAGATTTCTTTTAAATGGATCACGCTATATATTCTTACCATTTCCATAAGATATTTTTTCAACAATTACTTTGATATAATATTTGATTGATGTGCGACTCCAGACTGTTTTGGTATTGGGTAAAAGAAAATATTGAAGGAAATTTAGATATTGTTACGAATTAATCCGGATTCGAATTACACACCGTTCTTGCAATTAATGAACACTAATCAAATTATACCAATTTGTTAATTCAAATTACATTCGGACCTTTAATGTCAAATTAAAACTGAATTGAATGCCATATTCAACGGAACTAACTCTTCGTTCTCAGAACACTTCTTTATATGTAATTTGTCGTTTTCTAGAGTGTCAACTTACAAATTAGAGATTTTTTCCGAACTATCAGTTACTATTTGTTGACACTGATATCTAGTTAGTTTATATATACACGATCTTTTCTAGGACGCAGTTATAACTTTTCGTTCTGATCGTCCGGATTAGGAGCTAGAGGATCTAGATGGAAAACCCTCATCTTTTTCCATGGGCTGCGTTAGAAGCAGTACATGATTTATTTTTTTGATAGTCTCGTAGGGTACATCCCATGACGGTAATAACTTCGGTGACTTGGCATTGACCCTTTGTCGATTGTAAACCCAGACCCTATCGCTGTTTTCTGAATGATAATTGTGACATCTCTATTTTTTTATTTTTTCTGAGTTCTTTGGGAATAACACTACATAAACTTGAAAGTCTCTATATTTCAAAAGTTCAAACGTTTCAAGGTCTAAATCAGACCCCGTTTTCAATGGTATTACACTAAACATTAATGTCAAATTGTTATCACGATATTTGTCATTGCGAATCCTTTTAATTTTTTTATTTCTTTTTAAATTCTTGTTCATTTTGTGCAATACCATTGAAAATGGGGTCTGATTTAGACTTTGAAACGTTTGGACTTTTAAAATATACATACTTTTAAGTTTATGTGGTGTTATTCCCAAAGAAAAAACAGACCCTATCGCTTTGCTGAAATCCCTACGATTTTCTTTTATATCATACTGGGTTTTTATCCTGGCACTTGCAGCTAGCATGTACTCCCTTGCCAATTCATGGGTAGTCAGTAATATTTCCAGTTATTAAACTGTATAGTAATTAATTTGCGTAGGGGGCACTTCTGGCGTCCCAAAAGCCAGATCACATGGAAGTCTCATTTTCTTTTGAATCTGACAGAGAACTGTCATGTTCATTGGATCTATATGTGAGCAGGAACAGAGGTATTTGCTCCCGTTGGTTACTATCGACCACTTTGTTTCTAGAGTCTGGTTAATTCTCTTTACCTAGCCGCCTTACTGTGGGTGTAACGGCATAATTGTGGTTTTGTTAATGCCAATCAAATCGCAGACGTTCCAGAATACATGCAATTCAAAATTTCTGCCTTAGTTACAATATCCATTTGTACCCAAATCGGCTAAATAGTTGCTTTACTAAAACCGGTACTACAGTGGCTACCCTTCTACTAGAGTGTTTCATACCACTAACCTAGAAATCAGTAGATTTTTCCCGAACTGTCAATGGCCATTTGTGACAGTGACATCTAGTTGGTATATATAATTCAGGCGCAGTTATAATGTTCCGTAACAATATAAATGAAATTTAATGTTTTGTAACCCAAAATATTCAAATATTTAATGTAGAAACAAGTGTGTTCATAGCAACTGTTCGAATGTTGAACGTTATCAAGTGAAATTTCTTGCACGGTAATCCTATTTCGTTATTCCAAATCTTCTATAAATTGCGGTGAGTTCCTGTACCGAGCAGATTTTTATATATCTCCAGAAGCTAAAGTCTAAAAAACTGAAATCGGGCAATAGCGGTGGTAGAAATATTTCACTTGGATACTGACGCACGTTAACTCCAAAATTTACCATTACCCGCTCATATATTTAAGTATTCAGGATATTGAGAGTCACTCTCCTCCATCCAGTGAGGCAGATTGTCGCTTCTATAGACAATATATCCCGACTTGACCAAACAATGTATGGCATCACACTCCCTCTAAGGCACGCTATGAGTGCCTTTAGGGGAAAATTCACTAAACCCCAGATATCCTAGATATCAAAAGCGTTTAGCTCTGTGGGAGCCCTTGCTAGGTTTTCAGGCCCGTGGTTGAAGTCGTGGCGGCAGTTTCCCATGAATTTCCTGACCGTCCGCGCTGTTCCTAACAGGACGCCTTTTTACATTTCTTTGTAAAGATGTTCGTCCAGACCGAAGTATTTTAAATTGTTTAATAGATGTCTCGGAACTAGTCCTGTCGTTGACATAACAATTGGTACCGTTCATGTGGTGTTCATGTCCCACTGAGTCTTTATTTGAAATGCTAAATCTCTATTTGGTTATTTTCTCAGCCTGCTTAGTATTTATATTATTGTTGTTAGGAATTGCTATGTCAATTAAAGTTGTTTTCCGAGATACTTTATCTACCAAAACTATATCTGGGGTATTGTGAGCAACAGTCCGATCGGTCAGTATCGTGCGGTCCCATTACCGCTTGTAGTTGTTATTTTCTAAAACAGATTCTGGTTTGTATTTATAGTATGGTAATCTTACCGACTGTGATAATTCAAGTTTCAGTGCTAGTTCCTAATGAAGTATTTTTGCCACAGCATCGTGTCGTTCTTTCTATTCAGTTGCAGCGAACCCTTGACAACCTCCTGTGATATGCTGGTCTTTAACGATCTACTTTAGGTAGTTCTTAGTTGGAATTACTTGATCTTGAATTCCCAATATAAAGCCTTCCGTTTCAGGAAACATATGACCAGAGATCAACCAGTAGTTCGACGCTGCACTGTCGACATAATCTTGGTTGACGTCATTTATATGTCTTCCATGAAGGGGCATCTCTTTCCATTTCAACAGTTTCTGATCTGTGGTCTGGTGGTGTAATTGGAGATGTTGTTGTGTCAACCGCAGTGGTGTTGAGTCATCAACCTGACACATGACTCTGTGTAGATCAGAAAATTCTGCGAGTTTCTGGAAATGACTACGCAAAATAGAAATTTGTTGATCTAATAGTTTGCTTAGATCTGTCAATCCTCTTCCTCCTTCATACCGTGGCAAAGTGGTACGTTCGACAGAGCTCTTTGGATGGTGATTTTGAGCTTTAGTTAGTAAAATTCCAACTTTTCGTTGTAATTGTTCAATGTCAGTCTTGCACCAATTAACTATACCGAAAGAGTAACTGAGCACTGAACACGCATAGATGTTAATAGCCTGAAACAGATTTTTACTGTTTAGTTTGGTTTTGAACAGTCGTCTTACCCTTCTATAAAACTCTACTGTTAGGTCCTTTTTCATAGTCAAGTAATCAATACGTTGAGCCTGCTTTATTTCAAGGTATTTATAAGTATGACCTTCCCCCATAGATTCAATTGAGGCTCCATCTCCCATTTCGAAGTGGGCCTTCTGTATATCCAAATTTCATATGGATATCACTAGAGAACACTTACTACTATTTTAAGCATATCATGCAGCTGTTGTTTCGTAGCTGCCAGACAATATATTATCATTATGGTTATTATTATTTCCTAACAAAACTACATCCTTTTCTCAGGATCATCCTTATGTAATTCTTATACTAACTGCACCTATTACGGATGAAACTGATTTCTAGACAACATCCTTTTAAGCCGATCTCTAGCTAATATTATGATATAAACTCAGTCGAAGTACTGAAGTTTTGATTATTCTTGTAGACTAATAATAACAAGATCCAGTGAATTATCTGCATCTTAGGTCGACCGGGTATTTTTCGATTTTGAACATATCCGTTTCATTGAACTTTTAGAAAACCCATTGAGGGTTGAAATAGTTTTACCCGGAAATGTTGTATAAAAAGTTTTGCATGTATCTTGTAAATCTCTGTCTGTCTCTAAAACGAATCTTCATTAATAACGTTACTCTTTCAGATTCTATTGGCTATTAAACATCTAATGAAATATTTCACACGGATTCTATCTGTCAATATTGACAACTGCACCCATTCTTTCTTTCAAATCAACAAAATTTGCAAAAAGCATTAATATTTTTAATCAGTATTAGACAAAAAAGATTTATTTTATTGTTTTACCTTACCCACTACTGATACAATCTGGCGTCATACATCTACCAAACCTTATATATTATCGTAATTGTTTGGATATCTAATAATTCATATTTAAAAAAGCTGACTTAAAATAAAAACATTTTAGAAACCGTATGTAATCAATCACTATTTTCGGTCTTATCTTTTTTTATCTGATTTAATTAAGGTACAATTCAATTGAAGGTTTTAGCATATTCTAATCTCTCTCTCTCTCTTTTTCTCCCTCTCTCTTTCTTCCTGTCTAATTTTTATTCTTTGTCTACATTTTCCAAATATATTTTAAGTTTTTTATTTGTTTTATTATTTGGACCACTTTCTATAAATGTAACTAATTCACTCTATATTGCATCCACACTTTATATGATTCTTTGTACTGGTCACTCCTATATAAGTTATTGGTCTATCGTTTTCTGAATCACTCTGCACAACTATAATTCAACTCAACACAATATTACATCGGTCCTGATATCTTTAAAACCACCCTGTATAAGTACAAATCCCCTCTACACTATTTGACTCTTTCTATTTTTCTATTGTTTAAATTATTCCTGTAGACCAATGATTTTACTTTGCCCCATATGTCTAGTATTCCATTTATGCAACTGCTCATGATCTACCCTATATAATAAAATTCACCTTTTTGCACCTCATATAATGTAAATTTACTCTAACATTTATTTCAATCACCTGGTATATGCAACTGCTGCTTTTTTAACCGATGTGTATAATTATACCCCATCCTACGTCATATAATTCAAATATCCTAACTGCTTATGCTTATATAACAAATTTTTGATACACCTTCAATAACAATAATTTTATCCCACCCTTACTTCAAACACCTTGTCTAAGCAACTACTTATGTTCCAAACTATATAACTTTTTTAAACCGCCCTGTATAACTGTAATTATACTCCACCTTATATTCCAGCTATCCTGTGTACTCAACTGCTTCAGACAATTTTTAAAGACTTTTGTTTAACTGTAATTATTCTCCGTTCTATAACGCAAATATCCACTCTGTATAACTATAGTTTTGCACCACTCTTATTTCAACCACCTTGTATTCGCAACTACATATGTGCTACCCAGCACAATATTTTTAGAACCACCCTGTATAACTAATGCAATTCCAACTTATATTTCAACCATCCTATGTATACAACTGCTTATGTACCACCTAATATTACATGCACGCACGCACACACCTTCAACCGTATTCCACACAGAAGAGATCGCCGGAATAACAAATTTCAGTTTTAATAACCTAATGGAATGTTTTCTGCAATTTCACGCGACTGTAACTTAACTTTGTTTCTAAAATACACTGACTTCAAAAGCATCAAAATGAAAATCATTACAAACACCCTGTACGACATACTCTCATGGCATATCTTGACATTTAAACTAGATATTTATTATGAAAATTTGTCATTTACTATGATGTTTACAGTTTTTGGGCATATATTTTTCCGATTTTCAGAAAAATGGTTTTACGTTATAGAAAAATGTACGGGATCAATCTTTGTATAATACAATTTATAATATTCAAATTGCGTGAGCACATTTAGAGAAAACAGTGAAGATTCATTGAAAATCGCTGAAATCTAATCCCTTATATATTTATTTTTCTGATTTTCTAGAAAACCGTAAATCTCATGTTATAGACAATTATATGAGACCTTTCTGTAATGTTTCTTAATATAATGTAGTTTAAATCATCAAAATTGCTCAAGCCGTTTTTGCATAAGCGCTCGCCATACATAAAAAAAGTTGTAGACTAATTGTTAATCTCCTCCTTTTTGGGAGTCGTTTAAAAATACATAGGGAGATCAATTTAGTAAATCTGCCGGTTACATCATACCTCAAAACATAATTCCAAATCAAGGTGTGCCAAACACTAGAATAAATTATTTTAAATATTAATGCAATTTGTTCATAGAATTTACTTTTTGACTTTTATGTAATTTATGACATTCATGGCATATATGACATTTATGACTTTAAGACATACATAATAGAGACTTAGGGCAAGCACTACATATTACATATCCGTAACCGTAACGGATACGTTTGGCTCCTCCCACATTACGTATCCATTGGTGAATTTACACTAGGGGCAGCCGGAGCTGGTGCACAGGGCGGCAAATGTTCTAGGGCGGAAAAAAAGTGAAAAAAAATTCCAGTCTTATAAAGATTGCTCAATATAATTAATTACTTTTTTCATTTAATCATTTTTTTAAGTTTTTGATAATTCTAGAAATTCAATTAGTGAATTATTAGTAAATTATAATTTTTGGCACTTCAGGTAAAAGATAATAATAATCAAAGTGATTTAAATCATTTATTTCCTTGAAGATTTGGAGTAATATTCGATTTTTTATTTTCTCGAATTAAGGAGATTAAATTAGTAGTTTTTTTGAAATATTGAAAATATTTTGGAGTTATATTTGCATTTTTGAAAACATAAATTTTAATTAATCAATGTAACACATTATGAGTCACCCTTAGTGTTAAATTTATAATTCTTATTAAAAAAATATTTTTTTATATTTTGAAAATATATATTATATAATAAATTTTCTACAATAAATTAGTTGTTTTAATTTTAGAACAGAAGATATTGTACTATAAGTTTGATTAAAATTTCAGTATTGTGACGGCATTAAGTTAAATCCGGCGCTGTACGTATCCCGTATCGTTTTATGAAAAGAAACACCACAGAACAAGAAAATAATTCCTCGAAATTTCCTTGGACTTCCATCGTCTTGAAAAGGTTGATCCCACAACTTTTCAATAGCTTTGTATCTGCTAGAAGAACAAAGGAAACTTAGAAAAGACCTTTTGGCGAATGGATACCCGGAAACCATCATTAACAAGGCGTTTGAAGAACTGGACAAACCACCTAGGCAGGAAGAGGAAACCACGATAGCAACACTATTATTACCGTAACAGATATGGAACCAGAATGATCTTCAAAAGCAGCAACACTCTAACGAGCATGATTACAAGAACAAGGCCGGACGCTCCAGCAATAACAA
This sequence comes from Octodonta nipae, assembly GCA_034190945.1. Lineage (NCBI taxonomy): Eukaryota > Metazoa > Arthropoda > Insecta > Coleoptera > Chrysomelidae > Octodonta > Octodonta nipae. The sequence continues at coordinate 64,284,770 of CM067220.1, forward strand.
ATAACTGTATATACAGTATACCTTGTGAATGTGTAAATCTTTTACGTTGGAGAGACAAAGCGACCGCTGGACACCAGGGTTAAGGAACACCGCACAGCTAGTCAAAGGGCAGAGCTAACGAAGTCTGGGCTAGCTAACCACGCGTGGACAGAACATCACAACATCAACTGGGACCAGGCCAGGGTAATTCACAAGGAGGAGCATTGGTATAAAAGAAAACTTATAGAGACAGCATATATAATCTCGAACGAGAATATAATTAGCGAGCCCAGCGTCCAAATTAAAAAAATTTGGAAACCCCTTCTTCGGCCACTGACGATCGGATGAGACCCAATGACCATGACCGGCGACGCATGATCGATTAAAGTTATAAATACCACGGATAAACTGAATTTCTCATCATTCACCTGATGACGATAGCAGATACAAAGCTATTGAAACGTTGTGAGATCAACCTTTTCAAGAAAATGGAAGTCCAAGGAAATTTGGAGGAACGAGAGACATTGTATACCAGATTCAGACTAACACAAGAAAATCAGTTTCCCTTTACTCAATAAACCTTTGTTCTTTGAAGATAGGCACAAAACAATCATAACTTGAAATGTGTAGATGTCCTAACGAAAAAATATTGTCTTACGGATACGGATACGTAATACGTAGTGTTTGCCCTAAGTTTCTATTATGACGTTAATGAAATTATGAGGTTTCTGACATTTATAACATTTATATCACGCTTATGACTTTGATGTATGACTGATGAATTATGACTTTAAAATTTTTACATTATTTGTCAATTTTGACAACTTATGTTTTCTGTCATTTTTAGTGATGCCGTTTTTAGGGTTCCGTATATACAATATACGGATACCCTCATAATATCATTCCGGATTTCTCACTCTTTCACATCACAGCAATTTTCTTCTAAACTACTGGACAGAAAAGGTTGAAATTTGGTATTAGTGTATAGTTTGGTGACCAGATCAGTAGTACATATCGTAAATGAAGAAATTTTAATTTACAGGGTATTTCTGGGGGAAAAACTAAAAAAATCGACCGTTTCCCCCTTTTCTCCGAAACTATAAGAAGTAAAATTTTGAAAAATAAGGAGAAACCTCTCCTATTAATTGTGGGGGCAAATTATAGAATTAAATGCAAAATGTAAAATTAAAATTGTTTCTAATACATAATTTTTAAAATGAATATTTTAAAATATGTTAACAAAAATATTTTAAAAAATTACCCATTTCCTCCTTAATTCCCAAACTATAAGGCCTATTTTTTTTGTTTACAGGAAGAATACGAAGAAATCCCTAATATTAATATTGGGAGTCAAATTATAGAATTAAGCGGAAAATAAAATAATATATTTTTTAATGCATCATGCAATACATCAAATGAAAGCTTATTATAAGGAATACAAATATATATTTTTCAAATTTTAAAAATTAATTGTTTACAAAATATTAACAAAAAATATATAAAAATTTCTTATTTCCCGCTTTATTTCCGAAACCATATTACCTAAAATTTTGAAAATAATTCGGGGTACTGGGGCTCATTTGAAGTTTATAAAAAAATTAGTAGAAACTCTCAATATTATTTTTGAGGACAAAATATAGAATTAATTGGAAAATAAAAATTAAATTTTCAAACGCATCATGTAATATATCACATAAAAGCCTCATTATGTGAATTATAAATATATTATATTTTTAACTCATTTGTTTAAAAGATATTAACAAAAATATTAAACATCGACTTAATTCCCACTTTAGAAACTACATTATGTAAAATTTTGAAAAATATATTTTATTTGTATTTTTAAATAATTTGTCTAAAAGATTTAATATTTTATTATTTAAAACTTGACCTATTTTCCCCTTTACGTTCCAATCTACCGAGCCTAAAATTCAGACAGTAGATTAGAAAAGGCTTCCCTGAAAGTTTATTAGTAAAATAAAACTCTAATGTTAATTTTGGGGGTCAAATTAGAACATTAAATATATATTTTTCAAAAATCAATGGAACCATGTAGCAGATAAATTAAAAAGTCTATGCGTGGAAAATAAAAGTGTACATTTTTTATAAATTTAAAACGCTTCCTTTAAAAGATATTAGGGTAAATATAAGAAAATGCACTCATTCCCTGTTTGTCTCAAACTGGAATATTATAATCTTGAAGGTGGTACGGAACCCTTAGTATGCGAGTCCAACTCGCACTTGACCAAATTATTTATATTTTTAGCATTTATTTCATTTTGGAACTAATCATGTTTTAAAATGACGAATTGATCTGCTATTTATTTTAGACGCGTGTATGTGTATATACCAATAGTGACATCTGTATTACTTACTGTATTATGAACTACAGTGACTCTCATCCCCCAAACCATTTATTCAACTTTTTAATGGTTTCCTGGGGAATAACACCACATTAGAAGGACTGTATATTCCAAAATAATCTCAAAGTCTTAATCTGACTTCGCAATCACATTAATCTGAATTATTCAAATATAAATTTGGTATTGGAAGTTTAGTCGTCTGGAAACGAGAATTTTATTATTGGATAGAGGAGCTAATTCATTTGGATGTAGCGGATATAAATTTCTCGAAAAAAGAAAATTTGACATGTTTAATCAGTTTATATAACCACCAATGAGAATAATTGTAACAGATACTTTAAGAAATTCTGCAGCAGGTATTATATTGGAAAAAAATCAGTCAGTCATACAGGGCAATACTGTTAGAATTGATGAAGAGAAAACTTTAAAGGCGAACGTATGAAAATAAATGTTGTGGACTTTCCCAGCTTCGCACTGGTACTTTACAGAAAATATAAAATAGCCTATGTAATTCCGAGGATATGCAGCTTTTGATAAAATTGGTGGAGTAGTTTTTGAGTGAAATCGTAACAAACATTAAATCAATCATCTTTCCTCGTTATACATAATATTAATTTAGATTACTTATTGAGTGGCAATTATTTATGAGGCAAACAAAACAGAAAACATTAGATTACTTTCTAAGTATATTCTTTTGTAACGACAATAATAACCTGATCACGTGTAAAACGAACAAATTTTTTTCCAAGCAACACGTGATAGGGCAACATATAATTACCTGTACTAAAAGCACTGGGTGCTTAAGTCTACTCCCGCCAAGCCCATAGCCAGCGCGGTTCAAACACCCCCGAAATTTTGGAATTTTTGGTTTCAAGATTAATTTTTAACCCGTTAATAATCTTTTTTATAAGAATAAACATTATGTTTATACAATTTTATATATCCTGGAAATACGTGAATACTTAGTCAGCCCATTATCAATCAAAAAAGTTATCAAAGCCCCCGAAAAAATTATCCAACCTATCTGGAAAAAAATTCCTGGCTGCGCCCTTGACTCCAGCAACTTTTAATGTTTAACCCTGGGCTTTATTAATTGTTATTCCAAACACTATTTTTACGGGAAATTGTAGCCGTAAGAACCGTAGAAATTGGAAAGGCAATTCTGAAGATATCATGGGAAATCTTGTTATAAAAACAATTTCACTAGTTGCGTTGTGAGTTAATATGGTACAATCGATCAAAAAAAAAATAAGTGACTACTGTGAATTTTGTACCGTTGCACAGTTTTAGTGGAATCAAATTTCTAAGTAATATAATAGGAGCACCTACTTTTAATATTAATTTTAAACCAATTGAGTGTCTTAGTGGACATGTTACTAATATAGGGATAAAATTGTTCAATAACTTCTTCCTCATTTTGTACCAAAACACAAAATAATTATTGTTAAAATCTACATAGACATTTCCTGCTTGAAATTCATCATTTCCTATTTGGAGCAAGTCGTAGAAAATTTCCAATTATCTTCGCTAAACGATAAAATCCTCATTTTGGTTTTAAGTGCACATTTCGTTATACGAGTATGTGAGAAAGATGCAATCTTTTGAGCGATGCATTGACTTCATCTGCTCACGTTCCCCTAATTATAACTGGCAAATGTTGACGGAAATCTCTTCAGAATAAAACAGTATAACCACCTACCGGGCAGGTACTGTTACGCAGATCTCGCATTGACCTCTCTAGTGCCTCAACTGAAACTTTATGAGACATAGAAGCCTCATCCCAAATAATGAAACTGCAATCCCTCATTAATTTTTCGGCACTACTCTGTTTAGAAATATTCCAAATTACATCATCACTACATATTGTTAATGTCAGTTGAATGTGGAAATGGGTGGCTGGTATGCCGGACGATGCCACAGCTAGGGCAATTTTTCTGTCTGATCATACTTTTGCTAATGATAAATTTATTAAAAATATTTTACCTGTGCCTCCAGGGGCATCTAAAAAACATTTTACCCTCATAACTACTATTATTTGAGAACAATATTAGGTCATTTTTTTGTTCAGCATTCAAGCGACATTCATCTTGAATGACTTGTAAAAGTCTCAAATGGTTATAGTTAGATATTCGTAAATATTCTGTATTGATTGTTGCAAGTATAAATTGAAATTTAATGGCAAGGTGAATCAAAAACTTTTATAGAGTTTCCTGGCAGAAATTCCACTTGTTTATTCAATTCAAATAAAGCTTGGTAAAATAGTTGCGCCAAAATTATTTAATGATAATTCTGACGTCTGTGATGCATACACACAGAAATCTTCAACCATGCTTTGACGATCATTTTGCCATAGAAGATGTGGGTTGGTAACTTGACTGAAGGATGTCATGATGGTATATCAATGTCTAATTGATTTATCTGAACAGCATAAGGCAGCTACAGAAAGCATACTTTCCCAATGAGAGGCTCTTCTAACAGACCCGTTGCTTTACAAAGCCCTTGAAATGTTTCATAAGTGATACCTTGAAAACTACGTAGACTACTGAGACTACTGAAATTACCATATCTTTATTTTCAGAGTTAAAATTTTACAAAATTTTCTTACTCCTGCCCTCTAATACAAAGCTACGGAAAGAAGTAGGGCCTTTCACTACGTGGAGTAACATCTACAGCCCTGACGCGAAGTCACGGGGAGCCCGCCCGGCCCGGTCGAATCACGGCGAAACGAAATTAATTTCGTTGGGGGTTACATACTTATTTTGATTTTGTTATATCTCCTAAGGTATTCATTTAATTTGCATGATGTAAAGGTAAAAAATATTCTTCCTGAAATGCTCAAGCGTACTAACGTATTTACAATTATAAGGATTAACACCATATTTATCTAAATAGCCTTCCAATTACTGCTTTATAATTGCCCATTTTTTAAGTATTAAGAGATAGACATATGCCGTCGCGGACTTTTTTGTAGACTTCTATAAGATACACAATTCCACCAAATATTATTTTGTTATATCTCAAAGTGTTTAGGCAGCGTTTTCGTTGAAAGCTCCCAGACGGCTTATTTTTTTCCGACACCTCCAACAAATATCGTTATATTGTAGCCAATATATATAAAAACTTAACAAATCATCGAGAACCACTCTATCCACTGGTGAAAACAGCATGAAAATCAGTGCGCTGTTTTTTTTAGTTTATCGCGAACAGACAGACAGACGCGGCGGAGAACTTTGTTTTATATTATGTAGTGATGAAAATGGTACGGATAAGTATAATGTGTTAAAAAGAATATAAATAAGGACCAATGGCAAAATAAGTTGCATTGTTATAAAATGTATCTACGCCGTCCCTGACTAAAGCAAGGTAAAGCATTATGCGTCCCAATCAAACATCAATCGCAGGAAAAGTGAAAATTTTCGAAAACTGTTTATCTGGACGCTGTGCCAGCAAAGGTAGAACGACCAGAAAACTGGACGTATGCTATATAAAGCGATATTAATTTCTGTATTTAGTTAGTACAGCTTAGCTAGTTGAGTTTATATTTGTGTGAATTGTTATTTGAAATCAGCTGCTGTAAATATTTGCTTTTTACGTATAAATAAGGTTCTAGAAAGTGAGGTGGTTATTAGTCTTTAAATTAATTAAATTTGAACCAACGGAGTTTACTGCAATTTGGTGTCAGGAAAGTGCGATTAAGTGAATTTAACATCGAAAATTTGATTTATGGCAACAACTCGTAGTATGGAAAAAGAAAAATTCTACGAGACTACAAAAAAATATTCAAACAACAAAGGTTAGTGAAACCTTTTGATGAAAACGTAAAATATAATTAGAAAATATTGTCACTGAAATGGAAGAAAAAGAACAAAAATAAATCGAAGGATTATTCTCCAAATTTGAAGGAAAACAAGGCCAAACTGAAAAAAAAAACAACTGTAATTTGAACAATTAATTCAAATAGCATCGCAAGTTAATAAAACAGTTAACGAAAGAATGCAAATATTAAAATCAGGCATAAAAGAAATAAACGACGACATAAAGATCCTAAAAAGTTGTGTGGAGGCTCTTGAAATCAAAGTAGAGGACATCGATTCCATCCAGAGCCAACTGAAATTTGAAATCAGGTCCATTAAAAACACAGCAAAAGTGAAATACAAGATAAAATCAGTGCCATCCAAAACAAAGTGGAAACCGAAATTAAACAATTTCAACAAGATTTGCAGAGACTGAAATACCAACACACCGTGAGTACCAAACGTTCCTTTAGTAAACTACCCACATTTGATGGCAGTTCATCTTGGCCCATTTGTAAATGGCACTTTGAAGCCACGGCTACAGCTAATGTATGGGATAAACTAAAAAATCTACCTCTCTTGTAATTTCCGTAAGAGATCCGGCCTTAGAAATCCCCCAAAGCATTCCAGTCGATGAACAAGGCATTTTGACAAGATCATCGCTATCCTGGACAAAAGATACGACAGTCCTTGAGCCAAGAATACTAGGTGCAACTAAGTGGAAAAACGCAAAAATCAAGAGAGAGCCTTCAAGTAGAGGTTAGACGTTTAGTGCACTTGCCAGAGGAAACTAAAGACAGTTGACCACACAGAGTTTTCATAAACGGCATCAAAG